>JAEQBH010006655.1:0-153510 GCA_016808115.1 Tetrastigma voinierianum | reverse complement strand
CAGCTACATGGGTGGATCGATGAGATTTAGCGAGTTGTAGGTCTTCGGATTCACCGAAATCATTAGTCGAGGGGTGAAACACCGTAGAGTTTGTGGTCGAAAGATCCTTTTGACTTGATGCCCTAAACCTTAGTTGGTGGGGAGTCATCGGTGGATCACCGTTACACGAACTTTGGTGAAGTCGAATTTTCAGCATTGCACCTGCGATTACAATAGAAATTAATGAAATAAGAGTGGGCGAATCTATTTGGGTTGGTCGACAATGCAAGGCATTAGCGATAACGGTTGGGGGATAGTAGCATAGCGACTTATTGGTAAAGCGTCACTAAGCATAGATTTTGGTGGAAGTTCAGGTTGATTTCCTTGGAATGAACCTTTGCTTTAAACTTGTCCACAGCCTGGAACTTTCTCCCATGGTTTTGTCTGAGTCCCATTTTCATCTCTTGAAGGTAGGGCCTCACTTATATACACACTTTTGGAAATCTGATGCACACGCCCAGTCTTCCTTAACTCTATCATTCTTCAGGGACTATGATATTGTCGGATGGGAGTGATTAGTGCCCAAATAGTGCTATTTTGAGCCTTGTACAATGCAGGTTTTAGGCACTTTTTGTGTACTAATCAACTTAAAGAACCTAATTGATGCATTAAGGTCCACTGGCCAGGCTCGCGATCACATTTTGTAACTTGTGTTGTTGTACTTTTGCGGAATAAATACCTCATTATCTTCAATGCGATTCAAACCACGATGAACTGAGAGCGAATTCGAAGATTCATGATCGAACCCGGAGAACGGAAGCAAAAATGCGAAGAAGATTAGATCAATGGAGATTTTTGCGGGGTTGCGAAAATTCGCAGCACAGTAAATTTCGTGGGTTCTTGAAATTTCACGAGTTGAGAAATTTATTTACAACTACTCCACTGCCGGTTGGCTTGCTTTTGACCCGCTTTTGTGGTTTTATACAAGTTTGCCCTTGATGTAATTTTGGTTCATTTGCACACTTTTGTAATTTCCTTAGTACTAAGCACCTATATAAGCTCAGTCTTGTTTGTAAATCAATCAACATTCAGTCCATCAATCAGTCAATAAAACTTGGCACGAAGCTTCCTCTACTGGTTGGTGATTTTCTCTCTCTTTCTCTTATTTTCTTGCATTTTCTTGGTAGCCAAACACCCCTTGATGATGAAAAATCAAGGGATGCTCGGCTAAAACCCCTTCATCCTTGAAGGGGAAGGCCACTGGGTGTTGGTTTTGAGGCAAGCTGCATGTTCTCATGCTTTTCATGTAAGCATTTAAGGGTATTTGTGCCCCTGCTTCTCACCTTAGGTTAAAATCTCTTAGGCATGCTCTCCCTAATGTGTATTTGGCAAGATTTTTGGGTTCAGTGGATACTTATCACTAAGATCACGATGCCAGTTAAGTTATCTCCTATTAGTTCTTGTAGGGTAGGTTTTGAGATATGTTCTCAGATTAGGAGTTATTCGTACCCCGATCAAATGCCATGCTTTCAAGAGGAAAACTTTTAGGGTTTTATGTTTAAAGCTAAATGAAGATCCGATTCGTGAAATGACTATATGTCATGATCTCAACGTGAGGAAAAAGACCGGGGACATAATCGGTTAACCTAGAACCCTAAGCCCAGGTGGCGAGACTTGAGAATTCTCTTAACTTTTACTTCCAAGTTATTTCGGTTTCAACCATTCACCACCTATTTTTTCCTGACCCTTAAAAATCCAACGAGAAACCACCATTTTCAATACATTACAACTCTTCTCTCACGAAGAAAACTCATCCCCGTATTCGACCCTAGAGTCACTATACTACAATAGCTTTGCTATGTCAGTAGTAGGAATCCTAGGATATAAATTTTGTTGATTCCGAAACCTACTTGGCCTAAACGAATCATAAGGCTAGGCTTATTAGATGGTGATTCGTGCCGCAATAGGGTTCCGGATCAACAATATTTATATCCTAAATTCCTACTGCTGCGGAAATAGCAAAGCTGCTGCAAATATAGTGGTCTAGTCGAACTTCGGATGGGTTTTCTTTGTACAAATGACTAACGATTGAAGGCCAAAATTGGTGAATTCGTTTGGATTTAGGGTTTTTATTAAAAATAGTGAGGGTTTGATGATGGCGAAAATAAGGCGAAGTGAAATAAGAAAATAATAAAAGGCGATCTCCCTTGAAGTATCAGGGATGGGGCTTGGGATTCTAGGGCAGGCGAGGGGTCTCGGGTTCTGTTCTCAGCGTTGGGAGGATGACATATGGTCATTTCCCGAGGCAGGATCTTCGGCCTTAAAACAACACGAAAATATTTATCCTTTTGAAAAATGGCATCTCTGCAAACCATCATTGATCAGACGGTGAAAGAATAAGTCTCTGGACTCCCCGCTTTCAATGGGTCATGGGAGTAGCCCAATGAATATCGGTGGTCTAACGTAAGCATCCGCCCGAACCACTAGCTGCAAATAATAGCCATTCAGGAGATTGAGGATAAAAACCTACAGTTAGAAAGGGAACATAGTGATGGCAGTGGATACCTACGTGAAGAGCAGGGGACCTCCAGTAGCCTAGATCCACGCGCTGACCTTCCCTTTCAGGAGGAAGGGTTTTAGCCAACCATCAGAGTTGTCATCCTCGGAGGTGTTTCATTGCCAACATCGAAAATGAAGAAACGAGGCGTGAGAGAAAAAAAAGGGAGAGTGAAGCTTCTCCTAAAGTATTGCGAAGTGATTGATCTTACAGGAACTTGAATGAGCTTATATAGTGTTCAGAGCAAGGGAAATTACAAAAACAAACCAAAACAAAATCTATTACAAGGGTAGAAATGAAATTAACCAAAACGGGGTCGTTATACACTAAACAGCAAGAGCAGAGAATTTCGCTACAAACAAAATTTTCGCTACATGGCGAAAATTTCGCTATATAGCGAAATTTCGCTATGATAGCGAAAATTTCACTATATAGCGAAAATTCGCTATGATAGCAAAAATTTTGCTATGATAGCGAAAATTTCGCTATATAGCGAATATAGCGAAATTTTAAGCTACCATAGCAATTTTAAGCTACCATAGCGAATTTTTCACATATAGCGAAATTTTACTTGACCTTGTTCATCAGCGTTCCATTGCCTGCGCTCTTATTCCTTCTACACTATTCTTCTTGCTTTATTATTCTTCATTCCGAAACTTCTTGAAATTGATAGAAAACCATATGAATTGATGGAAATCCGGCGACTTTGTTATGATTGGATTGACACGGCGATTTGGCTTCCAATTCTGAAACTTCTGGCATTACGGAATGCGTCGAAATACAGCCAAGGACTGAACATGTCAATTAGGTTAATTATAACAATTATTACACAAAAAGCTCAAAACCTATTAAAATAGGGTTCAAATACTGCCACGGGCACTAATAAGATGGGTTCTCTGTTGAGAAGAGTTCGCTTGAATCGGAACTGAGATTGGAGAATGTTGGCTGCGGATCATCTCTGAGATAACCATATACGCAACACTCTGACCCCCGATTAACGATGAGTTTCCTTGGGAGTCCACATATAGTTGAACACGCCTGGTATGCCCACATTGCGAATTACTTGGCAATGGGAGAGTTACCCGGTGGGTGGAAGAGAGCCTGAGACCCAGTTTTCTTTCTGAATTCACTCTATTATTGGGAAGAGCCCTTCTTGGCCTGATACTATATAATCAATCATCGAGAAGGTGTGTACTTTTACGGCAGGAACAATAAGGGATGCGCCGACCTTTGCCATGAGAATGCATGTGGGGTATTTCTTCCTAGAAAACTGCGGGGAAGGTACTATAGTAAGATTTTATTAGGCGCTTCTCTTTTCAAGGATGCGTACCATGTGCGAGAGAATGCAGCCAAAATGCGAAAGGTTGGGTAGCCTCATCGATCACATGATGCCTTTGGCCGTCTTGGTAGTTTACCTGTCCGATCTTTGGGACATCGATTTCATCGGACCATTCCTTTCCTCATTTGGATACATCACATTTTGGTGGGAGTTGGTATGTGTTAAAATGGGTTGAAGTAGTGCCCAGCAGAGCAACGGACCATAGGGTGGTGTTGAAATTCATGAGAGAACATCTTCTCCGGTTGGGGTCCCCGAGGCCATATCGATGATGGAGTGCGCGACTCGCAGCAAGCTTTTGAGAACCTCCGCCCAAGTATGGTGTCGAGCATAAAGTGGCCACTCCATACCATCCTCGGACCCGGTGGTCGGGTTCGGTTAATGACGGGAAATCAAGACCATGCGTGAAAGTGATGAACTTCAATAAGAAAGTTGGTCTCCAATTTGTTGGACTCCTTATGGGCATACAGAACAGCATATAAAACCATCCTTGGCATATCCCCTTATCGCCTAGTTTATGGCAAGGCATGTCACCTGGAAATTAATTATAAGGCATGGTGGGCGTTAGAAAATTTGAACACAGGACATAGGCGAAGCTGGCCTTAAAGGCTCCTTGATATCAATGAGATGGAAGAGCTAATGATGATACTTTACTTTAACTTCGAGAATTGAAAAGATAAGTTAAAGAAGTGGCATGATCGACTAATAGCTCATAGAATTTCAAACAAGGAGCCAGTCTTTTGCTTTCGACTCAAAGCCACCTTTTCCCAAAACTGACTTAAGTCCAAGATGGTACAGGCCATTCACACCATCTAGGAGATCTATCTCAATGGTTCAGTAGACTTGCTCAACTCCAAAGATGATAGGGTGTTCGAGGTCAATGGGCAAAGGTTGAAACCCTATGCAGCACAACACTCAGCAAACAAGGAGGAGATTTCCCTCTTTGACCCCATGGTCGAAAAGACTATGATGGGTTGGCTTTGCAGTATCTCGAGAAGTCACTAAAATTTTGTTGGAATTTTGTGCTTTATTTTAAAGTTTTAATTATGATTTTATTTCTTTATTTTTAGTTTTTGTCTTTTCTTTTACAATATTTCTCATTAATATTTGTGTTTTCTCATAAATTTTGGTTCTCTATTTTGCGAGGGTTGTAGAGAGCGGGAGTTTTGAGGCATTGTGGGGAGCCCTCGGGTTTGCGGTACCGCAAAGTTACTAAAATTTCTCTTTGTCTTCGCCTTGTTCATGCTTCTTCACGCCCTTTCACTTCCCTCTGACCTTAGTTTCCTACGGTCCATTAATTTTCCTTTTTTTTTTTTTTGCCACACCAACTAACCACCTATTTATGGATTTAATTGGGGCTTAACCTCTTCGACTACCTAGTCATTACATTTAAACCCCACTTTACTACATCCATTTTCATTCTAGAATCATTGAAACCTCTCGTCTCCTCTTAGCTGCTCTAGCTGACCATGGTGAACACGTGGAGGACCGGTTTCTCGACCCTAGAGTGAGGCGGTCTTCTCCTCCCCCAATGGCTGACTCCAACCCAGGCCACAGCTTGTGTTCTTTGCTCGAGGCAGCTGCAGCGCGAGTGGAGTGCCCATAATTGGCCCAGCGCCATGCATCTGCGGTAGCCGCTCTGCGTAAGCTTAGGACATTCACATGTGGGTTCTCTCTTGTTCTTGCCCACACTTGGTACCATGCCAGAGTTGGCCCCATTCATCCCTCTCGCCACATCTGAGCCATCCCGAGGCGCCCAGGTCATCGAGGCCGACCTCAGGCAGGAGAGTCCTCTTGTTCCCAGGCCCCCCCGAGCCGCTGAGTCTACATAACCGGGGCCTTGTTTGGAGATCTTCCTGGGATTTGTTTGCATCGATCATCAGGCGACCCTGCTTCCACTACAGCCACAATACAGGGAATGTTGGTGTAGTAGGAGGTATTTTGCAATGAGATTTATTATGATCTCTCGGCCTTCTCAGAAGATCGAGGCTGGGGGATACGATCATTAAGTACCATTAGTACTCAGCCAAGAGCCATTTATGACAACTTGTCGATTTTTCTACCCTCGGGTGGACATCGAGTTCTACCACCTCGATGACCTCGGGGCAGAGCTGTCAAGCGGCCATTCATTTCACTATCGATGGTCGACCCGGGGATGCACAGGCCGTGGATATAGTAGCTACATTCAATTTACTAGTGGTTCTTTAGGAGGATCTCCTCCTTATGCATTCTGACGTATTGCATAGGGCTTTAGCCTGCGCGTGACCTTGAATACCACTGCTATCCCGCCCAATTGAGCAAGTCGATCCATTAGGATGAACTTGATGGATGATGAATGGACCAGTCCATCTTGACTTGAGCTTGCCTGGGAAGAGGTGGAGCTTCGAATCATACAGCAATACTTGGTCTCCTTGCTTGAAATTTTTGCGGGCTATCAACTGATCATGCCATTTCTTTAACCTTTCTTTTGCAATCTTCGAGTTCAAGTAGGCATCATTTCTTAGCTCTTACAGCTCATTGATGTCGAACCTTTTGAAGCGGCTCTTCCCGAGTCCGGGTTGACTTTTGATTACCCTGTACATATTGATCTCCATGGGTAGATGATGGCATGCCTTTCCATGGCCAGGTGATTCGTTTAGGCCCAGTAGAGTGTTCGAATCAGCAAAATTTATAACCCGAGTTCCTACTGCGGCGTAGCAAGGCTACTACGATTATAGTGGCTCACAGGGTCGAACACATGGATGGGTTTTCTTTGTGAGAGAAGAGTTACAGTGCATTGAAAATGGTGTTTTCTCGTTGGATTTAAAGGGTTAGTGAAAAATAGTGTGTGTGAATGGCTGAAAACTAAACTAACTGAAGTAAAAAGTGAAGAGAGAACTCCTTGAAGTCTCGGGCCACTGGGCTTATGGTTCTAGGTTAACCGACATGTGCTCGGGTATTTATCCTCACGTTGGGGAGCATGACATATAGTCATTTCGGCAGGATCTTCATGTAGCTTTCAAACCTAGACCTAAGAGTTTTCACTCTTGAAAGATAGCATTTTATTAGGCATAAATGTCCTAACGGTGAAACATATCTCAAAACCTACCTCTGATAACTAATAGAGGCAATGGCGGGCATCGGTGGATCTGGTGAAAGTATCACTTGAACCCAGTTTGCCAATACACATTAGGAGAGCATGCCTAGGAGATTTTTAACTTTAGGTGAGAAGCGGGAACCTGAAATACTCTTAAATGCATACATGAAGGCATGTAAAGGGAACATGCGAAATTTAGCCCACAATCGACACCTAGTGGCCTTCCCCTTCAAGTTAGGGGCTTTAGCCAAGCATCCCTTGATTTGTCATCATCGAGGGTGTTTGGCTACCAAAGTGCAAGAAAGTGAAGGGAAGAGAAAATCTGACAACGAGAGGGAAGGAAGCTTAGGTTTTCCAAATTTCCTTGATTGATTGATGGAGTGAAAAAGTTGATTTGATTACAAAACGGACTAAGAAACATAGGTGCTCGATTATAGGAAATTACAATAATGTGTTAAAGAACCAAAATTACATGAGAATGAGCTTGTATAAAACCACGAAAGGCGAATTGGCCGATCAAAACGGGTACGGGTGAGGCGGTGTTCGCGGGTTCTTGAAAATAGCGACTGCGAAATTGAAGGTTGCGGGCTTTACTGACCACGGAAGGAATTTCCACTCAGCTCCTTCTCTTCAGTATTTTTGCTCCAAATTTCGTCTGTTTTGATCATGCATCTTAATTCGGCTCTGGTTCATCGTGTTTGAATCGAATTGAGGAATTATGAGGCATTTGACCTGAAAAACTACTAAAAATAGCTACAACATGTGATCAGTAATAAAGCTGGGACCCAATGTATCAATTGAGTTATTGAAGTTGATTAGTACACAAAAAGCGCATAAAACCTGAGTATAAACAAGAGTAAAGTGCACTATTTGGAGTGCTAATCACTAAACTGTCAGGAGACATTCCAAGAATGGTGCCAAGAGGCTCATTACTACGTATGCCTGAGGTCAGCGGTCGGGAACCGGTCTTTCTGGAGTTCACCACTTTCATCAATATGGTCTTGATTTCCCTATTCGGGACCTCGGCTTGACCAGTCTGGGATGGTAAGGTGGCCACTTTGTCTTTACACCATATTTTAGCTAGAGGTTCTCAAGGTTTGTTGCAAAAGTGTGACTCAGTCAGCGATTTTGGCCTTAGGGTTTGAATCTTGAAATATGTTTTCCTTGAGAATTTCAATACCACCTTGTGGTCCGCTCTAGGTGGACTACTTCAACCCGCTAAACACATAGTCGACCCCCGCAATGTATATGTATCCAGAAGGAAGTGAGTGGCCCCATAAGTTGATGCCCCAGAACGCCAGGTCATCGACTACTAAAAATTGGGTTTAGGGGCATCATGTGACGGTGAAGTCTTCCTAGTCTTTGGCATTTATCATGCATGACATCGTTGTGGGCATCCTTGAAGAAGGCGGTAGAAGACAGTGGAGAACCTTCATGGCAGTCTTAAGGAAGCAAAATGACCTCCACATGCACTCTCCTTGGCGGTGGTGGTATTCCTTATCGTTCTTCCTCGGGGCACCATCTTCCTACATTATCTTATCGACCGAAATATTTGAGCAAGAATGGCTCTTCCCAATAGTAGAGATGAATGCTGTGAAGAACTTACCTTGTCAGCATTTAGCCTCTAGTTAAGCGGTATTTCTCTGTTGAGAAATTAGCGTGTAGGCATACCATGGGGCATTTCCGCTGCAGTGAGGGACTCCTCGAAACTCATCATTAATTGGAGGGGTTGTAGGTGTTGTTATTGCTATAGTTAATCTAGAAAAGATGATCCTAAACAACATTCTCTACCTGCATCTTTTGATGCAGCGGGTTGAATTCTTGAAGGAGGAGAACCCATTTAATAAGCCTAGCCTTGGCATTTTGCTTGGTGAAGGTACTGGCCCAGAATAATTCTGTAAAAATAATGATGTTCAACCCCACAGTATGCCGAAATTTGTCTAAGACAGACCTTTATATGATTCTTTCTCGATTGGTAGGTATAATTCCTCTATCCTTAATTCAGGTTTCTTGAATAGTATACCACACTGCAGTTCCCTTTTTCTCTTTGGTAAATCTGTCGTGGCAAGATCACTTGCATGCTTTGTTTCTGGTAGCTGATTGGGGGTTCTCACTTTTGGTGTAGTGGTCAAGTAGGTTTTGAGCTCCTCAAAGAAACCACTTTGCTTAATCTTCATCCCATGAAAATTTGGCGTCCCTTTTCCAACAGCTTGTAAGAGGTTTAGCAATTTTGAAGTCCTTGATGAACCTCTTATGCGAAGCTTCACATGTGAGAATTGTCTCATATTTTTCCACATTTGTGGGAGAAGGGAGTTTGGAAGTGCTTCAATTTTCCTTGTTAACCTCAATTCCCTTGTTGGATATGATATGTCCCAGCACAATTCCTTGGTTCACCATAAAATGGCACTTTTCCCAATTAAGCACCAAATTTTTCTCAATGCACTTTTATGCGGGGAAAGTTTGAGTTGACTGAGCTTTCTTTCAAACTACCCATATCTTTAAGTTGTGGGTCATATGGAACCTCATAATACGCTCCACTAAATCGCTGAAAATATTGAGCATGTATCTCTGGAATGTGGTAGGAGCATTACATAGACCGAAAGGCATCCTCCGATAAGCATAAGTCCCAAATGGATAGGTGAAGGTAGTCTTTTCTTGGTCCTCTGCTGATATCTCGATCTAAAAATAACCTGAATGGCCTTCCAAAAACGATGAAGAGTTACTTGAAATTCTCTTGGAGATGATCCGGCAAAGGCAATGGGAAGTGATCTTTTCTTGTCACTTCATTTAGCCTCCTATAATTAATGCATACCCTCAACGTGGCGGGTGGAACACAACTCGCATTTCTCGTTCGCACGGTGGTCACCCCAAAATTTTTGGCACAACCTAAGTTGGTTTCACCTAGGTGCTATCGGGATATGGGGTATATGATGCCCCGACTTGTAGCCGAGTTTAGACCTCTGCATGTACCACTTTACGTGGATTTAGTCTCCTGCAACGGTACATCTCAGTTTTGTCTCTTACTTCTAGATAGATATGTTGGGTGCAAACTAAGGGCCGATTCCGCCGTCACTTCAAGAATTTCCACCAAATACTTCATTTTTGTTCTTCACAGACTATTGCATATAATAAGATAGTAAGTTCTGAACACATATAATTGTAGGAATGCCTAAGGCCAGATATTTTGTTGTGCGACCGCCACATTGCATTGGGCGGGCGCGTTGATGGTGGCGGCGCTCACGCGATGCATGACACTTTTTGTTATGTGGGCGGCCGCGTTCACGATCGGTCGCCGACACTCTTTAGTGTTCTGACACTTTGTTATGTGGGTTGGTGTGTTACGTCCCGATTAACCGACACTTACGCTGTGCTGCGACACTTCTATTACGTGGCCGGGCATGCCGATGGTCTTGGCGTCTGCTGTGATGTCACCTCAGTGTGTATCGTGCAGCCAGTACTTATTGTGTTGTGTTCTAATCATTTCTTATTACTGGTCTAGGTAATCCAACAGTTATATAATAAGAGTCTCAATAATGAATAAGGTTAAAGAATAAGCTCTGTAGTATTTCTGGTGCCACATGCAGTATAAGGCTCTGTAAACTCTACGGGAGATGCGAGCAGTATAAGTATAAGTTTCACATCGTACCCTCAGTACTTAAGTGTAAGTATAAGCTAAGTAACTCCTATGGGAGATCTATATAAGTATAAGTTTGTCATATGAATTCCGGATAAATCCTGATATTTGCTACTCTATATCTGTTATTGTTATATGCTTATTGTACAAAAGTATCAATGCATGTGTACATATATAAGACATGTTTCCCACTAAGCGTAAAGCTTAGCACGGGTTTTTAATCTGTGTAGGTACAGAGGAGGACGTCCACGATCTTCCGCCCACTACGAAATTTCGCAGCCTACGAAATTTTGCGTTCTGATATATTTTTCGACCACTGTAAGATATACCATGGTATTAATTTCTTATGTTTTCTCTCCCATATCCTCTGGTTTTACGATCTGCAATCTTGGGTTAAGCTGGATTCTTCGTGCTTGAGTTGACTCAATAATTTTGGCAAGTTTAGCTTGCAAAAACTACAAAAATAGCCATAAAATGTGATCATTAGTATAGCTAGGACCTTAATGTGAAAATCGGGTTAATTAAGTTGATTAGTACACAAAAAGTGCTTAAAACCTCAAATTAACAAGGTTCAAAATAGCACTATTTGGGCACTGATCACTCCCCCCAACCGACACATTGCTAGTCCCTTAGCAATGAAAGAAAGAAATAGCAACAAAACAATAACAAAATTATGTTCTCAAAATGGTATTTCAAAAAGTATGTGGATGAGTAATGCCTAACCCTCAATGAGAATCACCAAAACCACCTTTAATAACCATCTCGAGAATTGAATGCCACTCTGAGTCGATTATCAAGAGTTTCCCTTCTCTAGAGAATCAACCCGGCCCGGTGACTCACGAATGCACGAGGATGGCATGGTTCCTATCTTTGATGTGGTAGCTCTCTATGCATGTCATCCTCTCGGCTAAAGTTGTGTGGGTAGTCACAAAAGATGCAAACGTGGCTGAGAAGGTGTAGACTGTGTCAATAATAGCGAGAAAATCCCAAGTTGATATGGGGATATCTTTGCGATGGTGGCTTGTGATGTAGGTCCATCGTATTATAAGAGTTAGAGCCTTGGAGGTGCGAAAGGATGCAGGGGATGTAGGTAATGGGTAGTGACTCTTTGGGCGTGGATGGTGCATTATGGGCTCCTACATATCCCTGCATGATGGTCGACTACTGTGTCCTCGGCTATGTCTGAGGGTGGGAGAGGTGTTGAGCACGGGGCGAAAGCTTCCACTGTCAGCCCGGTAGAATGGCCTCACCGATCTCTTCGAGCCTTTGAGGTGGGGCTCGGCCAGAAAGCCCGTATCTTTCCCAGCACCTGGCGTGTTTTCCGGGAACAAGAGGTATGGACTCGAAGCCAGATCGAGGTTCTATGATTGGACCTTGTCCTCAAAGTGGAACAAGGAGTTCATGAAAAGCTCAGTAGGGCTGAACCAAAAACCCTCGGATATGCGATATAAAGCCTTGTGAGGAATAGCTACATCTCCCGGATTTATGCGATATATGTTGGAGTGGGAAGAAGGTTAGGCGCGATTATATGGTTGATAAGGAGCATACTCGGGGGGAGATGTCTTCGGAAAAGGATAGATCCTGCTATTGCGTCTCTGGATAACAGGAGAACCATCAGGGGCGGGGGTGGGGGCCACGATGCGTAGTCGGCCAGGTTGACTAGGATAATTGGGAAGTTGAGTTCAGCTACAATGTTGGTGGCCTGAAGTGTCCCTTCACGGCGATCAATGGAGAAGTGGATGGTAGTGGGATAAGGGACTCGCCTAGATGTCATAGTATGGTATAACTCAATGACCACTCGGGGGTAGAAAAACCGGCGCGGGGTCATAAAAGGCTCCAAGGAGTACCGCTGCACAAGCCTCATGGAATCTTTGAGCTTGGGATCAGCAGCAAAAGTTGGAAAATCATAATATGTTTCACTATGCACTTCCACTGAATCTTGTAATGCAGATTGAGCGCAATAGGGCCGGAATGGAAGATGGGATGCCGGATAATAGAAGTAGAAGATAGATCCGGGATGAAGTCATCAGTTGGTCCTTAAACAGGTGGGGAATGGGGCTTTTGGGGCTACTCCCCAAAGTCAGACCATCTTTGGAAGTGGGTGTAAACAGAAAAAATTCTAAATTTACGAAAAAGCTAAAATGGTAATTTCGATCAAAATCCAAAATTTTTAGATCTTGAATGGCCAGAAAGCGAGTTTAGTTTGAATCGTCTCATGAAATCTAGCTACCACGTCGGAATTTAGTCGGTCCCAAGATAGTCAGGCTGTTCCGAGGAGCCGCAAGGTGTCGGTGTCGTATGACGACTGTGAGAGACATGTGATGTGACGAGTCACACTACATGTACCCATGTGACACATGTTGCAGTTAGTGAGAGGATGGAGATGAGATGAAGCTATATTAAGCCCGAGTGTAAAAAGGCCATTTAAGTCAAATAGTTAAATGAAGGGACAATGATGGAATTATTAAAAGAAAATAATAAAGAGACAAAAGACTTCATCTTCTCCACTTGTTTTGCTAGAAACGTGCAGTAGGTGTGAAGAACCGGTTTTAGAAAGTGTAACTTCTCTCTAGATTTCAGCTTCGGACCATCGGTTCGTCGGGGCAATAAACGAGAAGTTGATCTACCTTCTGAGAATACGATGTGGACAGATTTTTGGGTTAGACAGCTCCAAAAGGTAGAATATTTTCCTACTTGCTTTACTCTTTAATTTAAGAGCCATGTGAATGGATAGGGATGTTCTAAGGCCGAAAGGCCGTGTGTTTTCAGTTCCAACGATTGGGATTGAGTGAGAAAATCCCTATTATGTGGTCGTGAACAGTGCCGAGCCTAGGGTTCTACTATTCACGTGATTTGTGTGTGATTTTTGTGTTGTTTGGGTGATTCAAAATGAATTGCTTGAATTGTTATTAGCCCATGTGAGCTAATTTTGATGTTATTGCCATGAATTGAATAACATGATGTATGTGAATTAATTTTTGTTAATATATGCATGTAAAATATATTAGCATGAATTGTTTGGAAATGGCATAATGCATTCCATATGCATCGGGGCACCCTACAATGGTAGGTGTGAGTGCATGACATGAAAATGAAAAGTAAAAATGGTTGTGAAAGGAATTTCGGAAGATTTTTCAAGAATTGCGCAGAGAGTTAATCGGCGGTTCATCTCGGAGGCGGACCCAAAAATGATTTGTTTCGGAGGTTATCCAACAATTCATGAAGATTGTCAATATATTTATCGAGGCTTCGGTAGTAAGTTTTAGAGAACAAAAATAACGTTTTGAAAGCGTATTTTCACCGCCGTGCAAGCTTAGTCATGTGTGGGGTGTCGATGGTTTCGAGACATGGGTTGGGCATGTAGACATTCAGAGTAAGGATAATGTATTTGCACGAGGTGTGTTTGGTTTCCATTTCATGTGCACTTAAGGTGGGGTAACCACATGTAGGAGTGCATCACTGCGGGCATTCTTCCGCTGTCGAGGATCATTATTTAGTGCGGGGTGTACGGGAGGACGGCGCTCACTAGAGGCAGCGTTTTAGAAGAAAGCCGGATTGTGGCTTTGTTTTTTATTTTGTATAACATGTATTAAAATTGTAAAACTTTTAATATATATTTTGGTTAAGAGTAATGTAATAACTCTTGAACTATTATGATATAGTCGATGTATTCTTGGTGAGTATTGATGTATGGGCAGGGAGGCCATTTTTTACTCATGTAGTAGGTCTCATAATATGAGACACGAATGTCCGTGGAGTTGGCGGAGTCAGGAACACCAGGATACGGTATCATAGTGGGGCCCTTCGGGATGGCCACGAGTGAAGAGGAGATGGAGGAGTAAGCCCAACCCTCGTATCATATCTACGTGAGGCAAGAAAAGCAGGGGCTGAAGCTGGAGAAGCGGCAGTGGCTACAACAAGAGAAGTGCTTTGACTTATGGTAGACTGGCAGGGGCGGAAGCGGCATCGGCAGGGGGTGGAGAAGAAGGCTACACCCTAGGCCTGAAGCTTTGCCCTCCGCGAGTCTTGGCCATGCTTGGATTAGAGAAGAGATGGAGAGGGTGGAGAGGTTCTCTTCTTCAGGAAAGGGAATGAAATGAATTAAGAAAGGGGTTGGGGTTTATATAGAGGGATTGGGGAAGGTGAAAGGATTAGTTAAATAGTGTCCATAAATGGGCACTAAAAACTAGGTTAAAAAATCTAGGGAAATTTATGGTAGGGTGCAAGAAATGAAGAGGTCTGTAGGGAGGCAGAAGAGTGAATCTTAGAGACCGACACCGTAATTTTTTGCGGCTCTTAATTCAACATACGTATGTCTTTCATACCATACACATGAAACCCAGAATACTAAAAATTATTAGAATGTGCATATGAAAATGAGAAAACTTACAAATAAAACTAAGCTAGAATTGAGGAAATTATGTAAAATTACAAATAAAACTTAAAGTAGGAGAAACAAAAATTCAACAAAATTTGGAGTGGTTTTTGAGTCTCTGCAGAAACCAGGCCTACTCAAGTAGCCTTTCAGGTTCAAGGAGGATCAAATAGGGGTCTCTCTTATCTGCTTTGTGGCTTGTGCTTCATAGGGCTTTAGCTCTGCGTTTGATCTTGAATACCTACCTTATCCTTGGAATTGACGAGGTTCAGATCGATTAGGATGAACTTGGTGGATGATGAATGGGCTTGATCCATGCCCGACTTGAGCTTGCACAGGAAGAGGTGGAGCTTTTTGAATCGCTTTAACAATACTTCGATCTATGCTAGAAGTTTTCAGACTATAATTTGATCATGTATTTCTTTAATCGTCTTTTCAATTTTGGAGGTTCAAGTAGGTATCGTTTAGTAATTCTTCGATTCATTGATGTCGAAGACTCTTTTGAAATAACTCGTCCCAAATCCGGGTTCGACTTTTTTGATGGCCCACCATGCCTTATGTTCAATCTCCACGACGGGTGTATGCCTTGCATAAACTAGAGCGATCTGGCGGTATTCAGATGAATTGCTTGAGGCTGTTCTATATGCCCATAGGGAGTCCAACAGTCTAAGAGACTAGTCTTTCCTGTTGGAGTTCACCACTTTCATCAATATGGTATTGATTTCCCTGTTGGCGAGCTCAACTTGACCACTAGTATGAGGATGGTAAGGGGTGGCCACTTTGTGCTTTACAACATATATAGCTAGGAGGTTCTCAAAAGGTTTGTTGCAAAAATGTGAACCTCAGAAATTCTTTGATATGGCCTTGGGACCCTAAATCTTGAAAGATGTTTCCTTCAAATAATTTCAATACCACCGCGGTCTGGCGCTCTACATGGGCATGACCCACTTAGACACATAGTCAACCCCATGGCAATATGTATATGTATCCCGAAAGGAAGCGAGAAATGGCCACAGTAAAGTGATACCCCGAACATCGAATAAAGCAACTACTAAAATTGGGTTTAGGGGCATCATGTGACGGTGAGAGATCTTCCCTAGTCTTTGGCATTTGTCGCAAGCACGACATACGTTGTGGGCATCCTTGAAGAGAGAAGGCCCGATAGAACCAGTTAGACCTTCATGCACTCTCATGGCGGTGGCCGAGTATTCCTTCTTTGTTCTTTCTGGTACACATCTTCTAATTATCTGATCAGCACAATATTTGACCAAGAATGAAATAACACAATAGTAGAATGAATCTTTGCAAGAAGAACTTCTTATCTGTTCCTTCCAATCAGGCGATATTTCTCCGCATTTGCCCGAAATTAGCGATGTGAGTATACCGTGGGGCATTTACGTTGAATAAGTGCTCCTAAAAGGGAATCGCCATTAGTGCTTATTGTACGCATAACATATTATTTAATATGAAAGGCTTCTTCGTTAATTTGATATTCATACATTGAATTGATAACAGATCTTTAATTGAATTAATGAAGTCCATGATACATAACATAGCATGAAGGAAATCATGATGGGATCATGATAATAAGATTCCTATCATGTGAAATTATTTTAGTGTCTAAATTATCCCTAGTCATAGGATCAACAAGACTGGACATTGTTGATCCGGACAGACTAGCACATGTCATAGTCCTTGATTAGATCAAGTAGTAGATCTTATAAAGCGTGATGAGAGTTGATCGAGTTGGCGTGGATGCTTCTTGGGTAGGCCCAAGTACATCGGAGACTATTATGAGACAATCATATGGATCATCATTAAATGTATGATTGTCTCATCTCATATAGCAATAGTGCAAGTATCCTTAGACTTGAGGTGCTCAAGGATATCTTGGATGTTGATCCTGTACTTTGACCTTAATCCACGTTGCCTCTTAGGGGGTCGCTCATTGGATGAGGATTGGGTATAGTTTGAGGTGTTCGGAGGTAATTGAGTAGCCAACAAAGGATTCGCCACTCCCAATAAAGGGAAAGTATACCTAAGGCCACGTGTCAGAATCATTACTCAGGAATCTCTGCCATAGTGAAAATGTCTTGAGGAGTGTCTTCAAGTGCATAAAGGTTGAGTGATGAATCTGGGGACAAAATAAATATCACTTGGGCTAGGTGTGGCATAGCCAGTCTAGTGAGCTACCTGATTGTCATGCTCACGAACCAAGTAGGGGTGTAGTTTGGTGAAAGGACAAATTACGATTGTTGTCTATGGGAAGGAGTATCTGGTGAGACCATCGACTCGTCCGATTGGGAGTCATGATGTGTTCTTGGGTACGATCTTGACTTGATTAATTCAATAGTTAGAGATCAAGTGGCCAACATAACAGGAACCTAATGGGTCACACGCTTAGAGTGTAGAGGTGATATGAAGCAATTTGGATGTGATCGAATATGAGAAAGTGATTAGTACCCGAGTGCTATTTTGGTCTTACCATTTAAAGATAGGTTTTGAGTGCTTTTGCGTCTTGTCATATAATTAAAACGATTGACATCGCGTCGTTTAGTACCCTCGCGATTTTGTTTACCGAGGTTGTTTTGGTAGTTTTGCGGGTTTGTAAACCTCCGCCTCATATCAAGCTTGGCATCGAAATTTATTTGATTTATACGAAGTTCGGTTAATTCATCATCAATTTCATCGCTTCAGGATGGCCGCAACCATAGAAGATGAGAAATGCAGGTTGGAGGATGCAGGAAGCAACATAGAGGATTGGTAATTTCGCTATGGCATAGCGAAATTTTCTCAATGATAGCGAAAATTCGCTATCATAGAAAAAATTACTATGCATAGCGAAATTTTCAATTTTAAAACATGAGAAGTGAAGGCCTAAGCTATGATAGCGAGAATTTCTACATCATAAGCGAAATTCAACGTACATAACAAAAAATTCTTTGCCACCGCGTGATCAGCATTCCGTTGTTTTAATTCCTCTTTTTTGCCCTCAATGTAATCATATTTAGGTTAGTTTGGTATTTTTGCATGTTGGTGGGTATATAAGCCATGTTATGGAACGCATTTGTAACCCTAACACTATTCAATTCCTGTGACTTTACATACAACCCTTGTTTTGGTTCCCATTTTCTCTCTTCTCTCACCTCTCTTTCTCTCATTTCTAGAGGCACTTAAACACACCCCTTTGAGGATGACAACTCAAAGTATGTTTGGCTAAGCCTCAAAACCTTGAAGAGGAGGGTTGCTAGGTTGGTGATGTGGGTTTGCGGGTGTTCCTCTATTTTCATGAAGCAGGTACTGCGTATTTGTGTTTTTAACTTTTCAAACTAGGTTTAAATGCTATTTAATGTATTTTCTTTGAAAGATCATTAACAGCCTTCGAGGGTTCGGTGTATTCTTAATGGTAGATACATTGACATCCATTAGATGTCATTCACGAGCCAACGAAAGTAGGTTCAAATGCTTTATTTTCAAGCGCGAGAGACATTAAGTACCCGAGTAAATGCTATGGTCGATTAGAATGTTACTAAGGTTGGATTTTTAAGTTAAACAAATATGGAGTTTTGAAATGACTATATGTCATTGCCTAATGTGAGAAATAACTTGAGGATACCTCACACAACCCATCATATCAAACTAGTGACTAGCTTCAAGGTGTTCTTCTTACATCTTATTTTAAATTGCTAGGTTAGCTTAGTGACAAAAAACAACCACACTTTTAATGCAAATCCGAAAATCCAAATTAAAGTCTCACCATTTTTGAATCAACAGTACAAGTTATTTGTGGGAGAAACCCATCTGTGTTCGACCACAGAGGCAGCTATCGCTGCGGTTGCTTGAGTGCGCGGTGGGGAGGAGAATAAGGATATAAATTTTGTTGATTAGGATCACCCTACTCGACCTTGAATCGAATGGCGTCTGGATTGCTGGGGATGGTGCTAATCTACAAATGATGAGTTGATATGTACCCAATCCTCATTACAAGTATTGGTGACCATTTACCCACTTTTGAATTTCATTGTTTAGAATTTCAAGTTTTTTTCCTCGGCAATCTGGCACAGGCCGATTTATCAATGCAGTCATTTATTATTTTGGGTAACACTAATCTTTTTGGCAAGCTTTGTAATCGTTCTTTACTTTGTCTCCTTTTTATTAATAACGGTGTTTATGCATCAACGGGATGAGAGAATATCGAATTGGAAATGCAAAGAGTTAGTGCACGGTGAAGCGAGAGTTGTGAAGTCGGTGTGCACGATGAGCAAATGGATCCTACGCGAGGAACAACAAAGTCGACAAGCGACTCCTATGAATCCGATAGCATATAGGTCAATGAGGACACATACACCCTCCTAGAGTTAGTGCTCCTTCTGCATCATACCTGCGAGGATGTGGCAATAGGATATACGGTGCCTATACGACTTTTCATGGTATGGAAGTAAATCCATACACACACATTCGGGATTTTGGTATGCATAACTTTTAAGGAGGTGTAGCAGATGGATTTGTTGAAGTTGAAGGCATTCCATTAACCCTCGAGGGACAAAGCCAAAATATGGCTCAATTCAGTAGAATAATTAGAAATTGGGCGATCTTGAGCTAATTTTGAAGAAATTTTTCGAAGTACAACGAATCAACGATTTGAAGAGGCTGCCTCGGCCTGCGGCGATGAGAAATTTGCCAGTGTTAGGAGAGGTTCATGGAGACCATCGGTGCATGTCCACACCATGGTTTGATACATGGATGCTAGTGAATCATTTCTATGATGGTATGTCTCGGCGATGAAACAGCTGAACCATGTGTGGAGGACTTGGCGGGAGACCGGATGAAGCCATGAACTTTTGAATTATGTGGCTGAAGCTTCAAGGGAGATGGGACAGGCTGAGCCAAGGAGGAAGAAAGAAAGGCCTTCGACCCACCAAAGGGAGGCATCTATGCACTTTACCAGAAGACAGGAGATGAAGGCAAAGCCCGACCACTTTGACCCGAAGGTTGGAGCTTGAAATGAGAAATCAGCATGAAGTGCAATGATGAATGAATTGCACCATATCTTGCGGCTGTTTAATTGTCGGTCGAATAGCCACCTTGGGAGCAACTTTGTCGATGGATTTCACTTCGATAAGGAATTAATCTGAAACATGCACATGTCTTGGGTCAAAATAAGCCACCTACAAATGCTCCTTATGGTAACACCTATAACCTCGATTGGAGGAATCATCGAACATCATGGAAGCCCAATCCTAGCATTATGCCCCCGAGAACCTGGCCAGCCCAGGTTTGGCTCCCACCTGACTGCAGTAGCAACCTCCACCTTCTCTGTTGTGAAGCCATCTTGAATTTGAGCAAGGTGGTGGAAATTTTGTAGAGGAAGCGAACCATCAATGTCCAAACCAATCAAAAATTGTGGCAATCGAATCTCCCTTTCAAGCAAGAAGTTAGGCGGCATGCATTAAGGTTGCAAAGTTCCATTACGGTTGTCTAACCGGCATTAGAATCTGAAGGAAATTCCTTCCAGACACCTTAAACCCTAGGGAATACATGAGATAGGATCTATGTTGACCCCAATGCAAGAATGGATGAAGTAAAGGCTATCATCACTTTGAGGAGTGGAAAAGAAATTGAAGCGACCAATGCTGATTCTTTGAAGAAAGCGAGGAAAGAAAAGGAAGTTGAGCACAGAGAGAATAATAATCGAGAGAGATTCGATGAAAAAAAACATGCCCGCCATTTCCCAAGCGCTAGAGCAAAGAAAAAATCACAAACCAAGCGAAATTTAGGAGGTGCTAAGGCCCAGTGAAGGTAAATATCCCAACGCCCGACATGATTAAGCGAGGTCTAGGCATATATGCAAAATTTTTAAGGACACATTGCACGGTCAAGAGGGTTGGGAATTAAAAGAAAGCCCAGCTACTAACGAACGGTCGGTGCCATCATTGAAGCGAGACCCGTTGAAATACAAGGATCCGGGATCCCCAGCGATATCGGTCGACATTAGAGAGACTTGCATAGATAAAGCCTTATTGGACTTGGGGCCAGTCTTAAACCCTGCGCCATATATATAAGCAGTTGGGTTTGGGGGCTTAAAGCCTACCAACATCCTACATCCTTGGGCGATCGATCGGTAAAAATTTGACATAGTTGAGGATGTATTGGTAAGGTGGATAATTCTACTATCGGTCGTTTTGTTGTGCTCGATCTCAGAAACCCGTCCTTGATTGGGCCTAATCATGTCTTAATCATCTTGGGAGGCATTTTCATTACACTTCAATCGATAATCAATTGCTAGAATGGAAGTCATGGAGCTCACATTTGGCGGCATGACAGGCTCCAACATTTTCACGACGCTGAAGCCTGAGCCATCGAGAAAATGAGAGGTGGGATCGGATGAAGTTTGCTTGATTGGTCCCGAGTTCGAAACCAAATGCTCCTGGCCCCGGAGGAAATTAGTGAAGAAAAAGTAGGCGGTTGATGGAGAAGTGCTTGCATCGAGTCACTCCTAAAGAGCCAATGCTCCCCCCGGCACCACGAGGAAGTGAAAGCTCAAGAGTAGGTTCGGCATGAAGATAGCTGTAGCACACATCAACAACGAGGGCGTGAGGAGCTCCTCCTCCTTAATACTCCATCAATGAAATCAGCGGGGCGGATTTGGTGCGAGACCAAGCTATGGCCAAATTTTATTTAGTTTAATTTGATCGATTTGGAGTTTTTTTTTTTTTTTTTTTTAGTAATTTTCTTTATTTTATTTTAATTAAACCTTTTTTTTTATGTTTAGTTAAAATTTTATTTTATTTTATTTTATTTTATTTTTATTATTATTTAATTTTAGGATTATTAAATTAAATTTTGTTTTTATTTTGCAGAGATATATATTGCCAGGTCTGAAATTCGCAATAATAGCGAAATTTAGAATCTGCGGCTCTTCAGCTTCCAGGTGGCCTTTCAGTGCCAAGCAGTTTATAAAAGCACCCCCACTCCCTCCCTCTCATTTCCATTTCCATTCCTTTTCCACACCTTTTCCCTAAAGCGCCCAGGCTGAGAGCCCCTCAGGTGCCGCATTCTGTCATGCACCATCGCGCCTTTGACGGCCATTGCTGGCCTTACCTGCGGGCTGCGATCCGTCTTAGTAAAGCCACGATTCGCGGCGCCTCCAGCTTCCAGTCGGAGAAGCTCTTGTGCAGTCCTAGAGGCTGCCGCCAGGTAGTCTCCTTGGCTCAGGTCGACCATCGGCTTATACGTGTTGCTCCAGTGTCACTGGGTTCTGCTACGTGATTCGACTCTGACCATGGTTCGTACCCATGGAGCCCATCATTACAGGCCCAAGGTCTAGTTCAGCACCCTTGAGAGAGACGGTGCAGGCACATCCAGGGTTGCAGATGCTCACTCTCCGGACCAGGTTGTAGAGACACCACTGCGGGTGGTCCCACTGGCTGCATAGGAGGCTCGGGGTCGAGCCCCCGTTGCGATGTCGGACCACAGGGTGGGACCACAGGCCCCTTCTCTGTACGCCAAGGACCACGGCCGGGAGGGCCCCTGCCTTCCCGAGGCTGGACATCGGGGCCGGGTGAGAGTCTTCGTCTGGGCCGGCGGGTTGCCTCCTCCCTAGGCGATTATAGTTTGGCCGCGAGTTATGTTAGGGATAGTGCCCTGTAAAGCATGAATTTGTATTTATGTTTTATGAAATTAATAAAAGTGTCGCATTTATTACATTTAGCTATTTTTGTACATAATGTATGAATGAAACGTCAGAAAATCCCAGATTTATTATTGTAACCATAACCTCGTGTACTCTTGATTATACAAGAGGATCGAGTTATGGATTATAAATCAATTGTCATTAATAAATTAATTGAAGTTTGGGGATCTTCAATTAAATATTCTTGGGGCGGTCATTATCATTGAGAATGGTGACCAGCAATCACGGGTCACTTAATGTGGCGACATTAGTGGAGCTCGCATATAATAAGATTATATAGGACGAGGGACCCGAGCCATAGAGTTTTGAATTCTTTTAAAATCTGGATTTGTCTCGAAATTAAACTAGTAACAGCTAGATGATCATATGCGAGATGGAGTCTCGATCTGAGTAGTCATAGACTCTGTTTTATGTCGGCCCGGCCTTTTTTTTTGAGTCATGGAGTTAAAAACTTTGTTATGGAATGGGCTGATAACGCGTGTCTTGGTATTGATGTATGTATTGGGAATGTGGCTATGGACATGGAATCCAGACACTTCTGTGAGTGGGATTGGTTCCCTTAAGTATTAGGCTGAGCAGTTTAGCGCTCTAATTTATACTTAAGTTTATAAAATTAGCCCATTCACTAATGGATTAATGGAACTTAAGGATCAAGATATAATTAGAGGGCAAACGGTAATTTCCTTGGAGCTTTAGTTATGAACCAGCACTAACGGAGGATGGGCGCATGTAATGATTAAATCGATGGACACTCTGAATTTAGTAAATCGATCTTGTAGGGCAAAGTTCAATTTCAAGTTTTTAGTGGAATAACAATGAAATTAATAAGAATTAAAATGATTGATTAAAGAGTTTAGTGGTATTGAGATTTATTGGAGCTTGAAATTACGAGGTCCATGGGTCTCGATTCCACTGCATATTACTCTGATGAGCGATTCATGATTTGATTATCATTACACTCTATTATCAAGGCTTGGAAAATAATTTTCTGGACAGTTACATATTAATTAGGACTATTACAAATTAATATTGGACAGTTATAGATTAAGAGTATTAATTAGGACAGTTACAAATTAATATTGGATAGTTATAGATTAAAAGTAATAAGTAGGACTGTTACAAATTATCTTTGGAATGGATTCTGAATTATGAGTAATCGATCTGACATTTTATATTAATCAAGGCAGAGTATGGGAGAAAATTTGAAAATATCAAATTGGTAGGATATTTATGCAGTGGGTTGATTATAAATAAGAAACCCTTGCCCTAATGAAAAAAAAAAAAGAAAAAAGAAAAAGGAGTTTTTTTTTTCCATACCCTAGTCTTCCCCTTAGAGATCCCTTGTCTCATGTGTTGAGTACGCAAGGTAGATCTAGGCAAAAAAACTAGAGTGTATTGTTCAGTTTGAATCGTTGATTGCCCACACACCTCAAGGAAGGCGGAATTAGAGAGACCAGTCTGCAGAGTTAACTACGATCTTTACTGATGTTGTGTTTGTGTATGGATGGATGAGGTCGTTAATTATATGGTGTTTTGGGTTAGGTTTTCTTATTTTGAGCAGATTTTGTGTAAGCCATTATTGCCATAAGATTTTTTGTAATTTTTTTTTTTCTGTATTATTGATGGGCCAGGAAATTTTAACGGTCTTGGACATGAAAGGTGGCGACTTTGGGAATTATGTAATTGCAAGAAGCCCATTATGTAAATTAATTTTTTTTTCCATTTTTTCCAAGGTTTGTAGTGTCAAATGCCAAAACACCGGCCCGCTTTATTAACTTATTATTTACTTTGTATTTATTAATGTATGAGGATAAATTCGAATCTAACATTACTTAATATATAACATATCTATACATGAATGCCACCATATTGTATCATGCATACCATCCTTTAGAAACATGTTCTA
This sequence comes from Tetrastigma voinierianum, assembly GCA_016808115.1. Taxonomy (NCBI): domain Eukaryota; kingdom Viridiplantae; phylum Streptophyta; class Magnoliopsida; order Vitales; family Vitaceae; genus Tetrastigma; species Tetrastigma voinierianum. The sequence goes on along the minus strand of JAEQBH010006655.1, from coordinate 128,954 downwards.
CTAGGAATGTTTGTTTATTTATGTGAACAACCAAATTAAATAATGGATATAGTTTAATAGTTAAACTTGGTAATTTCAATTTCAGTTTAATTTACGGGCTTCTTGTAGGTTAATAGTTAGGCCTAGTTTCACTAGATTATTCAATTTTAATAAAATGATTGATTTTGTTAAAAATATGGTAAATAAAAAATGACTGTTTGGACTTAAAGTTAGTTAATTAGGCCCCTTTCACTATGAATTTAGGTTTACCTGGCCCCGGTTGAAGCCCAGTGGATTAGTTTTTAACTAGCAAACTGCGACTGATTAAATTGAACTTCATATACTTTATTTAATAAGGTAGATTCATATCTTACAAGTAGTCATTATATAGGATATAATAACATTTTAGGATTTATAAAACATATGATGTTTTACGCTGAAACATAAAGTTTAAAACCGGTGGGAGGGCATGTGACTGATGGCAGCACCTCTCGATTATGCCATGCGTTGGTTCGACAACGTGGCGGGGTTTTGGTGGCTTTTGTGGTGAGCGCGTTGCGTCCTCACTGCTGGTGTCCACTTTGAGCTGTCATCACATCGTTGCACTTCTATGCGACAGGGTTTGGATGATGTATTCCAAGATTGACCTACCCTAAAAGCAATCTTAAGTTAAGTTGTTAGAGAACTGAAGCGATGGGTGCGCTTTTCGAAGATACAATTAAGCGATTAATTGTATCCTTGGCCAAGAAATAAAGGTAGTTAATAAATGAGGAAAATATGAGATATTTTGGTCTGTTTATTAATTTTGAGGATAGTCTCAAATTTAATTTATATAATTATAGTATGACCTCTTATGGCGGGATATTAATTGAGTTAACACCTTGGATTAGTATTTTGTTTTATGTTTCAATTTCCGCCATTCATGCATCACGTTTTACTATTCAAACTCTGTTTGATGTTTAGCCTGCATGTAATAATACGTTTTTGTTTAATTTAATGATAATGTATGCCTCGACCTGTTAGCCACTGGCAGAGATAAAGATCATAGCAGGCGATAATTTTTGTAAAAAGTGGAAAAGTAATGTTAATATCGTGCTGGTATGCGAGAACAATAGATTTGTTCTACTCTTGGGAATGTCACTATCAGAACTGCGTGAATGCCACTCGTGGTGTACGAGAACCATATGAACAGTAATGGATTCAAGTAATAACAAAGCCAGGGCTTATATGCCAGCGGCGTAAAAACCAGACGTGCCCAGGCTAAAACATAGGGGATGAAGCGCCATTGAGATTATGGTTCCTCTGACTTGTGTTCGGAAACCGTCAGAGGCAGGTGAAATCATGATGCTCTTAGAAAGTACATGAGCAGAGATGAGTAAAGGTACTCTGTTTGTGACCATGTTACGAACATGGCTAATTATATAAATGGCGAAGTGAGCGGGGCCATAATAGATGGCGCACCCAAGTGAGTATAATCTTTGGATTCACTCCCTCGATTTCCTTCGATTCACCGGCAACTATGTTGTGAATAATTTGGACTACATGCAACCAGTTCGCTGAATGGTGAGCCTTGGGGCCGTCTCGAGAAGACGAGGACTCAAAGGCCGGGCGGAGTATTTCAACGAAATGGGGGCCTCCTCTCTTCCTAACAGCCAGAGAAGAGGAAGAGCAGTGGGGTGCCTCTGAGAAGACCAAAGAAGAAGCGGGGGCTCCCGAGCGGCGTGTAAGAAGGGCTCGAAAGAAACCCGAGGAAAATGTTTCCATTCTAAGTCGATGGCATTGGAAGCGCAACAAGTATCTCTCAGGCGGGGAGAAAAAAGAAAGGTAAATTTGATTCTGGTTTTGAAACTAAACTCCCAGTGGAAGTTGATAGTCAATCTGGATGGGAGTGATTCGAGGTCCACTAACTATATTACATTTAACTTTCTGGATGTGGTTCTTACAGGGAGCTTCGCGACAAGGAAGTCTTCGATAGTGATGGAATGGGATAGCGATGTGACGAGTTCTTAGTGGGAGGCATTTGTTAGTTTAAATTAGAGGAATAAAATTTCTTGTTTGAACAATGTTTATTGCGTTCTGGATTTAAGGGAGAAATTTGATTCGAGTTTCTAAGTTGTATGAACAATTGTTCAAGACAATTTATAATAATCAAATTGTTATTTCCATGATAGTTAACATTTATTAGCCACAAGCCATGAAAAATGAGCTTTTTGTTTTGTTGTTCAGTGTTTGCTCTTAACTTGAACAATTTGGAAGTGATGTCTCAGCTAGAAGCGAAGTTGTGTTAATGATAATAACCCTTTGTGTACCTAAGGTTGTGAGGACATATAGCTTTGGATGGATAACGGTAGTAAGAATGGTCCTTTAAAGAGCTAAAAGTTGGCAATCTTCAGTCTTGTGAATCCTGTGGCCAAAATGACTAAGAGATGTTTTTCGACAAAGGGCTTTGGTCTGGAACCACTTGAACTTGCCGCATTAGATGTCTGGACCTCACGAATGTCGAAATAGAGGCGATTCACGAATACTTCGTCACTTTCATTGATGACTATTCTAGGTAAATTATGTTTTACCTTATCTTGAAAATGAAACTTTTTGGAAAGTTTAAGAATTCCTATGCAGGCCGAAAGGCAAACTAGGTAAATCATTATTGTACCTTCGATCGGATCGAGGAAGTGGTGTGCCAATCACCGAGTTGGATCATTTCAGTGCCGTTCAGAAAACATGAGATCGACTCAAACGGGCATCACAGCGACGATGGCAAGAAGAAATGTCGAGTGATACTTGACATGGTTAGGTCTATGATGAAATTATATAGGTAGCACTATCATTACGGGATATCTGTTTGCAAGCGTGGAAATCACATTTTGGATATGGTTCCCTCTGATCTATCCAACATACACCCTTGAGTTATCAGGTGATTGTGGCAATTCACGTCATATCTAGGTATATGGGGTGTCTGGCATATGTCTTTGAAAGGAAGGCGGGAAGCTAGAGCATGAAACAGTATGCGTTGTTTGTTGGTTACCCAAAAACCCGCGAAGGGGAGGTTTGTTTCTGATCCTCGAGTTAAGAAAGTATTTGTATCGTCGAATGCTGCGCTGCCAGAAAATGACTACATGGCAAACTTGAGCTACTCAGTAGGGTTATACCCAGAGGAATTACAATGATGGATCAGGTCATGATCGATAACCGTTCACGGGGAGAATTAGCAAGAGACTACATATCTACCTCAGGATGTCATTGCACCTCGGCGTAGTGGGAGGGTTTTCTAACAATAGTCGCTACAGGGGGCGGTGACAAATGTTGTTGTAGATGTCTTAGTGATGACGATCCATTATGCTCTGGCATCGCGATGGATGATCGATGAGGCAGTGACTATGACCATGGAGCAAGAAATGGAATCTATGTATTCAATTGTCAGGAACTTATGTGGTGCACCAGAGTCATCTGTACAGGGCATAGATTTTCTGAGTCGGTCAGGGCCCACGTTAGGTGATGGATGCATAAGAAAAAGAGGTGTGGATGGGAAGAGTGGAGACTTTCTAAGCACGGCTAGTAACCAAGCTATACACAAAAGGAGGTGATTATGAAGAGACTTTCCTACGATATCTTAAATCAGGTACATCTTAACCAATTCTTTGGTATTCAGATTATGAATGTGTGGAAATGGGTCAAACTGACTTTTGAATGGTTATCTTGATGAAAGAATTTATGATGCAACTAGAGGGGTTTCATAGTTGAAGGCGAAGCGAAGTCTACTAGTTTGCTTAGGTCCATTTATATGAAGCATGACTTCAAGGTCTTGGAACCCTAAGGGTTTGATGAGATGATTAAAACCTTCGGTTTCAAATGAAATGTGATGAACCTTGTGTCTGAGTACATCGAAGCAAAAGTAGTCTTTTTGGTGTTGTGCGTGAATAATATCCTACTCATTAGAGATGATATGGGATTGACATGGCGTGAAAAGGCTGGTCGAAGAGTTTCAAATGAAGATTTACAGAGCGAGTTATGTACTTGGGATCAAAGTGTAAGGGATGCGAGAACGGGATCACGGCAACGTGCCCGAGCATCTTATATTGGTAGGTCTTGGCTTGGTTCGATGAAGAATTCCAAGAAGGTCGACTCTAGGCGGGCATAGGTGTCTCTCCTAGAGATGTCCCTCTGACACCTCGGGAAGAGGACATGAGACGGGTTCCTTACGCCTGAATGGTGGCGACCTCATATGCCATGTTGTGCAGTCGGGACATGCATACGATAGGGTGTCGGCCGTTACCAATTCAGCCACCGGGTTAGCGCCTTTGGATTGCGGTAAAGCACGTTCTCAGTACCTTAGGAGAGCGAGAAACCATATGTTGATTTTCAGTCTTGCGGCACGAGATCAGTAGGATATCTGCGATTCGGGGCTTCATGTGAATAGGGACGATCGAAAGTCGGCGTCTGCGGGTGATATTCAATCTTCGATGAATTGATAATGGTATGGAGAAGTGTCAAACGATCTGGCATAAATGCAGATTACCATGGAAGTGAATAGCGGCTTGTGAAGCGACTAAAGCGAGTGACTGAGAAGTTTCAGCTATAGATGCGAAGTTGTTCCAAATATGGATAAACCCATATTTTTCAGTGTTCTATCTGGTGTTTTCTAACAAACTCAAAGAACAAGTCACAGGAAACATATAGAGAGGAAGTATCATCGATTAGAGAGATCGTGCACTTGGGGTGCGTGGATGTTATGAAAGATAGCATCGCGAAGGCGACCTTTGCAGTCTGTTCACCAGCGATTACAAGATCGTTTGAGGTCACTTATGCGGGATGGGTTTAAAAGACATGTCTCCATGCTTTAAAAATAGTGGGGTTATTTGAGGGATAGTGCCACAGCAAAGCATGAATTTGTACATTATGTTTTCTTTGAAATTAAAAGTGTCATTATTTATTACATTTAGCATTTATTTTTTGTATAATGAATGAATGAAAAGTTAGAAAATCAGATTTATTATTGTAACCATAACCTCGATTAGCCATATGATTATACACGAGGATCGAGTTATGGATTATAAAATCAAATTAATAAAATAATAAATTAATTGAAGTTTAGGGATCTTCAAATTAAATATTCTCTTAGGCGGTCATATCATTGAGAATGAAGTGACCTTAATCAGGGTCACTAATGTGGCGACACATTAAAGTGGAGGCTCCATATATATGGAATTATATAGGGCGGGACCCGAGGCGCGATTTTAATTCTTTTAAATACAGTTTTGTCTGAGATTTCAAACGATGCGCTTCTGATGATCGCATCAGATGGAGTCTGATCGGTAGTCATAGACTCTGTTTATGTCGCGGGCCTTTTGAGTGGGTTAAACTGGATTATGGAATGGGCCCGATACTTTGTGTCTTGACCCATTGATGTATGCGGTGAATTTGAGCTTATGGACATGGAATCCAACCCTTCCTATGGGCTGGACGGAGTTGGTTCCTTAAGTGTTGGTTAGGCTGGCGAATAGTTTTGGCTTTCTAATTTATAACGGGTTTATAAATTAGCGTTCACTAGTTAATGGAACTTAAGGATCAAGATATAATTAAGAGGCCCAACGGTAATTTCGGAGCCTATACAGATATGAACCACACTTCTTGGGGATAGAGCTATATGTAATGATTAAATGTGGACACTCTGAATTCAGGTAAAATCGATCTTGTGGGACAAGAGTTCAATTTTAAAGTTTTTAGTGGAACCTTGTGAAATTAATAAATAAAATGATTGATTAAAAGAGTTTAATTAATTGTGAATTTGTCCCAGGCTTGAAAAGTACAGGGTCTATAGGTCCCAATTCCACCTCACATATTACTTGCGATGAGCAGTTGTGATTTGGAATATATTACACTCTTTAAATCAAGGCTTGGAAAATATGTTTTAAGACGATTACATATTAGTAGGGCTGTTACAAATTAATATTGAACTGATTATAGATTAAGAGTATTAATTAGGGTGACCTGAGTGTGGACGGAGTTTATAGATTAAAGTAATAAGTAGGGTATTCACAATTACTCTTTGGACGATTCTGATTATGATAATCCCGATCTGACATTCCTTATTAATCGAGGCCCAGGTATGGGAGAAATTTAGAAAATATCCAAATTGGTAGGATCTTATAATTAAGGGTTGATTATAAATAAGAGAAACCCCTTGCCCTAATGAAAAAAAAGAAAAAGGAGTTTTTTTTTCCATACCACAGTTTCCTAGAGTCTCTTACATAGAATCCCTTGTCTCATGTGTTGAGTGCAAGGGCCAGATGGCCAGAGAAAAACTAGAGTGTATTGTTCCAGATCTAAATGGTGGTGCCCACGCACCGAGGAAGAAGTGGGTGATCTTGGTGGGGAGTTGTTTTGACCTGCCTTAGCACGACAAATCTCCCTAATATGTGTTTTGCGTGGGTTCTGCGAAAGCCGAGATTTTACAAAAATTTAAAACATATTAAAGCTCTTTGTTTTGATTTTATTTCCATCGAGTTATCCCCGGCGAATGGTATTAGATGTTTAGTAGCGATCCGATCCGAGGAAGCGTCGATCTTAGTGCGGGGACTTCCATATGGGGTCATATTACGACATCTGCGGGTATTGACCGCGAACGATTCGAGATTGATCGATTGATCGGCGATATTCCTGCTCCATTTATGACAGGAGTAGTTTTTTCTATCCACAGGTGGTGGCAATTTTTATCACTATGACATCTACGGAAATGCCTAGTCCATTGGAAGTCTAGGTTCGAGTATTGCTGACCATGCACAGATTTCTAGAAGTACGAATGTCTAAGCCTTTGGGCGCGATAGTTACGCTTTGGCAATTCATGAGGACTATCGGTGGCCTCGGCCATCACAGAGAGAGATGGTTCGCTCGCTCGCTCAGTGCCATGAGGCGAGCTATACTATCTGGCGGCTCCTGCTGAATGCTTCTCGTGGACCATGTGCCTTGATTCAGTCTATTCCCACTTTGCCGCATTATGAGCCTGTTGCGGGAGCTATGCTGAGGCTACATCACCGGGGATATTAGAGAGGGATGCAGTTGATCCCTCAGGCTTCGTCATGGCCAGTATTGCTACATTTTAGGAGGGTGCCACGAGACTTGGCTCCAGAACCCAAAGGCTTTTCCCACGGTGATGTCGAGGTTGTTGGTAGGAGTCTTAAAGCATCTTGGGTTCCACTGAGGAGCCACGTATAGGCGACGGGTGGAGTTGTCCTCCCGAGGTTTTGTCCGTCGGCCGTCTTTATATATGCCACTCTCCGTTCTTACGACGGGAGGAGGGAGCGGATGATATTGCGGGGAGGGGACGCCCGTCGAGGGGTGGCTTGACTGTTCTAGAGGTGGAGGTGGAAGGAAGGACCTGGAATTTCAGGTCATCCTCAGTTCCACCTCCTCTGCCGACTCTCCAGGAGGCTGGCCCGTCTCGCATCACGGCGGTCACGGAGCATGTCCTGTCAATTACAGGGAGTTATGCACGCTGTTATGGATCTTTAATGCGCTCCTTGCTACTACTTTCGGGCATCGTTGGCCAGGGAGGATGGTCAGAGCGAGGTCACTTTCTAGCGTGGGAATCATGCCGTGCTTCTTGAATTATGAGCCACCTCGGTCTCAGCGGTCGATTAATGACGGGCACACCGCGACCCGTTACTCGTGATCATCTGTAGTGATGGTTTTGCGACCTCTTTGGATATCTTGTGGCCATTTGCGATAACCCCGAATCCGCCGTCTACACACCACACGAGAATGAGGTGGTGCGCACTCCCTTCTCTAGCTTTAGATCCATTGGGGAGCATGGTTATACTTTGGTTGGAGGGAAAAGTTAGAGTTGGAGTGTCTTCTATCATATTTTGTTTTGTTTAAGCTGTGCTTGCCTACTTATTTTGCATAGGATTGTTTAGGATGTATGTATTAGCCAATAGTAGGCAGTGATCTTTTTGTTGTGTTTAGCTATGTTAAGCTTGTACTAGCCACTTTGGTTATATTAAAAGCTTTATAGCAGTATTTACATTCTTTCTACACTTTTGCAAACCATTTTTTTTTTTATGCATATATTTTTATGTTTCTGCTCTTACCTTGAGTTGAAAAATTGAAGCACTGTATGTTTCCATAATGCTAGAATAGTTCCATGCATGATTAAGTTTTTGGGTGGTTGAAATTCCAAAGTATTCAACCTTGTCGGGTCGCTAACTGGCTAATCACACACGAGTGCACATCGGTTTTTCATCAGCAGTTAGAAGCTGTATCTCTCTTGACTTTGCAAAGCAGGCCTTGGGTCGTTGACTACCCTTAATAGGTTTATGTTACCCAAAAATGAAGACCCAGTAAACCTTTCAAATGAAAAAAAAAAAAAAAAGAAAAAGAGAATAGAAAGCGACACTTTACCTTGAAACAGAAGGTCAAAAATTTATGTGCGAGAAAGCCTTTAAAGCCGGTGCCACTAAGCCTTCCTTGATTGAGATGCAGACTTGTGTTTTGCTACGGGTGGATGGGTAGAGTTTAGCGAGTTAATGGGGCCCGAATTCGAAATCATTAAGTCAGAAATTGAAGCTGAAGAGTTAGTGGTCGATAGATCCTTTTGACTTAGATACACTTTAAACCTTAATTGGTTAGAGTCATCGGTGGACCCAGATTACACGGACTTTGGTGGTCAGTTTTTAGCATTGCACCACACAATACAATCAAAGTAAATAAAGTGTAACTCGATCTATTTAGGTTGGTCATCAGGGTCCTGGCAGTAGCTTGGTTGGGGGGAGGGAATAGCTTTGCAACTTATTGGTTCAAACTGGTTACCTTAAAACACTTAGATGTTGGTGGAAGTTCAAGTTGACTTCCTTGGAATTGATGTTGCCCTAAAACTTGTTCCTATATGGCTACTGTTCTCTCATGATGGTTTTTGTTCAGAGTCTAAATTTTTCATACTGAAGGTAAAGACTCACTTGTACACACACTTTTTGAATGGAATACTCTTTTTGTAAAAGCATAGCCTGCATACCCTTTATTATTTTTAGCATTGCTAAGGGACTAGCAATGTGTCGGTTAAGAAGTGTGATTAGTACCCAAAAAGTGCTATTTTGAGTCCCTATTTAAGATAGGTTTAGGTGCTTTGTGTACTAATCATATTAATTAAGCCGATTGACATGTGCAGGTCCTTTAGTACTACTGATTTTGTTTCGAGGTTGTTTTTGGTAGTTTTGCAGGTTTCGTAAACCTCCACCATCATATCAAGCTTGGCATCGAAATTTCGCTGATTTATGCCGAGTTCGGTTGAATTCTCATCGATTTCATCAAGCTTGGGATGAAGAAATAACAACCATAGAAGATGAGAAATGCAGGCTAGAGGATGCAGGAATAAGCATAGAAGATTGGCAATTTTGCTATGGCATAGCGAAAATTTCGCAATGATAGCGAAAATTTCGCAGTGATAGCGAAATTTTCGCAATCATAACGAAAATTTCGCTATAGCTAAAATTTCAATTTTCGCTATGACTGAATTTTCGCTATGATAGCGAAATTTCGCTATCATAGCGAAATTCAACGTACATAGCGAAAGTGCAGCTCCTATCTTTTGTGATCAGCTTGACTGCAATTTTTGTTTTAATTCCTCTTTTGCCACTCAATGTAATCATATTATTTAGGTTAGTTTGGTATTTTGCATGTTGGTGGGGGCTATATAAGCCATGTTATGAACATTTGTAACCTAACTATTCGTTAAGTAGCTTTACACTCCCGACCTTGTTTTGGTTCCCATTTCCTCTCTTTCTTCTCTACTCTTTTACGTCATTTTCTAGATTTGGCAAACACTTTGCTTTAGGATGACAGCAAAGGATGTTTTTATTCAACCTGTAAACATGAAGAGGAGAGAGTTCTTAGCCCAGTTGGTGCAGTGTTGGGTTTCACGGGTGTTCCTCTATTTTCATGAAGCCGAGGGTACTACATTATTTGTGTTTCCTAACTTTTCAAACTAGGTTTAAATGCTATTTAATGTATTTTCTTTGGTGATACTTGGCATGTAGGGATTTAGTGCTGTTCTTAATGGTGAATACATTGACATCCATTAGATATCATTCACGAACATATGAAAGTAGGTTAAATGCTTTATTTTCAGCTGAGAACATTAAATGCTCGATAATCTTCATGATTGATTAGGAATGTTACTTGGGGTTGTTTTTAAGTTATAAAGATCCGATTTTGAAATGACTATATAATGATTTGCCTGTCTGAAGGCAACACGAGGACACCTACACGACGCATCATATGATGGTGACGAGCGAGGTCTTAACAACTACATCTTATTTTAAAGTGTAACTTTTCGATTAGCTTAGTTACAACAACAACTACACTTTTTTTTAATGCAAATCCGAAAATCCAAATTAAAGCCTCACCATTTTGAATCATGATCTGAAGTTATTTGTAGGGCCGAAAACCCATCCTTGTGTTTACACTACAGAGCAGCTATCTTTGCGGTAACGACTCTGGCGGGAGAAAGAATAGGATATAAATTTTGTTGATTCGAGATAACTCTTGTGGCGCAGATAAATGATAGCGAGTACAGCTATCATAGTAGTCGGTCATAGCGAAAATTGAAAATTTCACTATGCACAATAATTTCGCTATGATACTTTAAATTTTACTATGATTGCAAAAATTTCACTATCGCTACTTGAAAATTTAGCTATTATTTGCAAAAAGGGCCGCTATTATGCGTTCGCTATTATTGAGAAAAATTTAAGCTGCTTATAAGCGAAATTACCATCCTCTATGCTACTTCCTGCATCCTCCAACCTGCATTTCTCATCTTCTATGGTTGCTATTTCTTCATCCCAGGCTTGATGAAATCGATGAGAATTCAACCGAACTCAGCATAAATCAGCGAAATTTTGATGCCAAGCATGATATGATGGTGGAGGTTTACGAAACCTGCAAAACTACCAAAAACAACCTCGAAACAAAATTAGTAGTGCGGGGACTGCACATGTGTCGGCTTAATTAATATGATTAGTGCCTTGAAGCACTCAAAGCATCTTAAATAGGACTCAAAATAGCACTTTTGGGTACCCTAATCGGAGATGGTCTCATGAATGAAATGTCACGGATTCGTGGAATCCCGGGTTCGAAAGCCATCACTTAAAGAGATAATAGGTTTGGATTATACCTCGGCTTTGGGTTGTGTGGGAACTTGCCATAACGCATAGGGATGCTTGTTTCCTATCATCACTTAGAGTGAGGGGCATTTTGGTCATTAGACATGATGGGGTTTCCTATAAATAGAATGCTATGTGTTCTAGTTGATTGATTCTCCTTTTGAGAGAAAAGTGAGGTTCATGAGAAAGAGGCCAGAGTGTGTTTCTCTCATCTCGAAAGAAAGTGTTACAGAGATTGAGAGACTCGGTTTGGCTTCCTCTTGGGATAGAGACTTGGCTAGCAACGGGACCGGATTGCGAGAGCGTTGTCTTGGAGGTTAGCCGGAAAACTTCAATCTTCGTGTGGATCTGGTTGGAGGCGAACTGGGATTGGTTTGCTTCGGTCTAAAGTGCCACAGACCACTAGCTTGGTTTTGGGCATTGCAGGGTAATCCACACACCCTTCTGCTTAGTTATAGAAACGGAATTTTGATGCTACTTAGGGTCCTTGGATGGGTTTTTTGTTGGGATTTTTTTTTGTATTTCATCACTGCGGCAAGTGTTGCCTCCAGCCCAAACCACTTCCATTTCCGCTGCTGCGAGGATTGCTTTCGAGGAAACTCATCATTAATTGGAGGGTTATGGGTGTTGTGTGTTATGGTTAGTCTAGAAAGATGATCTGCAACAACATTCTCCATCCCCTTTTATCTTTGATCTGAAGGTTGAATTCTTGGATTCGATTATCCAACCAAGTCTAGCCTTAGCATTTTCTTGGTTAGAAGGTGCTTGAGCCAGATGGTGCAGTAATAATGATGTCAGACCCCACAGTATGCCTGAAATTTGTGAGGCATAGACCACTTGCGATGGTTCTTTCTCGGTGGTGATATAATTCTCTATTGGTTCATTCCAGCGTTTTGCTTACATAGTATACCACATAAGGTTTCCCTTCTTCTCTTTGACCGAGAACTGCTCTGATGGCAAGATCACTCGCATCGCACATAACCTCCAGGTAACTACCCGGTTAGGATTTCGCTATTGGTCGCGATGGTCAAGTAATCTTTGAGAGCTCCTCAAAAACTATTTAGAAACTGTCATCCATACAAACTTAGCATCCTTTTCAACCAATTTTGGTAAAGAGGTTTGACAATTTTCGAGAAGTCCTTGATGAACCTCCTATAGAAACCTACATGCCCAAGGAATTGCCTCACTATTTTCACATTTGTGGGAGAAGGGAGTTTGGGAATTAGCTCAATTTTTTCCTTGTCAACCTCAATTCCCTTGTTGGATATGATATGTCCTAGCACAATTCCTTGGTTAACCATAAAATGGCATTTTTCCCAATTCAGCACCAATTTTTTCTCCATGCACCTGTGCAGGACAGTTTCTAGGTTAATCAAGCATTCTTCAAAACTCCCTCCATATATTGTAATGTCGTCCATGTAGACCTCCATAATGCGTTCTGCCAAATCACTAAAGGTACTAAGCATGCATCTTTGGAATGTGTGAGGGCATTACTAAATGAAAAGGGCATCCTCCTCGCATAAGTCCTAAATGGACAAGTAGAGTGGTCTTTTCTTGGTCCTCTACAGCAATTTCGATCACGAGAAGTACCTGAATAACCATCAACATTAAAAGGGATGCGAAATACTTTGAAGTGGTCCATGAAGGGTAGTAGGAAGTGATCCTTTCTTGTCACTTCATTCAATCTCTTGTAATCAATACATACCCTCTAACTTGTGGCAAGGTGGGTGGGCACCTCCTCTCCCTTCTCATTATGTGCACAATGATCCACCTCGGATATTTTAGCTTCTTTGAGTTGGACTACCTAGGTCTTTATCGAATATGGGTATATGATCTTAGGCTTGTAGCGATTTAAGAACCACGCACGTCTTGATTCTGCATGTGAGGATTCAATCTTCGTTGTGGTTTTGATTAATGTCACTTCTTCTTCTAATCGATGCGGTGTGTTGCAAACCTGAAAGGGTTAATTCACTTCAAATCAGCCCCATTTTCCACTGTCTTTGCTTGGTCTCCTTGAGGATTTCCAACATACTATTTTCTGTAAACATTGAAGCGGGGAGGATATATAACAATTGGACATTGCTCATTTTCTTCGTATGCATACTTAATTACGACGAGGTTTGAGATCCAGCTTTGAGACTCATTAGTTCCTTCCTCAATCGATAAGGTAAATTTCTTCCTTTTTTTCTCCATGGCCCATGTCTGACACACATTTCTGGGTTTCACCAATTCTTCACGGCTCATCAGGACAACTCCTCGATCGGCACATCCTGTGATTCTTTCTTGCTCATCTTGTTCCTCCAGAATAATGTAAATTATGTAAACCTCCTCTGGACCCTCTTTCACTGGTTTCATATGCTTTTTGCTCAAGTGGAATATATTGAGTTCCAAAGTCATGTTCTCGAATGTAAGTTGCATAACTCCATTTCAGCAATTGATGATCGCATTGGAGGTGGCTAAGAATGGTCTACCAAGGATTATAGGCACATAATTAGCTACCACTGCAACCGACTCTGTATCAAGCACAACAAAATCTACAGGATAGTAGAATTTGTCTACTTGTATCAACACATCCTCCACAGTGCCCTTCAGGATTTTTATGGATTTGTCTGCTAGGGATAGTGTGATGGTGGTGGACTTAAGCTCTCCCGAAGCCAATTTGCCTTTTCGCAAGGAGCGAGTTAGCGCGGCTCCAACTCTAAAATGTGCCTTTTCTACAAGTTTAGATGTTCACAGATGGTAGGACCGGCCGGTCTTTTGTATTTCATTAGGGTCTTGCATTGAATAATGGCTCGAATTGTTATGTCGGGAAAGGTCTTACTTTATCTTATTTAGCCCTCTCTTCATTGTGCATAGGTCCTTTAAAAATTTTGCATAAGTTGGAACCTGATTGATCATGTTAAGCAGGGGGATGTTGACTTTCACCTGCCTTAGCACTTATAGAATCTCAGCCTAGTTGATGGCTTTCTTCTTGCTTTTTAGTGCTTGAGGAAAAGGCGGATGTGTGCTCTTCTTCACTGCATCTTCTTTAATCATTATTTTCTTTGGTTCACCTTCCTTTTCCTCGATACCTGGTCTGGTTTAGGCGGGCGATCAACCTCGCTTTCCACTTCTCAAAGTGATCTTCCTTTAACTTCATCTATCTTAGAAGTTGGCTCCTTTGGAAGAGCTTCCGATTCATGCGTATGCAGGGAGGGAACTTTCCTTTTAACACACACTGGCTGTTGGTTTGTCGATCTAGAAATCCAAATACGTAAATTGTCAGGTACAGGCGAATCGGACTCTGGGTTCTCAATCTTTTTGTTCAGTGTGCCTTCTACTGTATCGATCCTCTGGTTAGCTTGAGTATTTACTACCTTCTATTCTTCTACTAAACTGCCCAAAATTCAATATAGCTTGCTCAACCGGAGATGAGGATGAGGATGATGGTGGTTGTTGTTGAGATGAAGAACCATACTTCTGTTGTGCACCATGGGGTATATATGCTAGTGGTTTTGGTTTCTAGGAGAGGTTAGGATGGTTCCTCTAATTGGGATTATATGTGTTGTTGTATGAGGCATTTGGGCACGGTGGTTTGTAGTAGCCACGGCATTGGCTTGTTCATTTATCATCTCCCTCGTGACGGAATAGTTGGACCGATATTCTCTTTAGTGCTTGATAGACTAACAAATGAAGCAAAGGCTGGTTGGGCGACATAGGTGTCTCGACCCTTGCTCGCACCTAAATATTGATTTATCATTTCAGCTCTTTCAACGCTGTGATAAGGTGGATAGCTTTGCCACTCATCTCCGTGTCCTCGTGAGAATCGCCTCCTGTTTGGTTGTGACCTCGTCCTCTCTACTTCTCTTGGGTTTGGTTTGTCCCGAGCTTTAGATGTTTAATTTTACATGGTTCGGTAGTCCATGGCTTAACTAGGATTCTTGTATGAGTCCCTGCACGTAATCTCCCAATAATTGTTTCATAGCGGGGGACATTCCCTCAGCCATGATTGACATCCATGTGTCAAAGTATGGTGAGGACAGGGCATTGATGGTTTCAGTACCTTTCGACCTTTGGTAGAATTTCTCATTTTCATAGACTGCTAAGGTGTAAATCTGCCTCTTCAAATTGTTGGTTCTATGTGTGGAGAAAAATTTCTTCAAGAACTTCGACGCATTTGTCGATTAGAATGGTCTCGGCTTTGGGAGTTAAAGCCCGAATCTTGGCCTTGCTCCTTCATAGTTAGAGAAAAAACTGACCTCATCGGATCCATATTGAAGCATCCTCTTTGAAGGTGTTGTAGACTTCCTCAAACTCACGGATGTGTGAGTAGGGGTTTTCACTCTCCATACCATGGAAAGTGGGCAGTAGAGGCTCAATGTAATGTCTGACAATCATGTCCTCTGGTGGGGGCACAATACATGAGGGTGCACTCACTCTTGGGGGATGTATGTGGTCCCTCATGGACCTATATGCATTGGGATTCTTCTATACCCCACATTGGCTCTCTTTTGTTCCTCTCGGTGGAGGCTCCATCTTATCCTTATTCAAGCTCGCTATGACCTTGTTCTTATGGAGCACTGCTCCTTTCTAACCTGCTTGTTGTGTTCCTATCCCAGTGGTGCATAAACCACTATATGGACAACACAAAACACCAACAAAAAGCAAAAACAAGGCTACCAAAAAGGTTACTGTTAGCTAAGAAAAAAAAAAAAGAAATTGTATATGGACAGTATAAAAATTGTATAAACTGCAGTGAGCGCTAGGAGAAATAAACAAATAAAAAAAAGGGATGAAAGTTCACCGATCTTGTGATGTGGATCACAAGTTCAACAACTCATCACTTACACTAGGCTTCATCACGTGATTGGCGCCATTTGATTCGCGATGCAAGTGGGTTGGTC
Source organism: Tetrastigma voinierianum (assembly GCA_016808115.1). NCBI lineage: Eukaryota > Viridiplantae > Streptophyta > Magnoliopsida > Vitales > Vitaceae > Tetrastigma > Tetrastigma voinierianum. The sequence goes on along the minus strand of JAEQBH010006655.1, from coordinate 112,936 downwards.
GAAATCGAAACCATGTTTATAAACTGAACACCTCACTACGTAGCATGGCTCACGTAGTATAGTGTCCCCAGATTCGAACATAGGGATGGGTTTTCTTCACACAAATGAGTTGCATTTGAGGCCCAAATGGTGAATTTCAATTTGGATTTTGGGTTTTCATAAAAACAGTGGGTTTTGAAGGTGGAAACTGAAAACAAGGTGAAGAAAAATATAAAAAGAACTCCTTGAAGCATCGGGCCACTGGGTTTGACATCCTAAGGTAACTGAGGGGGTCCTCGGGTCCCTTCCTCACATTGGGGAGGATGACCTATAGTCATTTCTCGGCTGGATCTGCTGACTAAAGCGAACCTAATAATTTTCCTTCCCGGAGACGGCACATTTATTGCACATATATGCTCCAGACGGTTAAAATTCATCTCCTTGATCTACCTTATAGTAACAAATAAATGGCAACTAATGAATCTCAGTGGATCTAGCAATAAGAATCCACTGAACACTAAAAGATTGCCAAGTATTGGTTAATCGAGGCACATCTAAGGGATTTAAACCTAGAGTGAGATATAGAAACATAAATGGCAATAAATGCTTGCGTTAAAAACATGAGAACCAACAATTTACCTCTGATTCAAAGCCCAGTATCCCTCCTCTTCAAGGATAAAGGGGGTATAGCCAACCATCCTGGGTTGCTGTCTCGGGGTGTTGAGCGAGCGAAAAAATGAGAAAATGAAAGAAAGCGGGAAAACTCTTGCCCGGCTCTGCATTAATGTAGAAATTGAAAAGTCCCTTGTCTGAAAACACTTAGAGCTTATATAGTGCTCTAAACTAAAGAAATATTAAAAATATCTCAAATACCCACTATACATGAAGGGTATTTAAGGAAAAATCACAAAAAGAGGTCAAAAAGGGGGTCAACTGGTAAAAGGAGGAGAGTAGGTTGCGAAAATTCACGAGGTTCGTTGCGACCTGCCCTGCGATGGCCAAATTTCTTATGTTTTACGCTGCTCTATCCTCACGGTTTTATGATACGCATCTTTTGAGATTCAACTCAGTTCTTTGTGCTTGAGTTATTTCAAATAATTTTGACAAGTTTATTCAGCAAAAACTACAAAAATAGCGTAAAATGCGTCGATAGTATAGCGAAGACAATGTGTCGGTTAATTAAGTTGATTAGTACACAAAAAGTGCTCAAAACCTCCAATTAACAAGGTTCAAAATAGCACTATTTGGGCATTAATCATAGGTACGGAGGGCGTCATGATCTTTTCCACTGCTTCTTTGGTCGATTACCCAGTAAGTACATCATTGTAGGTTGCGCTGCGAATATGTAAATGTAAAGTAATACGATTTTGTATATGTATAGGTAAATGGGACTCAGGATTGTATATATGGAGATAGTAAACACCACTATGGTGGTACTTTTATTTTTGTATCTTTGGATATGATAATTTGATTCAGTTATAAGACTTGGGCCCACCAACGTTTGAAAAATCAGGTAAAGAGTCCCAGTATGGTTCGCACCTCCTTTGTCTACCAAGGTGGGGGAATCGGGGCGTGACACATAATCCTATAGTAAAGAACCCTTATTTGCCTAGATTACAAGACAAAATACATCAAAGACAGAAAAGGACAAGTTTGGGGGAATATTATTTTAGGGTTGTAGAAGGATAAAAAAGGAGTAGAGAAAGAAAAATTCATTGAGATAAGAAGAGATGAAGAGAATTAAGAAAAGCTATGAAAGAAAAAAAAACATCGGAAGAATGAGTTTGGTGCTTGTAGCCTTCACTCCACTTGAACAATTAAGTTCTGTAGGGGTGTTCAACACCTAGTACCTAATGCCGGCGGTATGGGAGTTACTTACCCAAAGTTCGTTAAGGAGACCAGAAAGATTTTAAGGCAAAACATTTGTGCCATTCAAAAAACCCTTGATGACATATGGCTTGAAAAAAAGCTTCTAAGATAAGGAAGAGAAGTCATACTACGATTGAATTATGAAAAGAGAAATACGAAACTAGAGAGTATGCGAGAAAGATGCCTGAAACGATGGGAAGGTTAGACACTTAAAGTAAAAAGAAATCAAGGATGCATGATGAAGGCGAGTGTAAGTTATCGGTGGAATGCGGGTCAAATTTAGCCCTAAAGTGTCAAGAGTTATCTACCCTAATTACTCAGCGCACATTATACAAGCCTAAAGACCTATTTGGTCTTGAGGGTGATGATATGCCTACATTAGTGGAATTATATGACAAACAAGCATATGGACTTTAAGAATGAATGAAGAATGCTAGCGGATATTATCCACAAAAGATTAACTAATCTACCAAGGAAAAAGAGGGAAGACCAGTACACACTCACAAATAAGGGTTGAATGATTAAATAGTTTACACCATATTACTTATTTGGCTGTTTAGTGAACTTAATTGAAAATCTTCATGATTCTAGATTGGAAACATGTTTAGAAATTATTTTACAACTAACTTATGTTTCTTGCTCAATTGAGGTTTAAACAGAAAAATGTCCTTAAAAATAAAAGATAAATTGTTTGAGGACAAACAAAATTTCCTTTTCTTTGTTTGGGGACAAGAAAAGCTTTAAGTTTTAGGGAATTTGATGAGTCCTAAACTCATCTATTTTAAATCCATTTTAAACGCGTTTTAGCGATTTCAGATCTATTTTTATTCCAAATTATGGACTATTCACCAACTTTGTATTTTGCAGGTTTTAATTGAAAAAGGAGAAAATGCCAGCAGAAAAGAAGGAAAAAATGGCAATTGCAGCATTCTCTATCGTGCCATAGTTTTTGTTTGTCGCGACAAAATTTCAAGCGGAGACCGGAAGCATGTTGCGGCCCGATAAGCCAGTATGTCCGCAATGAAGTCGAGAATTTAAGCCTTCGAGGAAGAAAAGAGAATCTGCGTCGCGACAAAAGGAGTTCCTGGTGAAGAATGTAAAGAAGGCGCACGACACTCTTAGCTTTTATTCACGACAATGATTAAGGGAAAATGGAAAAGGAACTTGTTCACGACAATCTTTCCTTTGTCGTGACATAAAGCTGAGGGTAAGCGAGATGAACTTCTATCGCGACAAAACTTGACTTTGTCGCGATAGAAAAAGGTGAAAATATAACACAAGTCAACTGAGACAAGTGTTTTTATTCTTCGACAAAGTTTTCATCATGGAACCAACTCAAGGAAGAAAAGTTTATCGCGAAAAAGAAAGTAATATCGCGATTAACATTCGAGTTCTATGAGAGGCAGGAATCTACGTCATGACAAAAAGATTATTTTTATCGCGATAAATAAAACATGGGGGAGTTGAATTCTCTGTCGCGATAAGAAGTTGAAGAACAACACAAGAGGAGTGGCGACAATGAAAATTTATGTGGCGACATAGTAAATAATTGAAGGTAGAGTCTCTGTCGCGACAAGGTAATCTGTCATGATAAAGCTGATAGCGATAGGGTGTTAATAATAGGTGACAAAGAAAATTTGTCGCGATAGGAATCAAAAAGAGAACTGAGATTAGCCAAGTCAAGTGTGTCACAACAAAGTTTTCTATGTCACAACAAATAGCTTAGCCAACAACAAGGACAAGAGAAGAAAAGTCTGTCGTGACAAAAGAAAACTATATCGCAATAGAGTTTTCAAGGCGAAAGAAAATGCTTTCCGCAATGAAAGTATGTAGCGGTTTCGAAGCATAAGTGTATAAAGAAGTGGAGTGCGACAAATTTTACGTGTCGACACAAGACATTCCTGTTGAGACAAGAACAAGACTATTGGATCAAAACTCTATCTTGACATTATCAAAGTTTGTCACGACAAAATCCAAGAAAAAGTTCAGAGAACAAGTTGCGATAGAAAACTATATGCTATGATAGAGACTAGCAACAAAGACTGAAAAATCTATCACGCCATAACGTTTTATGTTACAGAGCATCTAATTTGGGCCATAAATTTTGGGATCCACAACGCAATAATTGAAGTGCGGCTGACATTTGAAAGTCTATAAATAGGCATTATCTAGGGCATAATGCGGCTTAAATAGTCTAGGACTATTGGGTAGTTGAAAAATCTTGTATATTTTTAATTTTCTTTTATTTCCGGTTTAGTAGATTTAGTTTGAGCGTAGTTTTTAGTTAGTTTTCTTCTGATTTTCCGGAGTTGAGTAATGAGCTGTATTGCAGCTTCGAGCTGGAATTTCTTGTTTAATTTTCTCTTCATTACTGTTTTGAATAAAATGGAGTTTGGAAATTTTCTGGATTTCATTTATTTCAATTCGTTTACAATTTCAGTGAATTTTCCTGATCAGATAGTCACTAAGATGAGTGAACCAATTTTGAAAGGTTAAGCTCCCTTTGGGAATAGGTCGATGATGATCGTTAGTTTTCTGCACAAAGTGGAAGAACGCCTTAGTTAGAATTTTTGAATTTATTTGATTGGTATAATTTCTGAACTTAATTGTTCCTAGTACTAGTACCGTGTATCCAAGCAAAGTATTGTATTTTGCTCTGATTTCCAGGAGGCCCTCTATGTGACACAGAGATGGAGAATCATGAGGGTAGAGAGCAATTCTTTGTGGGTATGGTAGACTAATACTTTGGAACTAATGAACTCTAAAATATTGTCAAGATAAATCACTAACTTACTCATGGTTTGAGGATAGTTTGGTGAAGTATCAGTTTAATCACTCAGAGGTTTCTCCTCTCTCTAATGAAAGGATTCTGATCACGTGTTAGCAATGATCTAATAAAGGAGATGGAGAATTTGATCAGTATTGAAGGATAAGGTGCCATCTAAATTGGAAAAAGGCTTTACTGATATCACATACATGGGGTAGAATTCTCCGATCCTAAGTTTGGGTATGAAGTACTGAAAAATATGATACTCAAATCTTAGAAAGAGTATTATATCTTACAAATAGCGGATTAAATTCATGAGTCATAAATGAACATGAATCTCTAATTAGTGAAGACATGGTTGAGGAGAATCCAAACTATACTCTGATATTTGGCCAGTTAGGCTTTCCGGTAAACAGCTAAGATTCAAAATGTGGTGTAGAAAATGAAAATTATTCATTTGGTTTTATGTCTAGTGTTGTCATAAACAAGTGAACTCTCAACTCCATTCTTATTAATATCTAATGTACACTAGTAAAATTAATTTAGTATTATTTCATTATTTTTCCAATCATCTTAATATTGGAGTTCAAATAGTACGGATCTTGAGTATTTAGGGTAGTTGGTTTTATAATTCATCTCAATCCTCGTGGGAACGATATATGAACTTAATGAAAATCCACTTTTATTACTTGTACGATATGTGCACTTGAAGTGATTAAGACCAATAAGAATTTTTAATGAATCCAGTTTACAAAAGGACAAACACATATTTTCGTCACAGTTGCTTAACAAGTTTTTAGCGTTGTTCGTGGGGGTTAGATAACCGCTCATGGTAATAGTCCCATAAATTTGTACATATTTGATCTTGTTTGTCAACTAGTGAACTGGTCATAACTTTGTTTTAACAGTTTGGTCTGTACAAAAATCGGTCTAAACAAGTTTTTGGCGCCGTTGTCGGGGACTTTAGTTAGTCTTTGGTAGCCGTGTTGAAAAAATGGTCTTAACAAGTTTTTGGCGCCATTGCTGAGGATAGATTGATGAATTTCAAGATAAATATTCTAACCAAATAGATAATTGCTAATTTGGACATTTTTCTTTATTTTATCGTAGATTAATTAAAAGAAAAAAATAGTTTTCTTGGAAGTAGCTTAATATTTTATGAGCCAAGCGTCATAGTTGTTTCCCATATTTCATTTGATCTCGGTGTGTTTATATTTCAAGATATGCACAATACTAAGAAATATCACAAAACTACTAATACGTAAAGAAGCTCTTTACATTACCTGTATGATAAATAGCTATAAGCCCATGTTTCTCATAACTTTTTCCTCTCATGACCCGGAGATATTTATAAATTATTCCTAAAATATTTCCTTATTCTATAAGAAAACCTAATAATATATAATCATATTACAACAAGTGTAATACAAATAGGAATTTGAGGACTTTCCTAACAAGTATAATTGTTGGGAGTACAAAAGCCTGGATAGAAATTTAATTGGAGTGATGGGTAAATAAAAACAAACACACAATTTCAAGATATGAAGTTGGGAGAAAGGAATTCTAATCCATACTCTTTCTTTTTTATGTTTAAAATTATCACATAATCTCCTATTTATAATAACTCAAGGCCAAAAATAAAATAAAATTTCTATCCAAATAAAATTTCATAAACTTGAACATAGAATTTTCTCAAATACTAAAAATAAAAACAAAAAATATAACTTAACTAAAATAAAATATTTGTCGACATGATTTAATCGAAAAACTAATATAAGTCAAAAGTTTCTAAATCAAGTTTATTTTTCAACGTCCATTCCCCAGTACTAGAAAAAAATTAAGTAAAGATAATCGACTTGCAATAAAATAAGTAAATACTCATATTCCTTCAGGAAAATTTTATGCCCTTCTTCGATTATATTTTCTGGCTCCATCACTGCTTACCAACCCATATCTCTAAAAGGGCTGGAAGGTAAAAAAAACAGCCACTCCCTAAATATACACAAACAAACCTTTTCTTCGTCTTCTTCCTTTGTTTTTCTTCTCAAATGCTTTTCCTAAATACATCTCTTTGTTATGTAATTGTACAACAGGGAAATCAACATATAAATGTCCATCATGTGGCCTTTATTTAATGTTCATACTAAGAAGCAACACCTATCTGTATCTATACATACTAGTTTCCTCTCTTCTTCCCCCATGGTGAAACAGCTGGGATGCTTTGTTCATGCCTGAAGAAGTTGCTCGGATCAACAATGGTTTTCACATGTACCAATCTCTTGAAGTTGTTCTTGAAATTACTTGACACCCCAAATGCTTGCTTAGTACGTAGCTTGTGTTGCCGCTGTCATTGTTTTGACCCAAGTCAAGATCCCTGTAGTTGGCATATGCTTCCCTTGGAGATTTTGAAACATAGGGGGCCAAGTAACTGTAAAGCCTTCTGGTCCAATCTATATACCTATTGGAAAACTCAACTCCTTCTTCCAAGGTCACGGCGTAGGCAATGTGATATATATTCCCTGCTCTATGAGGGAATGGAGTTTCAGGCTCTGGGATCTCACTCATCTTTCCTCCATAAGGAATCGTTATAATCCGTGCTGCTGCACCCTCTTCTTCATTTAACCTCTTCCATATCCCCTCTAATCCGATTTCGGAAATGGGCTCCTTCACATAGTCTAATTTAACTTTGAAGGAAATTCTTTAGGTCAGAGTTTCTATCAGCAAAACATCAAGGAAGTCTCGCCGAGAATCCAGCTATGTAAGTGGATTCGATCCAGCTCATTCACGACAATCTTCTTTCTGGCTAATTCCGGGAAGTTCTTCTGCATGAGTGGAAATAGCTCATCAACCCTACCAAGGAACAGCGAGATGAATGACACTTGGACTGTTTTGTTCCCTTCTTCACTGGAATTCACCCTAGTTATGTCTGTTATGATGACGAGATCATTATTAATCTTGTCCGCTATGTACTGCCATCGATGAAGAAGCATTGTTGCATTTTGCTCTAAGGTCCTTGAAGCTTTGAATACAGTGACAATGGAGGGAACTGGAACTAGCTTTATCTTCCATGCTATAACGACACCAAAGCTACCTCCAGCACCTCCTCTAATGGCCCAAAACAGATCTTCCCCCATGGATTCTCTGTCAAGAATTCCACCATTAACATCAATTATTCGTGCATTGATCACGTTATCATGCAGACCGAATTTACGTAGAATCATTCCGCCTCCTCACTGATGTGTCCGCAACTTCTAGTGGGCATACCAGCTGAAGGCAAGAGTTTTACTTTTCTCGGCGATACTGTAGTAAAGTTCTCCAATAGTTGCACCAGCTTGGACCCATGCAGTGCTACTTTCTACATCTACACTGACGGATCGAAGATTTATCATATCAAGAATGAAAAACGGGACATGAGAAACATAAGAAAGCCCCTCATGGTCATGACCCCCGCTCCGAATTCTAATCTGCAGACCGTGGTTTCTAGCACAAATAATGGCTACTTGAATATGGGATTCATGGGATGGTGTGATAATGACCAGAGGCTTTGGGGTTTCAGGTGTCAGGAATCTGAGGTTTCGTATAGAGAAATCCAAAACAGATGTATATGAGGAGTTGTTTGGGGTATAAATGAGTTGGGAAATTGAGGTGGCGTTCTGAAAATGACTGGTAAGGCATTGGACAAAATTCTATGAACATCAACTAAGTTGCCAAGAAAAAGGAGAAGAGAACAAGAGAAGAAAGCAAAAAGAAAAGAACTCGGGGATTCCATAAGTGAAGCTGTTTATTTTCTGTGCTAAGGAGAGATAACTACTACTCTATTTATACTGTCGTTTTGAAAAAGTCGGTTTGAAGCAGAGATTGTCTACTACTTGGGATGATTGAATTTCAGAGGAGTTATTCATCTTCCGTAAGAAGAACAGATCAACGACATCCATGGGTGGCTAAAAACTCAAGGAAAGAAATAAAGTATTATAAGAAGTTTCGCAAAAGTTGATTTTTTTTTAAATAATGTCTCTCTAATGTACCACCTGCCCTCACAATTCATGAATTGATTAATAAACAAGAAATGTATGAATAAAAATGCATGTCGACTTTGAATAGGCACATGAGTCCTAATCAAACCGGCCTGCTGCATCAGGGAAATTTATCTTAATATTTGATGAAACGTCGCTATTTTGCAATATCTTGTCCGTAAGTCTTAGTATAATTGATGGCATCATTGAAAAGTATTTTACTTATTTTTTACGTTATTGTAATTCTTTTTCAAATGCTTTATTGATTATGGTAGATTTTGAAATATTAATTAATATATTTTACAACAATATGAAAAAAAAAAAACTAAAAATAGAACAACAAGTATTAAAACGATGAAAAATAATAAAACAAAAACTAATAGCAGATCGGGGACCACAGCAAGATCTTTATTGGATGAAAAAGTGGTATCAAGTGTTTGTAGTTAGAAAAATTAAAATTTTAAAAATTTAAAAACTAGGAAAATGAAAAATAAAAAATTTAAAAATCTTTTCAAAAAATTGGTAACTTAAATTTAGAAAATTAAGAATAGATATTTGAATTGGGAAATTGTAATATAACCCATCAATTCTTTTAGTGTCTATAATGAAAGAGAAAGAAAATAATAATAATATAAATATGAGTTAATTTATAATGAAGTGTATGTACATGAATTTTCTCCATAATTAATTAATGGATGCTGATCAAACTTTGAAGGAATGAAGATGTTTTCAGAAGTTCAATAGTTTTTAAATAAAAATATTGTCCTATGTCAACTTTATTTAAGAATAAAGTAATAAACAAAATACGTTAAAAAAAACAAATATTATCATATGTTATAAAGAATAAAGAAAGGGAGAGATAAACTAAGAGAAGAAAGAGAGAACTCTAAAGGTTTTTATTCTCATATCTTTCGATATCGGGGATCTCACATATATATAAGGGTTTTCATTAATACGATGTAAGTACATCACATAATGATTCACTTAGGTAAATGTGGTCATTCACATTTCTTAATGAATTATTTATTAACAGTCTTTCTTGAATGACCATCACTAGATAGTTAGTACTGTTTCATTAAAAACCTTGTCAGTAAAACCCAAGGGGATAAAACCTGGACGAAAGGAAAAAGAGTGTAGTATACTAACATCTTTAACAATTCTTCCCCTAACAGTGACATAATACTTCATTTTAAAGATCTTTTACCTGATGCATACCAATCTGGTGTAAAAGTTTCTTGAATTTTATAGTGGGCAAGGCTTTTGTAAATAAATCTGGTAGATTGTCACTGGACCTTATCGTTGCACGTTGATTTCTGCTTGTTATGATGTTCATGAGTGCCGAAGAATTTACGATGAAATGTGCTTAGTTGATCACCTTTAATATATCCTCCTTTGACTAAGCAATACCGCATAACATTATCTTCATATAATATTGTTGGTTTATTCTTGATAGAAGATAATGCACATGATTTTACGTGTGTTGCCTCATGGTTCTCAATTTAACACATTCTCGACTAGCTTCATCCATGGCAAGTATTTCGAATGGTTGGAGGAGAGGTGGCCACCATTGTTTGTTTACTAACCTTCGGGATATGCGATATTTTCCATAAGTAAATATATATAATACGTTGTCGAGCTTTGTGAAGGTCAGAAAGATAGCTGCATACGCATAGTAGAAAAGTGTGGTTCTAGTGTTTTGGAATAAAATAATCCCACATGTCCACATGTCCCACGAGATATCTTAATACATGTTTGAATTTCATTTGTGTCTTGCTAGTAGAATTAACTAAGAAAACAATGTTTGGTCAGTATAATTTGCAAGATACATTAATTGCACAATTACCTTTGAGATATAGCATAGAAGACCAAGCGATTCTTCATTATTTTTCTTCTTTAGAAGTGAAGCTTGAATCTTTGGTCACTTCAAGTATTCGCAACCATGGGGAACTAGCGAGTGTGATTTATCCCATATGAAAGCGCTTTAGGACTTTTTTTGTATATGTTGATTGATGGATTAATACACCATCTGAACAATGCTCGATCTGCAGTCTGAGATAATATTTTATTTTCCCAAGATCTTTCATTTCAAATTATTTCTTTAAGTAGTCAATTGTTTTGATGAGCTCTTCAGAAGTCCCAATCAAATTCAAATCATCAACATATACCGCAAAAATTGCAAATCCAGTTGCTACTTTCTTAAAAAAAACGCATGGGCAAATTGAATTATTCACATATCCTTCTTTGAGAAAATACTGGCTTAAATGATTCTACCACATTCGACCAAACTGTTTTAATCCATATAAACATCGTTGTAACTTTATTGAATACATGCTCCATGGTTTTGAATTCATTACTTCAGGTAATTTGAATCCTTTAGGGATTTTCATATATACATTAGTATCAATAGATCCATATAAATAGGTTGTGACTACATCCATCAGCCGCATATCAAGTCCTGGAGGCAAGCTAAATATATTGAAAAAGCGAGTCTAGTTTCATTCATTACGGAGAATACGTGCTCCTCATAATCAGATTCCAATGTCTTTACGAGAAGCCTTGGGCCTGAGAGCGTACTTTATATCGCGATTTCATTTTGCTCATTTCTCTTTCATCACGAATCCATGTCGATAGCCATAGGTTTTATATCTTGCGGTGTTTTGAACTATTGGTCCAGGCTCTATAACTAGCTGATTTTGGCTTTATTTGAATTGCTTCTTTCCATTTTAACCAATCATTTTGACGTCGACATTCATTCATATTTTGTGGCTCCTGATCTTTGTCATTGCTTACAATGTCCATAGCAACTTGGAAAGAAAAAACATCATCTATAAGGGTAGTATTTTGATCCCATATTTTACCCTTATGTATATAATTAATAGATATCTCTTCATTGTTATGTCTTAGGTATAATCTCATGAGATGAATTTAACTCAGTGATATCTGCAAGAGTTTATTATTTCATCATTTAATCCTTTCACATTTGTATGCTCTTCAGGAGCATTGAATTTAACACTTTTCCTTTTTTATAAGAATTGTATCTTTTGAGCTAATAGGTCGTCCGCATTTTAATTGTGGCTTAGTCTCACTGGCCACGCTATATTTCAATTTTCCCATTGGAATTTCAATCCATGCAGGGATATTTGCATATGGTATATGTGATTTTGAAACCTTTATTGAATCAATAAATGCATCAAACAATTGATTTGCAATATTTTGTAAATGAATTATCTTTTGAACCTGTAATTCAGATTTCTTTGTGGGGGGTTTAAGATGAGAAAAAGATTATTCAGTCCATGTAATTTCTCGGCATTCTTAAAGATTAAACTTTTATCCCGATTGCGAAAGCATCTTCATTAAATAATGCAGAAGTCAAGCGTGCATTCACATGTGAGGAAGATAGTATAGTTCAATAAATGTGGATGTTGAAACCAACATAAATACGAGGCGGCGTTGAGGACCTAGTTTGGTCGATGAGTGGGTGCGAGGGAACATAAGCGGCCTGGCAGAAAACACGTGAAATGTTGGAAATATGGACATTAACCTAGAACCAAAGTTGTAATGGGATAAATCTTGATTGGGTGCCAGGGCGAGTGAATTAAATTCGCGGCTGAATAATAGCATGCTCCCGTGCGGAGTAAAAGGCAATTTGGTGTTCAAAAGTAATGGTCTAGCAATTACTTACAGACGTTTGATGAATTGACCCGACCCATTCTAAGTATGAACATGAGCAGGTGGTATTGAACATCTATTGAATGGACATAGAATAATCAAGGAAGGCTTGAGATGAAATTCACCATCATTATCAAGATGAATTTTCTTAATAGGATGATTAGGGAATTGTGCCGTGAGTCGAATTATTTGGGCTAGTAATCTAACAAATGCAACATTTTGGGTAGAAAGAAGGCATACATTAGACCATCTAGTGGACGCATCAATTAAAACCATAAAATAACGAAAAGGTCTACTAGGTGGGTGAATAGACCCATAAATATCCTCTTGAATACGTTATAGAAATGCAATGGATTCAAACTCAATATTTGTAAAAGATGGTATAATAATTAATTTGCCTTGAGGAACGAAATTCAACTAAAATCATGAAGTTTAAAATTTAACCTTTGTTAATGGATGCTCGTTAAATTTTAGTATATGGCGCATCATTGAAAGTCACGGGTGTCAATGAATCCGATGTCACCCGATTAATGCTTTTAGGTCATTGAACTTACGGTTCGTTACAACATGAGATTCAAGGGTCTAATAGTTATTTGATAAAATCCATATGATGAAGAAATCAATTGTTCAAAGAAGATTTATTTTTGCTTGATAATAGGTAGATTTAGTTTCTTCGAGTTTTCAATATATTCTTAAAATAATTTTCTTCATCATTACTTTCATTTAATTTTGGACCATTTTGTCAAAATTTCCCTCAAACTCTCTGGATCTAACACTAACCTAGTGTTCACCTTTAAAATTTAATCTAATATTTTCTTTATTATCTAATAAATAATAAATTAATTAAAATTTATTTCATTTATTTTATTTTCGATTTACACAACGTAAAACTTCAAAACACTTTGACCCTGTCTAATAATCTTCTCAGCTTCTGAGTAATCACAACATAACTGTGTTTTACACACCATTCTGACAGTTCTTAAATTGGTCACCAAAACACACATGCGGTGTCCTAGTTTTGTCCATTACCTTCCTAGGTAATCTCATAACTAAACCTAACAATCGAGCCACACCAAGTGGTGATGTTCTTCAGGCTTCACTATTTAAGCCCCGAGCCCTCGAAGCCTAGGTGTTGTTGTGCTGTGCCTCTGAACCCCAAGGTAATCATTTACCTTAGCTACGATGTACTAATTTGTGACACCCCATTCAGATTGGAACAGTCTGAAATCGACAGCGAAAATGCGTGAATGTCGGGTTACGACCTGCTGTAGTGGGCGGAGTCTTATGTGGGGAGCTCTACCCAGAGTACATATCTTGTCCGCGACCACACAAGGTCCACATATGAATAAATGAGTAAAATGGCCCGTATTTACGTCATCTCCAAAATAAACATATCTGACGAATACATATATCTCACATAGTTCAAGAGTTAATAAATTACTCTTCATATAAATATATATTAAAATTACATGGTCTAATACATATCATACATCATAAACCATCAAGCGGCTTGACTTTCTTTAAAATCGACTGCGGGGTGGCGAAATATAAGCACATCTTGTTCCACTGTACTTGAAATAATATAATTCCTCCTGACAGGTTGAGCTAATGCCCAGTAGTGGAATCACCCTAAATGGGTTACTCACTTTAAGTGCATATCTGATGATCTATCAGCAAACACACATTCCAAACAAGTGATCTGCTTGAATGTCTAAATGACCGTTCCCATGTCTCGAGTGCATAAGGCTCCATACACACTTGCCTAAGCCATGTATGAAAGCATAGTTCAAATCAAAACTTGTTGTTTTGAAAATATACTCTGAAATTAATCGAGTAAAAATATGGAGGTACCCTGCGAAGTAGAATGTGGGAGACCTTCAAAAAACTATGATATGGGCTCCTCAGGAGTGTAATTGAATGTCTCTAACCATATTCTCACGAAAAGTCATCACGTGAAATTCCTTTCGTAACGGTCGTTTTTCGAAAAAGTCATGTCATGCGCTCCTTTAACTACGGGATCTGTCATGTAAAAATCTCTTTCATTATGATGCCATTCAACACAATACCATACAACACATGCTATTATATAAAACATGTATATATAGTAACATAATAAAAGCATAAAGCATATTATGCACATTCACCCATAAAATCACAGAAATTAGCTCACATGGGCTAGTAACAAATACGACGATTCGATTTGAATTTGCCGACCAACACATTATTTCACAAAAATATTTCATGATCACTATTCACATGAACAGTGAAACCCTCGGGTTACTGTTCATGACCATTCTCTCAACCTCGGTTTCACTTGGTGAACACGGAAATGCATGTATTTGGCCTCAAATACACATCCACGACACGATTTAATGCTGTCTTAACATAGACAGCCCAAACAGTCAAATTTCCCTGCCGGGGAATGTCCGTAAACTCGAATTTCAAAAATTACATCCCCAGTTTTGGGGTAGATCAAATAACCAGTTCAGGCCTCAGAGCAAACCGAATCATCAACAAAGCTCTTAAATCAAAGGTAAAACAAATAGGATAAAACCCACACCTTGCGGGTTTGTTGAAACTCCTCAGCAGAGTCCCACGCGTAGGCCTCATTGTATGGCAGACTTTCCTTCTTGCTCCGAAGGAATCCGATTGTCGGATCTCCCAGAATCCTAGAGAGAAGTCACACTCTCTCTCACTAGGTTTCAAAATATTAAGCTCCTATAAGTTTTTTCCCTTTTCACGTTTTCTTTTGGCTCTTAAGGTAGGAGATGATCACTATTTGAACTTTTGTCCTATTATCATTAAACAAATTCAATAATGTCATTTGTGTCCATTCTCTTGGATTTTGACACGTGACATTATCTTGGCTGTCCATTTCCATCATCTCCTATTTCAGCACAACATGTCACATGAGTACGTGTTATAGGTGACTTTGTCACCACATGTCCTTTTCGACACCGAGCTTCGATGCCTCTAAGCGTGCAAATTAGATTGTTTGGTGACGAAGTCGACATGTTAAGTTAGATTTCGAGACAATTCCAACGATGAAATCCGTTTTGTCATCCAAGATTTAGAAAAATTTCGGGTTTTGACCGAAATTACGATTTTGCTATTTTTCAGAAAATTGGAATTTTGCCGGTGCTACGGCCGCGATGGAGATCTTCGAGGACCCGGGCGTGTCTATACCATCGTGCGGTGAGCATCAAGTTAATGGGACATAGAGATGCGTTTATACCATGACCTGTTTTACATCATGTTCGTCATTGTTGCGTAGTGATGATTTGGAGAAGCAGGGGTTAAGGCCTTTAGAATGATGGGAATTCCCCTAGGATATGGGGTGAGTTAGGTCATATGTCGAGATCATGGTAGGATCACGGGTGATTAACTCATGGTGGACCTTAGGAAGCGATAGACACATATTGGGTGTTGATGTCATTTCTTTGCTGGATGGAGTTGGCAGCCATCGGGTTATTAGTAAAGTGGGACCTTAACCACTGGGTTGTGTACCCAGGCCGCGGTCTTGGGTTGGGAGGGGTGATCACACATGTGCGTGGTTGGATGCGTATGTGCGTAAGCTTTGGGGGCCGAAATTCTTTTAAGGAGGGGAGAATGTGAGGGACGAGAAGAAAAATTCAAATTTCGGAAAAATGGTAAAATCGTAATTTCGGTAAATCCAGGGCACCGAGGATCTCGGATGATGAAGCAGGATTTCATAGTTGGAATGACAACTGCGAAATCTAGCTAACACGTCGAGATTTTGTCGAATTAGAGACGTTCAATTTGTTTTTGGTAGCGAAGTATCGGTGTCTTAAAGCGAAATGCAGTGACAAAAAGTCACCTATAACATGTACTCATGTGACACATGTTGCATGAGTAGAGAGATGATGGAAACGGACGGCCGAGATCGTGCCACGTGTCAAAATCTAGAAGAAGGGACACAAATGGAATTATGGAATTCTTAATGAGAATAAGGACAAAAGGTTGAATAGTGTTGTCTCCTACAATTGAAAAGGGAGAAAACGTGAAGGGGGAAGAGATTAGATGCAGTAGCTTAGATTTGTTATTTTTAGTGAGAGTAAGCAGGGACTTCTCTCTGAATTTACATTGGCTCTAATCAGGCGAGTCGATTTCTTTGGACGAGTAAAGTCGTTCTCTGCGGCTGGCAGAGGACAACGCGTGAGCTCTGGGTTTGAGGTTTGGTAAACTCAGTGAGTGGGAGTTTTATCCCCTGCCCGATTACACTTTGTTTAAGTATTTTGTTGATGATTAGGTTGGTTTAGGGCCTTGAGCGACCTTTGATCTGATCCCAGTCTCACGGAACCGAGGTGTGGAAATTTTAGAAACCCATGTGGGCCAGATCCATGGTGTCACAGTTTGTTTGGGTTGTTAATGGTATAATTTGTGCTATAAATTGTATTGTGGTGTGTATGAGGCCGGAATGGCTATGAAATTCGAGTTCACCAAGTGGAACTGATGTTGGATGATTGGCCGTGAACAGTAACCCGAGGGTTTCACTGTTCATGTGAATAGTGTTCACAAAATATTTTTGTGAGAAAATGTGTATGATTGAGTAATTCAAAATTCAAGATTGCTCGTGATAATTAGCCCATGTGAGCTAATTTTTGGTGTAATGGATTGAGAATTCACATAACATGCATTGTGTGATTTAATTTATGTCGATATATGCATGATGACGTATTGGCATGTGTTGTAAGAAAATGGTTGAAATGGCATAATGCATTTCATATGCACTGGGTGACCTAGAAATTAGGTGTGTGTGCATGACATGAAAAGTGAAAGAAAGCGAACATGGTTCTGAAAATTTCGGATGATTTTCGCAGAATGGTGTTAGGAGATGGTCCTACAATTACGTCGGAGGAGCCCGTGTAGCGGAAGGTTCTCCCGAGCACGTTCGCCTCGGAGGGTAGTCCCATATTTTTCTTGACACGTTGGTGAGTGTAGTACTAAAAGCAACAAGTTTTGTTTTGAAACTTATTTGTTTTCATACATGGCTTAAGCGAGTGTAAGTCGGTGAGGACTCGAGATATGGAAGCGGGCATTTAGACATTCAAGTAGGATCACGAATTTGCTTGAATGTGTGTTTACATAGAGATCATTGCATATGTACACTTGGGTGAGATAACCCATTTAAGGTGATTCACTGCGGGCATGTCCTGCAGCCAGGAATTATATTATTTCAGGTATAGGGAGTGCACGAGGAGACGACTCATCTTAGAGGCCGATTTTGAAGAAAGCCGGGTGTGGCTTGATGTTTTGGGATAATATGTATTAAAATTTATAATTTTAATATGTATTTGTATTAAGAGTAATGTGTAACTCTTGAACCATATAATAAAATTGGTTGAATTGATTTGGATGAGTAGGACATGTAGGCCCAAGTGGCAAAATGACTCATGTGTGTGTCTTGAGATACGAGACGTATAGGTTTTCCGCAGGTTGACAAGTAGTTAACGGACCCCCAGGTTTTGGGGTGTCATAGCTGGGGAAAAATTCACATACAACGACTTTTCCAAGGTCTCCACCTCTAAGCCCAAAACATCCACACTAGATTTAACAACAAAAGAATGCGATGCACCAGAAAAAAACAATATCTTTACCCATAGGAGAGATGGCAAAACATACCTGTATCACCTGCGATCAGCTCGATTACGTAGTGTGATGGAGTAGACACGCCCCTGGGTCCTGAGTCTCGGCCATAGGCCACGTCACCGACCTGCGACCCGAGCCCTTGCCTCTACGGTCGATCTGTGTATGAGCACACAGCCTGTACCACGAAATTGATATTGATTCCCTTTGGCTGCAGGGTGAGAAAGGGCTCATGGGTAATCGCGCTTGTCACAGCGATAAATGGGCGAGGTGTCATTATCCTTAGGATCCTTTCTGCGTGGAAACATCTTGTCATGTCCGGGTTGATGCTAATGGAAACATGTCATCGGTCCTTGGGGATTAGAAGTCTTCTGCTTATTTCTCGAACTAGAAGAAGGTTGATCCTCATCCTCTTACCACTAGCACCCATATCTCGGATGCTCCATGCATATTCTACTTCTCTTTCAATGGCCAAGGCTATCCTGACCATCAAGTCCCCTCCTCCCATGTATGTTGGAGGATGATGTGCTTGAAACCCCAGGAGGTTACTCGTCCCTCCTTAGTCCTTTTGTTACTAGTTAATTGCAATGGTATCCTGACGCTTTTTGTAATGACTGTACCTCAGCCTCCCGATAAAAGCACATTAGATTCAAGCACGGGAATTGGTGGTTGACTATTTTCTGGGACGACCTCTAAGTCCTTTTCTGGATTATATCTACCTGAAGTAGAATATGAATGAGATTTTTTTTTTTTTTTGGTCTTTTTAATAAAAGTAGTATGTGCCACTACTGTGGGCTACATCCCCATTATCCCGTTCTTGTTTCTTCAAACTCCTAAAGTTATGTTTTCTAACCTAGTTTTCATCTTTCCCATATACATTCTTCCATGTATGTCATTCCGCATAATTTTATACACCCCGCAGAGCATCACGATAATCGTCATGTTAAGCACAAAACATGCGACACACAATAATGAAATGCATGATCTAACAGGTGATACATGATTCTAGGTATTCATTATACTTAAGCTCGATACTAATTTGTAGCTCAATTTTAGGGTCAGTTGACAGCAGTTAACATGGAAGATTTGTCTTGGAATAGATCTTGCACAAGTCTTGATCATGGGCCAGATACCAACCACCCATGGACAACAGGTTACTGGCACCACTTCATATGTCCCTTCACCCGGGACCCATTCATTCATATTTAAATCTAAATTATGGTAATGAATAATTACAATCGAGTAAAAGTCCGATCCACGACCTACTTACACCATAATTACATACGAGCTATTTATACAATAGTCGAGAATTTATAAAAATCATTTTATACAAAAGCGATTTTACAAAATGTTACTAAAGGCCATATGTCGGCGCCGCCCGCAATCCTGGCCTCCTTTCGGATCATAGTCTCCCTCACACTCCCGGCACACAAGGGGTCCCATAGCAGGTGGCGTGCCCAACGAGAAAAATTCTCCTCGAGGCTACTCCCCATAAAATGCGCATGCAATGCATACATACAGCTCAAACCACATTCCATACAGAAAATGCAATCCTATGAGTCTTTTCGTATCATGCATGAGATGAGGCTCCTCATGCCCATAACCCGAAATTTTGATGGACTCCCTCACACATCGCTAAGTGTGAAAACGGTCGACTGGTGTTTCATCGATGAGCTTAACCCGTGGACAACCACTCGATATTCATTAAATTTTACCAAATCTCGTGTGTTTTTGTGGGTAGCGAATTTAGAGGTCTGCATGACCATGCATGACACTCTTGAACTTTCATGGATATATGTTTAACCAAAATAAAATTTGGGTCTTCCTTTAGGGGAGGGAAGAATCTACATCTTGCTTAAGCCCCCAGACACATGAGATTTATTATTATTATTGTTTTCCTGTTATGAAACCGCGAGTCTCAGTTTTGGACGTTGTTCCATTTTCGAGCTCCCTACTCATTCACTAAGAATGGTGAATAACCATTACCATGCACACACACCCGACTTGACGTGATGTCCCCGTGCATATGAAATGCAAATATACCATTTCATGCCATATAATGTACATGCATAATGAGGTACACATGCGGTATTATCGACAAATGGATAATTATATTTTCTACATATAGTCGCATCCATCGGAAGAACATATATCGACATGATCTTTTCACACCTGACATGTTATTCGATCAAGCGACAACACACTAAATGACTGATCTCGGACCCATAAAAACCGGGGCACCTCATACGGTCCAGCTCATGGTTATGAATCATTTTGGTTGCATTCATCCTTAGAATCTTTGTGATACAAAACACATCCTGGCTTGAAGACATCAATCCAGGGATCAAAACCAAATCTCAACACGGTCAGGCGCCGAGAACGATCCCAAAAATTTTTCAATATTCAGTCCCAAAATCTCAGGATTAAATCACACGGCTAGTCACGGCCTCAAAGAACACCTATGTCATTAAATGGATTTTAGGTTAGAAATAATCAAAGTAGGAAAATTCCCTACCTCTTGGAGTTTGACGAAACTCCTAGATTTTGGTACCCAAGCGTAGCCCTCGTTCGCGTGGTCGCTTTGCTCTCAAATGATCGATTCAGTTTGGAGCATCGGAAAATCTATTTTCTTTTCTCCTCATTTCATCCTCTTCTCCCACGTTTTTTCCTTCTCTTCTACATCCCTGCATTTCTTTTCCTGTATCCACTTGAACTCCCTCTCTTTTGTTTGCTCCTATCCTCTTTTCCTTTTCATTTTCCATTTTCTCTTTTCTTTCATTTTCCTTTTCGTTTTCTCCTACCCGGTGTCTTAAAAAACATAAAATTCCAAGCGTCGCCAGTCAGGCAAAATTCGATGGGCTAGCCGATTTCTGAAAAATTCAAGCGTAAAAGTCTGTTTCGTCACATCTAGATCTAGAAAATTTCCGGTTTTCAGCGAAAATTACCGTTTACCCTATTGAAAAATTTAATTTTTCGAGAGGTTTCGGCTGTACATTTGATAGTTGAACCTACACATTTGATGTTACTCTTGTGATTATAATACATATGACTCCGGTTTTACTGTATTGATGATATTGATTTGATTTCTTGTCTCTGATCATATATACTTTGCTCGTTTGAATCGCCAAAACACAAGTAAACATCGTATTAAAACAACACAATCACACACATGTAATTTATATATTGTATTGTGTTTAATTTAATGTCATGATGTAATGCTTTTCATTTATGAGACCATGACCCCTAAATAAGAGTTTACTTGTTTAAGAGAAAAAAAAGAGCTTTCAATTTACAAGTACAAAAAAAGTTCACTTATGGAAAGTTTTTTATTAGACATGAAATAATTATTTTGAATAGTTTCAAAGTAATAGACTTTCTTTAACACTGTTATGAAAAATATTTATTTTAAAAATTGTTAATCAAGATCTTCTTAATGAAAAAAATCTTTTTTAAAACAAAAATGGTTTTAAATTGTTTCATAAGTTTTTAGATATGTTTTAAGAAAAATGCACAAATGTTTATTTTTTAATTAATTTTCAAATTTATATAATTTTTTTTTGATAACTAAACACTTAAGTTATAATGTAGTAAAATGTTTTCATTGAGACTTGAACTCATGACCCCCTCCCATTTCTATGTCATGCATTTTTTAAACGTTGGGCTCAAATTTATATAATTATTTTGAAGATAATAAAATTAAATAATCATTTTTGTCCAAGACTTAAATGCAAAAATTGTGAAAGTTGAGAGTTTTTAGTTTTATTTTTATTTTATTTTTGCTTCTTGAGCTTATGAAGTCAATAAAACATAGCTCAAGTGGGTGGGCATAGTGAAGGAATGAGTCAAGATTTGAGTCCCATTAGAGACAAACTTGTGAGAAAAAAAAAATACTATAATGTAATTGAAAGTGAATGGATGGTAAAAAGAAAAAAAAACTTAACAATTAATTGTAGCGATTACTGGCAGGTAACGGTCTCAAACAAGATCATCATGAGACCCATCTGTCACACATAGCAGTAAACTCTATCTTGATTCGTTTCACCTTTGCGCTTTAGGCTCATTAGGAGGAAAACGGCTCAACTCTAGACTAGTTTGTACAAGTTTTGACCAAAACCTTCACTAATCATGTTAAAGGCGACAACAAACTCTGAACTTATTTAGGGTTAACTTTTTAATCAGAAGTAGCTTCACCCGACTAACTATAGGCGCTCTGCGCCATATTCTCTAAAACCTGCTAGCATATTGATCTTCATATACCCGAACAATTAGTTCGTGACACTCATCGAATTTCACACTAACATTTTTCTCTTTTGATTTAAAATAAAATAGGTACATGCCCATCACGCCTTAAACAACAGACCAGGGGATGGTCTCTGGTTCAAGTCACAGTGGGGATAGATACTATTTTGTATACCAAATGTATAGTTTGTAAAAAAAAAAGTACATTCTCGTTCGAGTCCCAATGTTTAGATGTTAAAAAAAAATAGGCAGGATATAGAGAGGAGAGGGTCTCGGGGTTCGAGTCATAGTGTTTAGGTGTAAAAAAAAAAAAAAGAAATATAAGGGGAGGTGAGGGTAACTATCCATAAATGATAAAATATCTGGAACAGCATGGACATTGTGGGTACCATGGGTTTTGACCTAGCATCTCTCCCGCGTGAAGGCTTTGAGCAAATCAAGCCCCGAGGCCCGAGCATCCTTACATGAACCCTACATCAGGGCACAGGGTGATTCCAACTTGTGGGCATCACGACCTCACTCCGGCCGGTTGCCATGCTAAAGAGATGGTCGACCGATCAATTTCAGTTGTTCAGTAATGATTGAAGAATATATTCCCCATGACCACATACGAAAGCATTTAAAGTAGATCGACTAATCTTTGAGGCAAAGACTCCGGACATCTTGGTTACCCGAGGAAAATGGTTGAAGCATAAAGAGGCAATTGGCGCCATACCAATTTGGAAACCAATCACCCACTTCCCATGGAAAGTGGATCAACATCCTTCTTCATAAATAAAGGAGGTAATGCTGAGAAAAAGATATGTGGAAATATACGTCTGCAGAATTGATTGGAAGAACGCTCCCAATCTCCTTAACTAACGTAAGCATCGAAGAGTTGGCAGGCACACCACCTCTAGTCCCTTGTTCGTTTTGCAGGTTCTTGTTGTTAGGTTCATGCCAGACGATCAGGTGGACTCACGAGAATCCAGGCGACCGCCAGCGCATGCGTAGGCGACCAAGAAATCGCATCGGTAACTTTCAAGGTTTCGATTATTCTTGGCGATCCACCGCTTCCGAAGCGAAATGGTAGTTTCTACGCTCATTCATCCGAGTTCCGCGAGGATCAATCGTTATAATGATAATCAGAAAATTAGTCTCTGCGAGAATCGGTTCAACTTCGGCGTTAGGATATGGAGACAAGCGAGAGGAACATGCTAGGCAGATGGGAGATTATAGGCCGTGGCGACCATAATGAAAATGGCGCGAAACTGCGGAGATTGGTTGGAAGAGCGACGGTCGAAAATTCGCCCAAAGTACCAGCCACCTACACTGATAAAACAAAATAAAAGCCCGAAAGGTCTATCAGGCGGATAACCTTGATGTAGCGGCGGTTGGCGAGTTATCTTACGGTAGCTCCACAGCCCGAAATCTTCCACCTCGAAAGAACAATGTGGGTAGAGTCGAGAAGAGGCCCCCACGCCCGTTTTAACCGATCCGTCGGCGACATACTCTTGGTGAAGAGAATTCAGCGAGATAGAGGTGGCGGTTAGAACACCCTTGAACGTCCAAACGTGGCGAGAGGGCCACGGCACCATCACGTGCGGTCGGGTATCAGCCGGATTTGCACTTAGCCTATGCCATACTGCACCCATTGCTATTCGGGGACCAGAAGATATGTTGTCCTCCCCTTTGGGCCAACACATCTTAAGCTATGAGTCGTCGTGTGGCTTTATCATACCGTCATTTCCATATATGATGGCTCTTTTAACCCGTATGACCACATGCTACACTTTAATCAGGTGATGATACTTTCGTCGTGAAACTGGCAGATGCATTGTGCAAAAGTGTTTGACCAGCCTGAAGAAGGGCCCACCATGGCCTAGTTCCACAAACTCTTGCGAAGATCTATCAACAATTTTAGTGAGTTGTGGGCGGCATTTGTTTCCCAGTATTTGTGCTCTGTTTGAGTAGAGGAAACATCGGGTTCTGAGCCATCTTGAATGGAAGATGAGTCCATCCGTGATTTCAACGAGGAGATTTTGAAATTGTCGATAAATTGATTCATATAGTATGGATTCGGTCCTCCAAAATTTCAGGAGGAGCTTTGGGTCGAGCACACCATTCTTCCACTCACTCTCCCTAGATTCGGCTACGACAATGGAAGAATTATATGGACGGGCGGATAGGTATTCAACATTGGAAGATAACATCCGGGTTGCCTCCCAGACCATGATGATCATCGCCCCAGTGGCAAGCGGGCCTTATGGGTCGGCCTGGCAGAGAGGGAGCCAAGAACCGAAACACTCCCGAGACCCAGTCCCGAGGAAAGAAATAGGGAACCTCCGCAGTTTACCCCTTTGAACATCTCATATGAGAGGCTCCTTCCGCTCATTCGGGATCATCCCGACTTTAAATGGCCCACACCCATTCAGTCTGATCTCGTACAAAGCAACCAGTCTTTGAGGTGTGACTACCATAGGGACCATGGGCACAAAACCAACCAATGTCGAAGCCTAAAGTTAATGGTGGAAAAGTTGATCAGGGCTAGCCACCTCAGGAGGTATATCCGGGAGACGGTCACGTATCGGGGCGCCACCTACGGTCAGAATAGTGGCGGTCTTCGAGTTCCACACGAACCTCGGCCCACCATCAGCTATATCTTGGATGAAACTCGGCGATGATGTGCCAGTCTAAGCGCCAAAGAGCATGTTGCATCGACCATCGAGGCCCGGATAAACCACGATCCGCGCTCCGATCGACAGCGAGCAGTTTAGGCCGTCGGCGACCAATATCCTTTCCCCCCGTTAACGATCTAGGGTCGTGTTCACCATGATGCACTTGTATTTACCTTATGTATCAATGTGCGGTGTTATAGGGTATTGATTGATCTGGCGTAGCGGGCCCGATCCATTACCTTTGCCTAATTCAAGCGGTCATCTCCTTAGATAGGTTGAGTTCAGCTGGCAGAATCCTATCCGAATTCAACGGGGCAACCATAGTGACAATAGGTGACATTACCCTCCCTGTTAGAGTAGGGTCGGTGGTCCAGCAGGTTCTATTTTCAATTGTCGAAGACCTGGAGCCGTACAAAGCCATTGTTGGTCAAGCATGGCTGCATGCAATGAAAGTCGTGTCGTCCACCTACCACCCGAATGATCGATTATTTGACGGCGCAAGATAGTTGATCTGCGAAGCGACAGGTTAACAGCCTTGAGTGCTACTAGTTATCAATACAGGAGCATGAGAAAGTGGAAGCTCCCATAATCCAGCCCTCGATACTTAGGCCTCAGAATACCAACTACAAATCGCTGCCCGGGCGCAAGTGGAAGACAGGGAGAAATTGGCCATTGACCCCCTAGGATCGATGTCCCTAGCTAAGCCGGATAAATCCACTTACGTTAGTTCCCTCCTATAAGATACAGAGAAAGCCCAGTTATACAAGTTTTGCTCCATAATATGGAAGTGTTCACTTGGGCTCACTCAGGCATAGCCCGATATTAGCCAGTTCACGCCTCTATGGCCCAGATATAGAACCTTGGGCGAGGCCGATCAAACAGAAAATTAGGCGTTTCCACCCAAATTGATATCAAGTTATTAAGATGGAAGTGGATAAACTTCTAGCAGTGGGGTTCATCAGAGAAATAAAGTACCCGCAATGGTTGGCTAATGTGGTGGTGGTCCTGAAAAAAAGCGGAAAATGGAGAGTGTGCGTGGACTACTCAATAATGCCTGCCCGAAAGACAGTTTTCCTTTACCCCGGATAGACTAGATCGTTGATGCATTAGTCGGACATGGGATGTTATCATTTCTAGACGCCTTCTCAGGATATCATTAAATACCCATGCATCCGCTAGATGCAGAGAAGATAGCTTTCATCACGCCATATGGCCTATTTTGTTACAATGTAATGTCGTTTGACTTAGAAAATGCGAGGGCAACTTATCAGAGGCTAGTAACCAAAATGTTCAGACAATTGCTGGGAAAGACCATGGAGATTTATATTGACGACATGCTGGTAAAATCCAAAGAACGCCAGGACCATGCTAAACACTAGCAAGAGACTTTTGAACTCCTTAGGACATATGGAATGAGGCTCAACCCTTCTAAATGCGCCTTCAGGTTTAGCGCGGGCCGATTCTTGGGCTTTATGGCGCTTTCGAGAGAGGGCATCGAAACGGCCAAGCTCAACCAGTATTATAGGTCCGACTCGCCTCTATAAAAGTACTTGATTAGTGTGGGTTGTGCCTTAAGTGGTTTATCTCTCGGTTTAAAACCTTCTAAACATTTCTTTGTTGCCTCAAGGGGCTAAAGGCTGGGTGGAATGAGGAATGTGTGAAGCCATCATTGTTATAAAATAGTATCTTTGGGAACCTCCAGGTCCTTGCCCCAGCCGGAAGCCCAGTGACACTCTTCGTGTACCTTGCAGTTTCAAATGTCTCAGTGAGTGTTGCTTTGTTTAAGGAATATGAGAATAAAAAACAGAGGCTAATGTTTTTTGTCGGCCGTCGCCATTCGACCACGAAGCGATCTGACCGCACCGAGTGACGGCGTAGCTCGGTTAACAACGAAGAACATTTCGTGCTAAACACACCGGGTTGTTGTGTTCATGCGCTATAACGGGCGCCCGTTCCATGGCTTTACGGCTTATCGGGAGGATGGCTGTCGGCGTTGAAGCGAGAAAATTGGTGTCGATTTTCATCAAGGCCCGGTTAAAGGACATGTTACGGCTGATTTTCTAGCGAAATCCCTGTCGGGTGAGCGGGGTAGCGTAATGGTGGACCCTTAACATGGACGGGGCATCTTGTTAAACCTGAGCTGGCATCGGTTTGCAACTTAAATCTTCGGCTGGGGAGATAATCGAGCAAGCTATCCGTTTAGGCTTTAGGGCCTTCAACAATGAGTCATAATATGAGTCTATACTAGCCGAAATTGATCTAGTAGCTATTATGTCTGCCGACAGGCTTCTGATTCGGAGTGATTCGCAGTTGGTTGTGAGGCAGGTGAACGAAGAATATGAGTCACGAGACCCCTGAATGGCGAAATACATATCCTTGGTAAAACAATGCTTGGACAGCTTTTCAACCTAGAAGCTTGAGCAAATCACTAGAGATTGCAATTAGAAAACGGACGCCTTAGGTATTCGTTCTTGCTTAAAACTTCCCGATATAACTTGATGATGCCCGTCTATTATCAGCGAATTCATCCAATTGTCACTACCCGGGTACAAGCCGGTGTGATGAGGTCTCCTTCTAGATGGACCCCATTTGTGTAGTATATCAACGAGGAGAACTCTCGGATGGCGAAACAAAACTCCTGAAGTCCAAAATCAGGTCGGCCTGAGTTCTCTTTTGATTAATGGGCATTTGTTAAGCGGTCCTTAGATGAGCCATACTTAAAGTGCCTAACTACCGAACAGGGGCAGTATGTATTAGCCGAACTGAATGAAGGGATGTGTAGGAATCATCCAAGCGGCAGAACATTGGCACACAGAGCCCATACCCATGGGGATTATTAGCCAAGTATGAGATCCGATGCCCCCAACTATGTTCAAACGTGTGATCGATGACAACGACTAGCCCCTATCTCGAGATCACCCGCTCAGGATTTAATTTCCACTACGAGCCCTTGGACTTTCGCCCAATGGGGCATTGACATAGTCGGGCCACTTCCTATTGCTCAAAAGAAATTATTGCTGTGCTTGTGTTGGATTATTTTAGGCAAGTGGGATAGAAGCTAAAGGCTTTAGTGATCAAGGATAAAGATGTCCACTTTGATTTCATTTAAGAAGAATATGCGTTTTTGGGTCGGTATGCCACAGATGCATTTGTGTCGGATAATAGGGCTTGCTAATTCGATGGTCGAACTAAACTTGTGCCTGGAATTGAAAATAAAGAACCTCTACTCCACTCCGTGGTATTCGAAGAGCAATTGCCAAGTGGAAGCCTCAAATAAGAGCCATACTTCGCAGCGCGGAAGAAGCGATTAGAAATTAAGCTAAGGCGGTGGGTGGATGAACTCCTTGGGGTACTATGAGCCTATGGGAATGACGACTCACCCACGTAGCCGGTATATCCCCTTCCCACTCACTTACGGCATGGAAAGCTATAGTCCCAGCAGTAAGCATGCCACTTATTTCACGAGCCAGGTTGCCAAAGCAGGTCAAATCTTAGAAACTATGATCAAAGATCTAAACACATCAGATGAACTGCGCGAAGCAGCGACTGTATGAATAGCATCATACCACAACAGGCTAGCAAACCTTTACAATAGGCTCGTGAAACCCCATATATTTCAGCCGGGGGACTTGGTCCTGAGAAAAGTTTTGGAAAATATAGTCGATCCGTCAGTTGGAAAATTCCAACCCAACAAGGAGGGACTATATATTGTAACACGACCCGGTGAATCCAGATCGTATGCTTTAGACAAACTTGACGGGACGCTTGTACCTAGAATGTGGAATGTTATGCATCTCTGAAAGTACTGCAATAAAAGAATGATTAAATTTCTAACTTTGTTCTTGTCCCAAATATTCATAACAAAGTCCGGATAAGGTTGATGTCCTGTCGGCCTAGTATGGTTGATGCCCAACTGGTTCATTACAAAGTCCAGATAAGGTTGATGTCCTGCCGGCCTAGTATGGTTGATGCCCAGCTGGTTCATTACAAAGTCTAGATAAGGTTGATGTCCTGTTGGCCCAGTATGGTTGATGCCCAGCTGGTTCATTACAAAGTCCGAATAAGGTTGATGTCTAATCGGCCCAATATGGTTGATTCCCAACTGGTTTATTACAAAGTCTGGATAAGGTTGATATCCTACTGGCCTAGTATAGTTGATGCCCACCTGGTTCATTACAAAGTCCGGATAAGGTTGATGTCCTGCCAACCCAGTATGATTGATGCCCAGCTGGTTTGTTACAAAGTCCGGATAAGGTTGATGTCCTGCCGGCCCAGTATAGTTGATGCCCAACTGGTCCCTTACAAAGTTCGGATAAGGTTGATGTCCTGCCAGCCCAGTATGGTTGATGCCCAGCTGGTTCATTATAAAGTCTGAATAAGATTGATGTCTTGCCGGCCCAGTATGGTTGATGCCCAACTGGTTCATTAAGATATCCAAGCAAAGAAGCAGTGAAAAAAGGGTCAACGAAACCTATCTAGCCGAAGTGATCATCCATAAATGAGCAATGTTCTACTCAAGGTACATCTTTTCTTGCTCAGATAAACTAACTTAGTTATGAAGTAAAGCACCCACATCAAATCAGTAAACATCACATGCTTCATTATTCATAACATTTGCTTCATTACTAAACTTGGTTTCAAAACAACAATGAAAAGCAAGGCGACAATACATAAATGAAAAAACAGAGCTCAATGAGTGACTATGAAAATACAACCAAGAAACACCATGTCCCTCACTCTCCCTGGTTAGTTTGAGAAAGTAGGTTCTTTACCCGACCTAACCTCGAAAGCAGAGAGATGTTCACCCTCCTTGCTATTTTAAGATCTCGGGCGTAACGAGGGCCTCCTCTCGGCGTATTTTCGTTACTTCATCAAGATGGACATCGGTTAGGCGACTTCGAGAACCCGACACCTAGGGGCATTGAGGATTAATAAAAAAACTGCAGAGATAGTAAATTTGGACTTGTCTCCGGCCTCCAATCTGGAGACCGGGTGCTTCGCACAAATGTTATGTCTGAAAGCATGTATGTAAACCCACTTAGTTAAAGATCACGTCCAAGCCTCCCTCGTAAGCCTCCATCAGGGCCTTTGCTCAGACAACAGATAGTTAATTCTTACAAGTCCCTAGTTCCAAAAGTAGAGAGACTCATTCCTCGGTCAGACGGTTAACCTTGTTGTTTGCCTTTTTCTTAGCCTCCTCTACCGCAGCCAAGGCATTTTGCACCCTAGCCAATTCGGACTCCACCCTAGCCCTGGCTTTCCCTGTCGCATCGGCATCCATGCGTGCCATCAAGGCATTATAGCGGGTAGCGTCTTTCTCAACCTTTGCTTGGGCCATCCTTTCGACGCTTTCTCTAGCCTCATTCTCCCAACATCGGGTGCTTGACTCCGCTTCAGCTAAGGAAGCACTCAACGGTCTTTAATTGAGAAGCTTGACTGATTGGGCGTGAGCCACTGACCTCTCGCATCCCTTAGTAGAATTACGAAACTCTTGGTGTGGTAGGTCGTGTTAGGATGGCGTAACCACCTACAAAATAACGCATTAAAATAAAGCTATAATTCAGTAATGATATTAGAGAAGTGTATAACAGTTGCAAGCATACCAGCTCCACCGACTGGGCAAAATTATGGTTGTGTGTCAGCATGTCGTCTTCTACCGCTTGCTTGAGATCTTCCTTGCAAGCGTAGGTAGGGATCGAAACGACATACTTTTCACCCTTCCCCTCGGCTCGCACCTCAACCGGCATCCTAAGCATTTGATAGGCGTATTTTGTGATGTGTATATAAAATTATGCAGAAAAATATAAAAAGGGCGCCTATTCCGCGCAAGTATACGCTTGTCAAGTAATAAAGTGTACCTAAGTACGGATATCGATCCACAGGGAAAATGGGGATGCTAAGTACAAAAATTATAATACTTCTCTAATATCCAAACTAACAATTGTGATAATAAGAATTTAAACTAAACTAACAACCTGAAATTTCTAAATCTAACTAATGAAGTTCGCAACTAAGGAAACCAGAGATTATAAATTCCTAGGGTACTTGAGTGCGATCGAGACAATCCTCTTAGATAAAGTCAAAATTCTACTCTATTGTTTCATGAAAATGCTTTCCAAAGGCAACTCTTGTCTAATTTAATTATAAGCCTCTCCTCGAGGTCCAAATAACCTACCAACTAACACTAGGTCTTTTGCTTCTCGGCTCAACCCCAAGCATTAGAGATGCATTAAGATCCAAAAGTCTCAAACGCCTCCTAATTACCAATAATTTCTACACTATCAGGCTAATTAGGTTGATTCATCTATGTCTAGTTCTTTACTCCCCTTCGAGATCTTGCAAAGAACCACTCACCACAGTAGGGTGCTTGAGAAATCAATATGTATATAGAACCAAGTACTAATCAATAGAGGTGCATTCACAAGAAACAATAGAAAATGGAACATTAACAAATAGATATAAAACTCATGTTCAATACACAACCAAAACCCTAGATCTATAGTTTAAAAGCATGATAGAGGTTTGATACATCATAAACTTATGATAGAACATGAAAAGAGGAAGAGAAGAAACTATAATGATCAAATGATGGTGAGTCACCGGATTTTCTTCCACAAATCTCATGATCTTCTTCCAAATCTTCAAAACAGCTCCCAACCTCCTCCTATTTGGTCCCAAAGGGTGTGGACAAAGTCCCTTCTCAGAGACCCCTAACCGCCTCCTCTCGTCTCTTTCTGGTTTGACGCTTAAAAACCCTCAACTATATGGGCTCAAAATTGGCTAAAAATCCATCCAAAACCGACCCCGAACGTCGCGACGTCGTGCAGCAACGTCGCGTCGGGATCTTCTGTTTACACGCAGCGTCGCGACGTTGGATTTACTCCACGTCGCGACGTTACTGCGATCCCATTTTTGCTCCAACTTCGTAAGGCCATAACTTTGACATACGAACTCCGATTTGGGTGTTCTTGGTACCGTTGGAAAGATCTTGAAGTGTAGAATCCATCCATATATGGATTGATATAATATTAGCTCATATGATATCTGAAAAAAATACAGTAGCCTCTCCTGCTGAAGGTGCTGAAATGTTTGCTGATTTTCTTCAAGTTTTGGAACTTCTTATGTCTTCTTGTTCGAACTCCAATTTTGGTGTTCTTGGTATCCCTAGAAAGCTCTTGAAGTGTAGAATCCATCCATATATGGCTTGATGAAATATGAGCTCATATGATATCTGAAAACGTCAAAATTCAGTAGCCTCTTCTGTTGCTTTTGTAGCAGTTTTTCCACCAATTTTGCACAATTCCACCAAATGGATGACCTGATCATAGGAGTGAACTTTAGAGCATTAGGGCCTTATTTAACATAAAAACACTAGAAAAACTAACTAAAGCATAGGGATAAAATAGTATTTAAGATACTCATCACACCCTAAACTTAAATTCTTGCTTGTCACAACAGAGACCAACTCAAACAAAACAAAAATTGAAAATGACATGAACTAAAAATAATGAGATGAGTATGATAACATGATTCCAAATGGAAGAATCAATATGAACACAAATTAGCAATATTAGCCTTTTCAACAAAATTTAGGATCCTTAAACTTTTAAACTTTCTAATGAACATGGCAAAGCAAAGCATGGTAAAGCGAGCGAAATCAACCCTAAGTGCATGTGACCTTCCCAAGAAACTAAGTGTAGGTGATAGCATGATCTTTAGTGTATAAGGTCCTAGCACCCCCAAACTTAAACTCAACTCACCTATTTGGAAGAAGCTAACTAAAGAAGGATAGAAACGCACCCACTTTTTATTCATATCAAATACCTAAAAAATTTCTAAATACCTAAAAAGTGAAGAAGGAGAACTAGTGCGAAAGTTTAGAAGAGTGTTCTGTAGCGGGGATCCATTGGTGACTCCGCTGAGTTGGTTAAGGGCACCGGGCATTAAATTCCCCTTCAAACTTCACCTAGAACACTCAGCCAAACTCTCAAAGGCCCTAAGTTGGAATGATCCATCTTGTCCCATGTAGCCGGCGGTGAGGTAAAGTATTCAAAGCCCCGAGTTAACCCAGGGCATTAGGCTTTAGAAGAGCCCCTCTCAGTATCTGCAGGGATTAGATTGGATGATCCCGCTTATTCTTATTCATATACTTATTTTTGACATTTTTCTTTTCTTTTGCTTTTTATCTTTCTTTTTCACTTTTTCTATTGTTTTTTCATTTTTCTCTTTTTAGTTGGGGCTCAATGGCAATCCTCTTTTGATTGGGTGTCCCATCACTTAGATGGTTAGAATCCCCCAAGGTTAGTTGAATTCAAGGCAAAGAGTTCGGGACCAAGGTATACAAGGGAGACCAAAGTGTGTGTGTGTGTGTGTGTGTGTGTGTGTGATAGATTCCTTGAGAAATAGCTTCTTGAAGCACAAGGGAGGTGACTATGCTAAATCACCCATACCAAGCAAGCACACAATTCCATATCATTTAAAAACCCTAAGGAGTCCTCCACTTTGCACTTGCCATTTTCAAATGTTTGTGTTCAAAATGACCTTCTACAAGCCAACAAGGGCATCAAACTCACTCATATGAGACATGAAACAAACAAAGAAGAAAACTCATGCAAACAACCTAAATAAATAAAGGAATAACTAAAATAGGTAAGGAGATACAAAGTTGATTTTGAAAAACTAAATAAATTGAATTCACCCCCAAACTTGAATTAAACATTGTCCTCAATGTGAAACAAAAGCAGAATGGATAATGAGTACTCCTGAGGGTTGATCAAGTCTAGAAAGTTGCTCCAATGAATATGGCTTGCTTTGGAGGCAAGATGTTAGAGGGATTAGACTTTAGTTCCAAATGAGGAGGAGGCTTGAAAATAGGAAGCATATATGGAATGAAATGAAGGGAGGATGTTGAAAGCCCGATTTCCTTGTTCAATTTTTGTTCTTTGAACCTCCAAGATACTATAGACTTCCACTTTTCAAGATTTTCCACCTCCATGGAACTTTGAACTCCAAAAACCTGAAAAACAACACTAAGAAACATAAGATCAAGCAAGAACATTTATTAAAAAAACAAACTTAAAAGTAACTAAAAAAAAAAGGGAAAAGAAATTTTTTTTTTTTTTTTTTTTTTGAACAGGTTGCCCAAGAAGGCTGCTCAGTTTTAGAGTCAGCTAGACTCTACCAACTCTGTGGATATCTTGGTAATTCTTGCCTCCATCCTTTTCACAAGAAGCGATCAATTGTGCTCAATTAGCAATTTGAGCACATAATCTTCAAGGTTATTAATTTTTTATATTTTCCTTTTTCAATTTTTATTTACAATGATTCCTCTCAATTCGTTGTTCAGAGTGAATGATGTACTCATCCACCTCGGAAGTTGAGTTTTATTCTCATTTTCACCATCATGCATTGGAACCCGAAAGATGTTTAGAATAGTCTTCACAACGTCATAATTTGTCTTTTCATGTGATTCTGGAGAAGTTGGCTCATCTTCCTTCACAACTAAGGTTTCCAAAATTTGTGCATCATGCTCCATTGTTTGAAACTTCTTAAGTTCTTCATTATCCTTTGAGGTGATTTCTTCATTATATCTCAAGTTTTCTTCTTCTATATTCACCCCAAGAGTAGATGGTGAACTCTCATGTTGTCCTTGAAAGGACATTGTAAATTCTCTTGTTCTTTCATATATTTTGCCACTAGTTCTTCTATACTCATACTCTCCTCTTACTTTTAGTTTTGTTCTTTCTCGAATCCAAGTTGAGTATAAGAAGTGGCCTTTGGAGCACAAATCTCTTCTTTCAAGCTGCGAATGGTGCGTTGAATTTGAACATTAGCCCTTGTCAATTCCATGAATTGAACTTACAGAGATATACACATTCGGCATGAACTCTTTTCATTTCAATTATCTTTGCCTCCTAACTTTGTCATTCTCTCATGTGGAGGTTGACTTATCTCATTTGGATTAAAGCGAGAGCCTTGACTTGAGAGTAGTCCATTTCATCCGCAGTCTTGAAAATTCAGGTTGTGCCATGGTAAATGCGGCAGGTTCTTCTTAATTCATCCATAGCTTCTTAAGGCTTGATCTTTGGACTTATGGAGATTGAAGAGTGTTATAGCTTGTATTCCATGAGGTGTTTGGGTGGTGGCTCCATCGAAAATTATGATTACTCCAAGTATGGGGTACCTCCACATGAGCACCAATAAACCAGTGCATGGTTGCCACACTTGACCGCACTTGAGTTGTCACTCTTCTTTGATGCTCATCGACTAATTCTTGCGTTTTAGTTCTTTGCTTTCGAGGTGAGCCAATGCATTTGTCCAGCTTCGATGATAGGATCATTGTGATTTTAACCTAAAGGGTATGAAAAATGAAAACAAAAAGTATCAAAACTCAAAAACCACACAATATACATAAAAATGTTTGAAGTATTAAGAAGCACTTAGTATTGATCATTAGCATAAAACAGATTTTCCACAGCAACGGCGCGAAAACTTGATAGGCGTATTTTTGCTTCAGTGTGTATATAAAATTATGCGAGAAAAAATATAAAAGGGGCGCCTCGCGCAAGTATAAACTGTCAGTAATAGTGTACTAAGTGCGGATATCGATCCACGGGGAAAATGGGGATGCTAAGTGCAAAGAAGTATAATACTTCTCTAATATCGAACTAACGATTGTGATAATAAAGCAAATTTAAACTAAACTAATGAAATTTCTAAATCTAACTAATGAAGTTACTTAATAAGGAAGCAGATGATAAATTCCTAGGGTACTTGGTGCGTCGGACGATCCTCTTAAATCTAAGTGAAATTCCCTGCACTGTTATTTCATGAAAATGCTTTCAGGCGACTCTTGTCTGAATTTAATTATAAGCCCACTCTCTCGAGGTCGAATAACCTACCAACTAACACTAGGCCTTTTGCTTCTCGGCTCAACCCCAAGCATTAGAGATGCATTAAGATCCAAAAGTCTCACCGCAGCCTCTAATTACAATGTTTCTGCTATCAAGCTAATTAGGTTGATTCATCTATGTCCCAGTTCTTTACTCCTTCTCGGATCTTGCAAAGAACCACTCACCACATTGAGATTAGCGGAAATCAATATGTAAATAGAACCAAGTATGAATCAATAATGAGGTGCATTCAAAGAAACAATAGAAACGGAATGTTAACAAATAGATATAAAACTACGTATTGATACACAGCAAAACCACAGATACATAAGATTTAAAAAGCATGATAGAGGTTTGATACATCATAAACTTAAGTTCTAAAACATAAGAAAAGAGGAAGAGAAAAGAAACTATAATGATCAAATGATGGTGAGTCTCGGATTTTTCTTCCCGCAAATCTCATGATCTTCTCGAAATCTTCAAAACGGCTCCCCTGACCTCCTCCTTGGTCCCAAAGGTGGACGAAGTCCCTTCCTCGAGCCACTAGCGCCTCCTGCAAATCTCTTTCGGGTTTGAGCTTAAAACCCTCCATTATGGGCTCAAATGGGTAAAAATCACTGAAAACCGACCCAGAACGTCAGCGATAATAAGTCTTGACGACGTCGCGACGTCAGAATCTGTTTGCGAAGCGTCGCGGCGTTAGTTCTCGTCGCGGCGTTCTTTTGCAGTCCCACGTTTTTTCTCGACGTAAGGCCACCAGCGACCTTCGAACTCCGATTTGGGTGTTCTTGGTACCGTTGGAAAGATCTTGAAGTGTAGAATCCATCCATATATGGATTGATATAATATTAGCTCATATGATATCTGAAAAAATACGAGTGGCCTCTCTCCCTGCTTTGAAGGTCTTCTAGAAATGTTTGCTGATTTTCTTCAAGTTTTGGAACTTGCACTTAACTTCTTTGTTCGAACT
Source organism: Tetrastigma voinierianum (assembly GCA_016808115.1). Taxonomy (NCBI): domain Eukaryota; kingdom Viridiplantae; phylum Streptophyta; class Magnoliopsida; order Vitales; family Vitaceae; genus Tetrastigma; species Tetrastigma voinierianum. The sequence goes on along the minus strand of JAEQBH010006655.1, from coordinate 76,274 downwards.
CCAATTTGGTGTTCTTGGTATCCCTAAGCTCTTGAAGTGTAGAATCCATCCATATATGGCTTGATGCAATATGAGCTCATATGATATCTGAAAACGTCAAATTCGGTAGCCTCTCCACATTTGCTTTTGTAGCGGTTTTCCACCAATTTTGCACAATTCCACCAAATGGATAACGATCATAGAGTGAACTTTTAGAGCATTAGGGCACTTATTTAACATAAAAACACTAGAAAAACTAACTAAAACATAAGGGATAAATAGTATTAAGATACTCATACGGCATTCTTGGGTATAGTCACTCGAATGGGTGGCCCGGGTTTGCCAGATTGAATGGCGTGATGCTTGATGAATTTCCTGGGCTCTTTCGAGGCTCGAGTTGATACTTCCTCCGCCAGGGGCGACCTGTGGAGGGATATAAGGTAGATTATAGCATTAGCGATCGGAAGAAGCGACCTACTTTGCTTGGCTGAACTGACATGGCCTTGTGCGGCGACTATCGATCTACTCGAGGAGCAAGGCCCACCCTTCCCGGCTTCCTCATGAGTTAGAGAGGAACCTCTTCCTAGTTAGCCAGAATGGCTTGGTCTCATGACAGTTGGTGGCCCGTCTTAAGCGAGTCATAACGGCCCATCTCACGCTCTTACGAACCCATGACTAAGTGGTGTTTAGCCTCTATAACGTCGGGGTAGCTGTCGGTTGTCGCTTGAAACTTCACCCCGTTTGCGCTTCTGCGTGCCTAAGTTATGAATGAGGTCAGCCATCTCGTCCTCCTTTTCTTTGTCTTCGCTAGCAAGTGGGAGACTAGATATTGGAGCAACCTAGGGAATAAAATCTTCCTTCCTCGTACTAGGCGTTCTCCGCTGTTCAGACACCCGCCTTCCCTTCTTGGATGCTTGGGGGACAGGACGGGAACCCTTTTTCGTGAAGGGACCGGCGCTTAGGAGGCTGCCACACATCCCGACCTCCTCGGATGCTTGGGAGGCAGTGTTGGGGTCCTCACAGCGGCGACTACTCGCAAGCGATTTCCAACTCCCAGGCCAACCACCTCGACCTCGGAAGTGGGCTCGAGGCAGTACTGAGGACTAAAGTCGGAGGTGACAATGCTCACCCTCTACGCACTGCGGGAAGACGACGAGGAATAACCGAAAGAATATAAGAAGAAGAGTTGCGACTCAATTCATGAAGATTTTTCACTGTCAAAAGAATTTCGTGATGCCATTCCCGCTCGGAAATCTCTAATAACTTCTTAATCTTCTTAAATCCAACTTTTTACACCCAGTTTACCAACCTACCTCTCCGAATTTTCCTTGCAAAAGTATTTATTAATAAAAATACGTAGGGCAAACATACAACAATGTATAAAACCCAAAACATGAACACACTTGGAAATGACATTCCTCAGTTCAAAACAAGCCAGTGATCTGGGAGCTTGGGTCTCGTGTGCCATGGGTGCAGCTTCAGTCAGTGCTGCCTTGGTGTGAGGCGATGGAGACATAAAAATCTCACAGCTTGTAGGGCTTTGGTGACAGACGGCCCAGCCTCCATGCACCAACTTCAATGTGTAAATAAAAGCCTCCACCTGACGAAATATCTAGTTGGTAAGAAGGTTCAAATACGCTATCGTCATGTCCAGGATGATATTGATGAACGAAGCGGCGATTGATTAGTCTTTCAAAAGTCTTTATTTTGAACCTATTTATTATAGGTTTGTTTTGTGTACTAATCATTCCAATGTGGAGTGCACATTAAAGGTCCTGTTCTGCGATCGTATTTTGTGGCTAATTTTGTAGTTTTGAGATAATCGGGACCCGAGAATTATCGAGTGTCGATTCAAACAGAAGAACCGAGTCAAACTCATCATTGCATATCGATTCAGGAAGGAAGAAAGAGCAAAAGTGAAGAAATATGGAGCAGTATTGCGAAATTTGGTTCTATGACCTTTGTTCATAAATCGACCAAGTTCATCCTCGACCCGTGCTTTCTGCATTTCACGCTTTTGTTGTTTTTTGTTGCAATTTTTGTTTCTTCATTTTGTCCTTGTAATAGCTTTTTAGTTTCGGTTTTTTTTTTGTGGCATTTCCCTTGGCTACGGGCATATATAAGCCTCGATTTGTATGCAACGTCAATCACTTCACTTTTAATGATAGACGGTCTTGACTGATTTCGCCGCTGCTTCCTCCACTCTCCATTTATTTCATTTTCTCTCACTTTCTCGGCTACGAAACACTCCTCACGAGGATGACAATAACTGGAGGATGCTTAGCTAGACCTCTTCACTCCTTGAAGAAGAGCTACGGAGCTTACAATTTGAGTAAGTTGACGGTCCTTTGTTTTTAACGTAGGAATTTATTTTTCATTTATGTTCACATCCTTACGCTCTGAGTTTAAATCTCTAGATACATCTTGATTGACCAGTATTTGGCAATCTTTTAGGGTTCATTGGATGCTTATTGTTAGATTCAGTGATATACATTAGTTGTCTTCTATTTGTTACTGTGAGATGAGTCCAGGAGGTAGGTTTTCACTGTCTAGAACCATGAATGTTAGTTAAATGCCGTCTTTCAAAAGGGAAAATCATATGGTTTAGTTTTTAAAGCTATTGAGATCACAGTTAGGAAATGACTATATGTCATCCTCTCAACGTGAGGAAAAGACAGGACATGTTGGTTGCCTTAAACCACTAAACCGGTGGCCGTCTGAAGGGTTCTATTTACATTTTTTCTTATTTTAGTTTAGCTATGAATAACCATCAACTCCTGTTTTTACCAAAAACACGAAAATCAAATTTAATTCACGATTTTAATATCAGCGTAAGTCATTTGTCTGAAGAAAACCCATACGTGTTCGACCACTGGCAGCTATCTTTGTAGTAGCTTTGCGGCGATAGTAGGAGGGAATTTAGGATACAAATTTTGTTAATTTCGAATCACCCTACTGTGGCATGAAACAAATGGCGTTGTTGTCGGGGATGGTGCCTAAGTGCGAATGATGACTGTTGAACACTTGTGATCCTCATCATAAGTTCTGGTGAATTTTCCTTTTCTCATATTACTGTCAGTTATTTTTTTTTATTTCAATTCACTATTTAAAAAAAAAAAATTTGTTGCAGGACTGTTTTTGGGTTGCCCTGCTTTTGCTGCAGGAATCCATTTTCAATGGATTAAAAATTCTGAAGGCAAGCAGTTCAGTACAGGTTAAGTGGAAAAATTGACTGTGATCAAATGGAAGAGGGAGAACAATATAGTGAATATTTAGTGGAAAGAAACCACCAGAGCTTACATGTAAATGAGGGATTACGGGAACCTTCCGTAGCGTGGCGACGGCACAGTGAGAGAAATCCAAACCCTTTAGGTCTATGAGGGGAATATAAAGACCAATGGGCCAGTACACCCTCTCACCGGTGTTACCACAACTTATGCACCTCCTCCACATCTGATGTCTATCTCTTTGTCTCGACCCTCAGCCTTGGCGGCCCGATCTCCCCGGTTGAAGCGGCTTGATTAGACCTTACCAAGCGGTGGGTGATGTTGTGAAGAGGCGAAGAAATTCAATTCCCAATTAAGTCAAAAGAATTTGTCTTGTGGAAACTCTCTAAACAAAAGATTATATGTGCTTGAGTGGCCTTGAGAAAAAATTGACATCATGCGACGATACATTTTAGGCTCGCCATTCGACATGGTCATCAAAGGAGGAGAACTGGGGAGAGTGGGATTGACCCGGGAGAAATTGATGTAGAAACCCGATTAGGCTCTGAGGAATTGCCAGCGAGAGCCAGGGAGGTAGAGAGGAAAAGAAGCGGGGAAGACCCCCGAGAACCTATCAGCTGACTGATCACAGTGATTTGAATCCTAGTGCCCTTTGCCTAACTGAAAATAGTCCATTGCCAGTGTACATACTGCCCACACCTGCAGCAAACTCAAAACTTGCAACACCTACTCATAAAGCTCATGCTAGTCCATCACTACTTGTACAAAATATCAGGAAGTTAGTGGCAACTATTCGAGCCTTTGCCCTTTACATCCGAAGACCTGGCCATTGCGCCCACATTGCATAGCCACGTGAGATGGATTCGGGTCTTTGAGGGTTAGGGTTAGAGCATCGAACCTCGGCATTTCTAAGCTCCACCAGTTCCTCTAGCACCATCGGACAGACACGAGCAAGCTGGTTTAAAATTGAGCTCAGAGAATGCAGCTCGTTTTTGTTTTGATTTTTCTTATTTTATTTTGTTTTATTTTTAGTTTATTTTGATTTCTTTAATTTTTCTTTTTATATTTTCTCTAATTTTTAAATTAATCTTTGATCTAGTTTGTTTTTCACTTTTCTAGTTTTCTTAATTTTTCTTGTATTAATTTTGGGTTCCAAGTGAAAATTTTGAGCTGAATCGAGCGAGGAGCGGCAGTGGCATCGGGGACAATTTCGCTAATGGCTGAAAATTTAGCTAGAATAGCGAAAAATTCAATAATAAGCAATTTTCCCTTAATAATAGCGAATTTTATGATTATAATGATAGCAATTCATTACATAAGCGAAATTTAGATATCATGCGAAGTGTATATGGATGTTCCACATAAAGACAAAGTTTGAGCAGTGGAACCAAAAAATTTTTTGTTTTTATTATTAATATATTGTACGATTTATTTTATATAAAAAATAATTTATTTTTATTATTAATTATTTTATATATATATATATATATATATATATATATATATATATAAATCGCAAATATAGCGAAATTTTCGCTATGTGAAAAAATTTCGCTACATAGCGAAATTTCGCTATGCTAGTGAAATTTTCGCTACTCTCCACATTTTGCCTCGATTTTTGTTTAAGCCCATTACTTTTCATCCAGAACTACGTTTTAGGTGTTTTGAATGCGGATTGGAAAGCTTAGAGTGTAGAATCCAAATATAGCCCGGAAAGAACACTTTTGAAAGTATGAAGGTGTAATTTTCAAAATTCTCCAGCCCGGTACTTATTTCCTCTCTTTTCTTCTCTAACTTGTTTTATTTGAAGCTAATGGAGTGAATAAGGTGTCGATGGAAAGCTTCGAGAGTCTCTATCAACAACGATCACATCTCATCAAGAGGTAACATTCTTCTAACTTTCAATCGAGCCCCATTGCAGACAATGAGACATTTGGTTGGGGGGGAAGTGCGTGGAAGTAGCTTTACCTTATGTTTTTATTCTTATTTTGAGCAAGCAGTTTTGATGTTCGGTGACTTCTTTGGTTTTCCTTTTTGTGAAAATTTGTTATACTATACAACATTTTCCAAAACTACATCCTTTTTTTTGAGTTTTGCACAGTGCAGCTGAAAAATTGAAACTTTGTCCAATTCTATTGATGTTAAGATTAAACTCAATACTTTGTGAGTGGATAATAAGTTGAACTCTTGTTTCTTTCGACCATTTTTCTTCCACCTTTAGCTAACCACTCACCGAGCACATTAGGTTTCAATGATAGGCTGAAAAATTGTCTAGCCTCCTAAGCTTTGCACAACCTACCCTAGTTTCATTGACCACCTTTAATAGGTTAAGGACCCTTGTGAAAAGAAGGCCAATGCGTCTTCCAAAAAAGAAATAAAAAGAAGTGAAAAAGGGAAAAAGAAAAGAAAAAGAAAAAGAAGAAAATTGCAACACTTTGCCTTGAAACTGAAACACAGATCAGGGTATATGGCGAGGGAATCTTTAAAGCACAGTGCCACTAAGCCAACTGGTTAGAGCCCGCAGACTTAGTGTTCACTACACGGTGGATGGGTGAAGTTTTGCAAGTTGTAGGTGCTGGAGTCTTGAAATCATTCGAAGTCCGGGGTGAAACCTAAAGAGTTTGTGGTTGAAAGATCCTTATGACTTGGTGCCCTAAGCCTTAATTGGTTGGGAGTCATCGGTAGATCTGTTGCATATGGACTTTGGTGAGGTCGATTCCTCGACATTGCACCTACAACCGCAGAGTTGTGGAGATAAAGTGGGTCACGATCTATTTGGGTTGGTTAGCGTGCTAGGTTGTGCTTGATAACTTTGGTTGGGGGATGCGGTTTGGCCAGTTTGACTGTTGAGAGCTGATCAAACAAACACTTAGATTTTAGTGGAAGTTTCTAGTTGATTCACCGAGATGGAGGCTCTTTTGATACTCAATTTTGTATGGCATTCATTCTCTCAAGATAGTTATTAGGCAAGGCTTTGATGATTCTTACTTAAGGTTAGGCATTACTCATTCACAACCTTTTTGAAATATAATTTATGTGAACATTATTTTGTTATCGTTTTGTGTGCTCTCTCTTTCTTTCTTTCTTTCATTGCTAAGGGACTAGCAATGTGTAGGTTGGGGGGTGTGATTGAATTTTCAAGTCTTTATTTGAACCCAGCCCACAACATAGGTTTTTGAGTGCTTTTTGTGTACTAATCATTCTAATTAACCCGATTGCACATTAAGGTCCACATTATTCTCTTGATTGCATTTTGTGGCTAATTTTGTAGTTTTGCAAGATAATGGAACAAAATTATCAAGTCGAGATTCAAACCACGAAGAACCGAGTCAAACTCATCGTGCGGTCGATTCGAAAAGGAAGAAGCGAAAAGTGAAGAAAAATGGAGCGTGCTAAATTTGGTTCTATGACCTTTATTCTGCAACCGGCATTGTTCATCCTGGCAGCTGTTCTCACCATATCGCCGCTTTTTTGTTTTGTTGCAATTTTTGTTTCTTCCCACTTTGTCCTTGTAATAGCTTTTAGTTTCAGTTTTTTGTTGTAATTTCCCTTAGCTCTGAGCATATATAAGCCTTAGTTTATACAAAACGATCAATGACTTCACTTTTGGCAATGAGCGGTCTTTTAATTCCCGGTACATTGCTTCCTTTTTTCTCCATTTTCTTTCATTTTCTCTCCTTTCTCGGCTACCAAGCACTCCTAAGGGATGTATTTCGGAGGATGCGCTAGACCTCTTCCTCCTTGAAAAGGAGGGCTCTGCTTTTGATTTGAGGCAGCCCGACGGTCCTCGTTTAGCGTGAAAATTCTTCCATTTATGTTCCTATCCTTCCTCTGGGGTTTTAAATCTCCTAGATGCATCTTGATTTACCGGTATTTGGCGTCTTTTGGGTTCATTGGATGCTTATTGTTAGATTGAGTGATATCCATTAGTTGCCTTCTATTTGATGCTTGTGAGATGAGTCCGGGAGGTAGGTTTTCCTTTGTCCAGGACAGATCATTGATTAAATACAAAGTCTTTCAAAGGGAAAATCATATGGTTTAGTTTTAAGCTAGAAAATGAAGATCCCAGGTTCGGGAAATGACTATATAATCATCCTCCCACGACGAGGAGAAAAAGACCAGGGACATGTTGGTTGCCTTAAAATACTAAACCGGTGGCGGAGCACTTGAGGGTTTCATTTTACTTTTTTCTTATTATTAGTTTAGCCTATGAACAACCATCCAACTCCCTATTTTTGCAAAAACCTGAAAATCCAAGAATTTAATTCACAGTTTAATATCCTTTGTAAGTCATTTGTCTGAAAACTCATCCTATGTTCGGCCACACAGAGCAGCTATCTTTGCGATAGCTTTATTACGATGGTAAAATTTAGGATACAAATTTTGTTGATTTCGGATCACCTTACTGTGGCACGAATAAACGATGCATCGGGAAAGTGTATAAAATTGTAATTAGAGCGAAAGCAGGAGAAAAGCCCATTTTAGTTGTTTTTTAGTAAAATATACTGCACCATCTTTCTTAATAGTGGATTCATCCGAACCATCTGGCAACTCAAAATCGATATTATTTGGAAGGTGGCAGTATGACCTTAACTCCTCCATATACCAAAATCTTGCTTGCCCAGAGGCGTATCAGACGAGGCCACTCTCCTGCTAGGCGACTAGTAAAGTCTCTTCTTGACCTCTCTCCCATCTTTGCAGTAGACCAGCAAGCAAAAGGACCGGATGAAAAGGGGAGTCAATTCCAGCGTCGTAATACCAAAATAGTGGTAAAGGGCGAGAATGCATGTGAACCCCAACAGACCGGGAAGGGGCTGGCTACGTACCACAAAACACCCTTACTTTTACATAGATGAATATACCGATGGCGGAATCTAACATATACGAGGCAAAAAGGAGTTTTACTTGGAAGATGAGGAAGCAGCTTAGAAAAGACTATCTGCAAAACAAGCACCCACATAACAAATATGCGCTAAGCTCTTGAACAAAGAGCGAAAATGGAGAATACGATGGGAGCAGTAGAATCACTTATTATTCCACCAGAATAAGGCGTCGGCCTACGGATGCATTAAATATAATCGTTGAACTCATCACTCTTCCAAGCGATTCGAGATCACGACGATAGCTTCGCCTGTAAGGCGATGAATGAGTGTGGACGGGTTAAGCTAGCCCCAGTACAAGTTCCCTTATGCTTGATGGACCAGGACTTGATCGCCTAGGCGAGCCCCGTCGGGAACTATACTAGACGTCCGGGTCTGGGATGTCAGCGTTAGATGTCGTAGCTTGGGTTCAACGTGCTAGTATCCATCAGGATGCCATAACCCTTGAAGTTTGTTATTTAGTAGCAGTTAGTCAAACACAATAAAAATAAGACGAAACACAACATAAAAATTTCTTGAATCAATATTTCATTAATTACACCAAGTGGCATTTACAATTACATAACTCATCCAGGCTGAAAACTGAGCCTAAGATAATTACATAACCCATCCAGGTTGAAAACTAAGTCAAAGAAAAAGAACGAGAACTAGAGGAAAAGAAAACGAAAACGGGAAGCGGAGGAAAAAGAAAGGCAAGAAGAAAAAAGCTGAAAAAAAAAAAAAAAAAAAAAAAAAGCGATTCTTGCGAGTCTAAAAGAACTACGCTCTGAGGCTAAGAAGAAGAAAAATCTTAGTATGTGTGATATAATCAACAGTGCCAAAATAAAGGGGTATCTGAGGGCTTATCACGAACATGGAGAAAGCGAGTTTCGCCGATATCAAAGGCTTTCTCCCTCAAAATTCGCAAACCACCGAGGGGGCATATAAGACTTGGCTCATCCCTCCATAGTTAAATTAGCAAGCTACGGGACATTCCTTTTTATCAGCTGGCGGAGCTATACATCTGGCATCCGTTCGACCCGAAACGGTCGAAAAGCCCGACCTAGTAGCATCTGCCAATGACCAGGCATGCATATCTCAATCGTATATATCCATTAGAAATTTAAAACTAGTTAGTGAGATAAAAACCCGACACCTTGCACCCTTTTAGAGAGGTTACAAACCAAGGGGAAACTCAAAAATCTGTAATAATGCGACACCAGAAATAATATACTCCCGGGAAACATGCGCGTTGGAACATGCAAGCATGAATGGTCCACCGTTCCTTACGATAGAAAAACACGATATTTTCCAGGGAAGAAACGAAACTCCCCCGAAGGACGAGGGCATTGTGGTACCATGGGTTTTGGCCAGAGCATCTCACGTAGAAGGCCCAGCGAATCAAAGCGAGAGGCCAACATCCTTACATGAACTGAATCAGAGCCTAAATTAGGCTTTGTGGGTATCACCCTCTTGCAGTCGGCTTCCATCTTTAAAGAGATGGTTGACAAATGATTTCCTGGTTGATTCCTTAACAATTGAAGAACATATCCTCCCACAAACCACGTACGAAACCGCCTAGAAGATGTGGAATTTTGAGGCGGAAGACTGAACATCTTGGTTACCGAAACCGCAGTTGAAGCGCAAAGAGACGCGTTGAAGCCTTCCTTCCATTCGAAAACAAATCACCCTTCCATGGAAAGTGGATTAAACATCCTTCTTCATAAATAAGGAGTAACATTGAGAAAAGGTATGTGAGAAATATGCGTGCGTAAATTGACTAGAAGAATGCTCTAATCTGCAGAACTAGCAGCGTGGAGCCGATCGGCACACCACCGTCGGGGAGATGGTTTTTTTACTATCCTGGGAAACTACAATCGGGCTATTTTATTGAGGAGACAGCTTCCTCCGAGTTTGCTCCTCATAGACCATATCCTGCGGTCTAATCTTTTCTGCTCCGGCCTATAGTATAGAGGAGATGAGAGCCGATGCAGGCTCTTTGCTCATTATTTGAGGGTTCTGGTTTGCCGGTCGAGCTTATGATGACGTCTTGTTTTTAAGGGCCGAGATCCTCATAAGAGTCGACCAGGCGAAGTCTACTCCCCTCACAATTCTCGAGACTTAATGCCGGGTATTAGAGCGCGGGGATTCCTACTTTGAGCCTAGGCTAGAGCGCCGTTGTGATCACGAGGCTATCCTTACAGTTGACTGGTGGTGGACTAGGCCCCGCACTTTTCACCTCCCATCTCGGGAGCAGTGCAGGACAGTGTGATAACCTTCCTATAGAGGACGGCTACCTCCAGCCCCAGAGCATGCAGGAGCATGAGGTTCAAGCATCCTCGGTTCTGGCTCCAGCTACCACTACTCCATTACCCACAGCCCCTGCTTCCTCTGAACCTCCAGAGCCCTCGGCCCCCAGTACCACAGCCCCTGCTTCCTCTACACCTCTAAAGCCCTCAGCCCCAAGTACCACAAGTCCTGCAGATGTTGTGGGGCGAGCGCTCGGCGCGTCACCTCGCGGCATATCGCCCATATGCCCAGGACTACAGCATCATGGATGCGGTCACGCATTCTCTATCACTTCGAGGAATTCGCTGCTTGGTACGCCCGTACGTACGGCTTAGAGGATGAAGCAGCGTCGAGGCCGTGCTCGCACGAGAATCAGGGCTATCCTGAGTGCGGATCCGAGGAGTCACTGCTTGCCCCAGGTTTCTATATCGGTGCCTGCACAGGCGTCTTCGGTTCATCACTGCCGGTTCCTGGTTGCCTTGCACTTACGGCGGCCCTGCGAGACTCTCTGCGGTGTGTTAACCTTGTGTGATCGTAGCCACTCCCTGCTTGACACCTGGCCACTAGGGTGAGATGACCTTCCTACAGTTGCTTGTTGGGAGGAAGCGCTATCGCTAACTCCCGATCTGAGCCCCATTACGGGACAATGTGATGTTGCTTGGGGAGAGTTAGCGAAGGAAGTGAGCTGCACGTTTCACCAGTCTTTGAAACTGAAGCCCATTTTGTATGATTGAGTGGCTTCTTTGTGCAGATTCCCCCTTTTTGAAGGTGTTTGTCTATTTTTGTAAAAAAATAATTTGAAAACATAGTGATATATATTCTTTTACATACCATACAACTCATTTTCTCAATTAAAAAATTGCACTTTTTTTTTTTGTGGTTTTGCCTAACCTGCAAGTAATTCCATGCATGATTAAGTAGATGATCGGTTGAAATTTAATGGTGTTAAGTCTTCTTCTTCCACATTTAGCTAGCCACACACAGTGCACATCAGTTTTCTTCAGTAAAGCGAAGCGCTAACCCCCTCACTTTGCAAAGCCTCTTGCACAAGTGGATTATTGCTTTGTGATAGGTTAAGGCCCCAGAGAGAAGACCCGATGAAGTCTTCCCGAGAAATAAAAAGTGTAAAGAAAGAAAAAGAAAAAGAAAAGAAAAGAAAAGAAAAGAAATTCGACACTTCGCGCAGAAACTTCGAGCATGGTCAGGGGTATATGACGAAAGTCTTTAAAGCTGGTATGCAAACCAAGCGGATTTAGGCGGGTTGACTTAGTGCTCGCTACATAGGTGGATGGGTGAGGTTTAGAGAGTTGTAGGTGCTAGAGTTTCGAAATCATTCGGAGTCCGGGGTAAAACCTGAAGAGTTAGTGGTCGAAATATCCTTATGACTTGATGCCCTAAGCCTTAATTGGTTGGGAGTCATCGGTAGACCCCCCTTACATGGACTTTGGTGAGGTCGATTCCTCAGCATTGCACCCTACAACACAAAAAGAAGTTTAGAATAAGAGTGGAGCCATATTTATTTAGGTTGGTCAATTATCTAGGTCTTGGCAGTAGCTTGGTTGGGGGGAGAGTGAAGTTTGGCAACTTACTGTTAAAAGATGATCACATAAACACTTAGATTTTGGTGGAAGTTTCAGATCGATTCCCTTGAGTTGGATACTCTTCTAAAACTTGATTTTGTATGGCATTCATTCTCGCAAGATGGTTATGGTGTGGGGTCTTGAGTGATTCATGCGAGGGTTAGACATTACTCACCCGCACTTTTGAGATACTATTCTTTTGTGAATACCATTGGCTGCTCTCTCTTTCTTTCTATGTTCTTCAGGGACTAGCGATATTAATCGGGATGGGGAGTGATTAGTGCTCAAATAGTGCTATTTTGAACCATGTTTATAGTAGGTTTTTGAGAACTTTTTTGTGTACAAATCAACTTAAATTAACAATTGGCACATTAAGGTCGACTTTGCTCTGCTCCGCATTTAGTGGCTATTTTATAGTTATCCTGACTAAATGCGCAGCGTCATTGAGACGACTCAAACACAAAGAATCGAAGCGAACTTGGAATGTGTCATAAGTTGGATGGAAATGGGGCGCAGGTGAAGAAAATTGCATTCTTGAGAATTTGGCAGCCTACTCTTGCCTCACTTTAATCACCTTTTTGTGGCTTTTTCCTAAACTACCCCTTATGTGTTGTTGGTAGTTTAGACATTTTTGTAATTTACCTTGACTCTGAGCACTATATAAGCCTCAGTCAAGGCTCTGTACAGGATGATAATTTTTATGCAATAATTTTGGCGCGAAAACTTTCAGCTCTCCCGCCTTTGTGATTTTATCTCATTTTCTCTCTCTTTCTCTCACTTTCTTACCAGCTGAGCACTCCTTAGGGATGACAGGCGAAGGATGTAAGCTAAACCCTTCATCCTTGAAGAGAAAGCCCTTTGGGCGGGTTTTGAGGTAAAATGTTGTCTCACTGTTTTTCATAGCATCTTTTGATTATTATCATTTGTGCTCCTATATCTCATCTGAGTTTAAATCCATGATGTATCTGTGATTGGCGATATAGCAAGCTTTTAGGGCTCGATGGATCGTATTGTTAGATCCACTTTGAGGCTCGCTTGAATTTGTGTTTATTTACCTCTCTGAATTAGGTCATTAAATCGATTTTTCTTTGCTATGAAACATGAATGACCAATAAATGTTATCTTAAGAGAAAAATTTTAGGGTTGTTTTCTGGCTAAGCGAAGGTGATTCGGAAATTGATTAGTGCTCAAAAGTGCTATTTTGAGCCACATTTATTCGAGTTTTGAGCACTTTTTGTGTATTAATCAGCGTAATTAACCCAATTGGCACATTAAGGTCCAGCGATACTATTGATCGTGTTTTGTGGCTATTTTTTGTAGTTCTTGCAAGTTAATCAGGCCAAAATTATCGAGTCAATCCAAGCATGAAGAATCCAAGCTGAACTCGAAGCTCACGACTGAAGTCGGAAGGGGTGGGCGCGAGCTGAGACCAAATGACCATTACGAAATGCTTTGCGGGATTCACGAATTTTCACAACTTCTTGAATTTATTAGGTTAATTACGCAACCTACTCCTCCATCTTATTTAATTTGCCACCTTTTTACTTTTCCTATTTGCCCTTTTGTATTATTATTGGTTATGCATTTTTCTCATTTCCATGGCTCTGTGTGTATAAGCCTCGATCGAAGCTCTATACAGGGACAGGGATGCAATAAAATTGGAGCGAAAGTTTCTAGCTTTCTCGCTTTTCTTCATCTCTCTGATTTTCTCTCCCTTTCCTTCACTTTCTCACTAGCCAAACACTCCTTAAGGATGACAACTCAAGGGATGCTTGGCAAATCTCTTCATCCTTGAAAAGGAAGGCCACTGGACCAAGGTTTTGAGGTACACTGTTGTCCTCTCTCTTTTCAATGCTTGTAGTTATTCTCATTTATGTCTTTGTATCTTGCCTCAGACTTAAATCCTTTTGATGTACCCTAATTGGCCAATACTTGGCAAGCTTTAAGGGCTCAATGAATGCTTACTGCTAGATCCATTGAGGCTCGCTTAGTTGCCATTTATTAGCCTTTGCAGGTTAGGTCAAAGAATTAATTTTTACTGCTTTGAGACATGAATGATCAATAAATGTTGTATCTCAAGATAAATACTTTTAGGGTTCAGTTTTCATAGCTAAACGAAGATCCGGTTGAAGTGGCTATAGGTCATCACTCCACCTTGTGAGAAAGGACAGGGACTTCGGGTCGCCTGGAGACCTCGAGCCAGGTGGCGAGCTCGGGAGTTCTTTTTATATTCTATTTCATTTCGTTTGTAGTTTTCAAACCACTTGATCACAACATTTTTAGAATAACCCCAAATCCAAAGTAAATCACCATTTTACATCAAGCGCAAATCATTTTTGCCTGAAGTATCAGTGAGTTCGGCCACCAAAAGCCACTATCACTAACGTTGGCTTTCCCTCTGGCCCGATAGAATTTGGAGTTACAAACATTGTTGATTCTAGAGCACCACACATAGCCACGAATCGAATGGTGTCATTAGCCGGGGATGGGCGCATAGGCGGTGAAGTTGTTAAACTTGCTGGTCTCATCCGCAGTGTTGGTGGTCTAATTCCTTTTGTCCTTATTGTAATCTCCCGACATTTCTTTCTTTAGGTAGATTTAAGTTTATCTTTATTTCTTACATAGAATTTTCATATATATATATATATATATATATATATATTTTATATAGCTAACCTTAACCTTTTATTAGCCGCTTTCTTTTTATTATGCATTTGTGTAGCTTGCCTAGCGACTTATGCACCATTAGGGCGAGAACACTTGACGATTAGATAAGTGATTACTCCATTTGAAACGGAGTTAGCGAAGTGAGCTGAGGGACATTGACGGGATGGATCCCTCACTTCGAGGAAGCAGCATAGCCGACGGGGGGTTCAAGAAACCCGAATGCATACTGAGCGATGAGGACCATATACACCCACCAGGGTGGTGCACCCTGTATATTTAGCCACCTCCTATTGGGATGTGAATATCGGGGCCTTATCTAAATTCTCCCAACTTTCCATGGTATGGAAAATGAAAATCCGTACACATCCCAGAGTTTAAAGAGTTTGCATGAATTTTAAGAGGCATAACTAATATGGAATTGTTGAGTGGCCTTCCCTTAACCAGAAAGACAAGGCGAATTTGGCTGACTCTACGAGTGAGAACTATAAGGGTAGGGAGATATCACGGGCATAATTTTGAAGGAATTCTTAGCACCCATAAAACCAATGGTGCGAAATTTACGCCAGACGCAGTAGAAATTCTACGGTGTTGGGAAAGGTACCTAGAGACCATCTGTGCCTGCCCTCACCATGGCTTTAATACTTGGATGATGGTTAATCAGCACATAATGGAATGTCCTGCTCATAGACGATTGTGGGAACTATGTGTGGAGGGGACGTCATGAGAAAACATCCAGAGGAAGCCACGAACTTCTTAAACTATGTGGTTTAGACATCCAAAGCATAGGATGAACCTAACCCCATAGAGGTAGAGAGGATGAGACCTACAGTCAATTTAAGGGGAGGCATGTACTCAATCACCGAGGACATGGAGATGAAGGCAAAGCTATCCAACTTGACTAGAAGGTAGGAGGACCTTGAAATGCAAAATCACCATGAGGTGCGAGCCATGGTAGAGCATCACATGCGTATGTATTTACACTTGTCGATCACGAGGCACAGGGAAGGCACTTCCGGCTTTCCTTCGATGGGGATATGATGGCTGAAAATGCTAATGTTGTGGGTCAGTACAAGCCACCAACCAATGCTCCATATGGCAACACCTATAACCCTAACTGGAGGAACCATCCTAACCTCTCTTGGAAGCCAAAGCCTCCACCATATATGCCCCCTGCTATGCAACAGCAGTGTGGCTCCTCATCTCGACCACAGCCACCACCATCCTCATCCCCGGTTGAACAAGCTATCATGAATTTGAGCAAGGTGGTAGGCAATTTTGTAGAGGAACAGAAGGCAGTGAATGCCTAGGCTAATCAAAGAATCGACATAGAGGAAAGCACCCTAAACAAAAAGATGGATAACTTGTAGTAGGATCTCAAAATATGATAACACTGTGATATTCAATCTTCGAAGGTTATTGACCAGCGGCCAGTCGGGGAAAGGAAAGTTTCCATCTTAGACACAACAAATCTAGGGTGCATAAAGGGGCTCTTCTAGTGAGGCCTCCAAGAGATGGATGAAGTTAAAGCAATTATCACATTGAGGAAGTGGTTGGAAAAACTAACGACCGAGTACTCGAACCCGATAGAAAACCGAGAGGTTAAAGAGACTGAACCAAATGAGGTGGTGACTAAAGAGCTGCCACGGTAAAACTGACACACCCCACCGTTTGCATGACAAAAGCTAAGAAAAAGGCCATCGACCGAATTTGAAATACTAGAAGTTCTAAGGCAGAGTGAAAGTCGACATCCCTCTGCTTGATATGATTAAGCAGTCCCCATATACCAAATTTTTAAGGACTTGTGCCGTTGAAGAGAATTTGAATGTTGACAAGAAGGCCTCTTGGTAATTTCAAGTCAGTGCTATCATCCAGTACAAAACTCCAGTGAAGTACAAAGATCCGGGTTGTCCTACCATCTTGGTTAATATTGGAGAAACTTGTGTAGAAAAAGCACTGCTGGACCTTAGTGCCAGTGTAAACCTATTTCCTTATTCGATGTACAAGCAGCTCAGGTTGGGGGAATTGAAGCCCACTTCCATCACATTATCTCTAGCAGATAGATCCATAAAGATACCAAAGGGGACAGTGGAAGATGTTCTAATACAAGTGGACAAATTCTACTATCTAGTAGATTTTGTTATACTTAATACAAAACCATCTACAGTAGGGGCTAACTATGTACCCATCATCCAAGGGTGACCATTTTTAGCTACTTCTAATGCTACTATCAAATGTCGAAATGGGGTTATGAAGCTCACATTCAGAAACATGACCTTAGAACTCAATATCTTCCACTTAAGTAAAAGCATACAGCTTTGTGGAAGATGTCAGGAAAAGTCTACATAATTGATACGATCACGGAAGAGCAGTATCCGAAGCAAAATCGGGATGTATTGGCGGGGAACTAGTTGATTGTCACGAAGAGCAGAAGCCCAGACATAATATTGTGCGGGAGCAACTTGGAGAAAAAGCAAGAAATTTTGCCTTTACTAACTGAGGAAGGAACAGTGAACCCGCAGAAATCACGAGACCTTAAACTCTTGCACATGGGGTGAAATATATGTCTACTTAGAAGAACAGGAGCAGTGTCCAGTGGTCAGATCCTCCTTGCTCAATGCTTCATAGGATAATAGCTTACTAGACATCCTTAGGGAGAACAAGCAGGCTATTAGGTGGAAAATCACTAATCTAAGTGTGCTTGTTGATTTTACAACATCCACATTTACTGGAGGAGGAAGCGAAATCAGTAAGGCGACGCGAGGAGACTAAATCCTCACATGCAGGAAGTGGTTCGAACAAAAGTCTTAAAGTTGCTACAAGCTAGTATTATTTACCCCATATCTGATAGCAATTGGGTGAGTCCAACCTAGGTTGTGCCTAAGAAATCAGTGGTAACCATCGTGCATATTGAAAAGGGAGAGGAGATGCCCACCCGTCTTACCACAGGCTGGAGGGTGTGTATTAACTACAGAAGATTGAATGAGGTGACAAGAAAGGATCACTTCCCTTTACCCTTCATGGACCAACTGCTCGAAAGGATTTCCGACCACCCCTTCTATTGCTTCCTGGATGGTTATTCAAGCTATTTTCAAATTGAGATTCTTTATGGGACCGAGGAGAAGACCACCTTCACTGCCCGTTTAGTAATATACTTACGGGAGGATGCCACTTTGGCTGTGTAATGCCCTGCCACATTCAGTGCTGCGTAACCCAGTATCTTGGCTGATTTAGTGGAGCGCATTATGGCCGGGCCAGCGGTGTGTAAAATGTATGCTATGCGCCAGTACCGCGCGTCGCCCGAAGTAATATAATGTACTCATGAGTACGGATATCGATCCAGGGACAGTGTATTGACTCTGAAAGGTTACGCTTTTTAGATAATATACGAAGAGATGATTTTGGGAAAGAAAGTATAGGAACCGACTAAGCTATTGATTCTAATGTATTACTAGTAGAACTAGGAGTTATATCTCCCCCTGTCACTTTTAATGGATTATTTCTTGAAGATATTATTATTGATGTATTTAATTGTCAATATAAGTGAGGTGATCTTACTTACGAGATATCCTCTCTAGAGGTATATCCACTTTATCTCGTGAATAGAGTTGAGTATATCTCTATCTCAACTCGGTATTAAGATGCTTAAAAACGATCCAGCTTGAATGCCACCTTCGGGATCGGAATATCTCACATTCTGAATCGGTAAAAATTTGCTCTACCAGATCACTGGATAACCTCCATCTCGAATCTCGGCTCTCGGTCGCGATTATGACAATGTTGGCGGACATCACCATATAATTAAACCCACGGATATAAAAACGAATGCGAACAAATTGTAAAATAAGCGAATAAAATAAAGTCAAACTACAATCCATCAACACATAGCGAGTTCAACACCAGCTGATAGATCTAGAACATAATGAATGATAGAATGAAAATATTTAGTATTAAAAACATCATTCTCAAATCGAAAATGAAAAGTACAAATCCGGGCACTTGATCTGTGTCCTCTGCTACAGAATTCCGTGCCTTCGTTCGTCGCCTCCGATACCTTGATTTGACCATTAGTACTTTAAATGATGAGTGCAGATCTGGAGTTGGCGTCGCGGCGTTTAGCGTCGCGGCGTTGAGACGTCACGACGTTGCTGATTGTTGACTTCTGCATTGTTGACTAGCGATAGCGGCGTTGGGCGTCACGGCATTGGGAGCGTCCCGGCGGCGTTACGACCACTTTCTTTGCTTCCCCATTGCTTCCAAAGCGCTGACGGTACGCCCTTTTGCTCCAGTATGCACTGCGTCAAACCAAACACCAAATCGAGTCTAGCCACTGACTCTTAATTCTTATAAAAAAACGCGAAAAGGAAAAGCGGCGCGGGTATAATATGGGTGTTTAAATCATCACCCCGAGCTTAGTTTCTTGCTTGTCCCCGAGCAAGAAGCGTACCTCATGAACACACACACTCGGCTTATGCGAGAAATGCTCTTAAGGCAGTGTTACGCATGTGAAAAATGGAGGATCGGTTGGGTGACTCACCGCGCTCTTTTGTTTTGCTCGAAGTTCACGGGATGCATACAAGTGTGCGACTTTCGGAGAAAACTCGGTTATGCTAGGTGGGAAGTATTTGATGTCTGGAGATTCCATAGTCTTGATAACCTTTCAGTGACCACATGCGTATAATGAATGACCTCCGGTGTATGCATAGGCTCAGAGCACTGACTTAAGTTCGACACCTATTTGGAACGCTAGAAAAGGATAAGGCAGCACCCATTTAATTCTTGTCGAAATACAAAAACTACAAGTACCTAAAGAAATGGAAAAGACCTAGTGCAAAGAAGTTTTAGTTGGGTATTCTATGGCGGGGATCCATTGGTGACTCACGGTTAGTTAAGGCTGGGCATTAAGTTCCCTTCAAACTTACTTGAACACTTTCAGCGAACTCGAAGCCTTAGGTTGCTGGAAAACTCCATCTTGTCCCATGGCGGGTAGTGAAATCGATGACTCTGACCTTCGATTGGCTTAGGGCATTAGGCTTTGAAGGCCTCTCGAACATGCAAAAAAAAAAAAAAAAAAAAAAAAAAAAAAAAAAAATTTTTTTGGGATTCCGATTGGGTGATCCACTTATTCTAACTCACCTGACTCTTTTGACTTTTCTTTTAACTATTCTTTTTCTTTTCACTTTTTCTATTGTTTTTTTCATTTTTTTTTGGGCTCGATGGCGATCTCTTGATTGGGTGTCCCATCCTTAGATGGATTAAGTCTCAGGTTTGTTGAACTTTCGTAGTTGGTCTCGACACTGGTCGGTGGTGTGTGAATGTGATAGGATCATCGAGAAATCAGTTTCATTCCAAGAGTTGGTTAAACAAAGCCTTTCCACCTATTGACCTAATTCTGAGGCATCCAACGGTGTATGCATCCAATCATCCATATTCAGCGAATTAATTCAAAAAAAAAAATTGATCCTCGACTCCAACATGGCACACATACACCTGATTACTACATATCTGAATGACCTAACACATGCAAACAAACTAGCATGACTCAGCAAAAATAAATACTTAAAAAGTAAAGCCCGAAACTACGGACATCTGTATTAATATCTTCGACGAAACAAAAACACTACAAATATCTTAAAAACAGAAACATACTTGAAACAAACGAACCCGATCTGCACCCACTCCCCACTTAGACAAAATATCCGGTGTCCCCCTTTGGCGGTAAACAAAAGTAGAGTAAAGGGGACTCCACGGTGATCCTTCTTGGAGGCGGTGGTGGTGCGGTGAAAGCGAGTACAGGCGATCTGGGCTGCAAGAACTCCTATTCTTGAAGAATGATGCTTTGATTAAGCCGGGGCGATGCGCATATGCGGAGGCCTCCGTATCTGGGAGGCGAGGACTTCGGTGCTCTTGCGGGTCGTCGGAATCGTCGAGCGCTCTGTAAGTGAGAGCACCGGGTCCTCAGGATCGGGCGAGGGACTGGATGGGGCTGCCTCTTGAGGATG
This sequence comes from Tetrastigma voinierianum, assembly GCA_016808115.1. Taxonomy (NCBI): domain Eukaryota; kingdom Viridiplantae; phylum Streptophyta; class Magnoliopsida; order Vitales; family Vitaceae; genus Tetrastigma; species Tetrastigma voinierianum. The sequence continues at coordinate 55,674 of JAEQBH010006655.1, read as the reverse complement.
TAGGGGTGGTGGTGGAGGTGGGTGGGACGAGGACTGGCCAATGTCTCCCTGGGGATCGCCCAGGAAGCCATACTTGAGGCACAGTGTCATGCGGCTCCGCCTCCTCCCAGGGGCTCGCGGCGAATCATGGGCCTACCTCGGGTTGGGACACCGGGTGTGTCGCAGTAAAATAGCCTTTATAAAGTGGGCGGGCCTCGTTATAAATCGAGGGCACATGCGACGTTTACCTGACCAAGATAAGGAAGGGTGCCAGAGTTCATCTTTGCGTCGGTTATGGAGGATGGCATCCTGGATAGCACCTTGACATCGAGAAGGTATGCGTAGATGGCATAGTTGAGCCGCGACCCGACAGCGTTAAGCTTCACACCGCGTTGATGTCAGATTGAGGCGGCGTGATGAAGTGGACCTTGGGAATGAAGGCCAAATGCTCGGGCTCAAGTGGACTCGCATGGCCCGCACTATTGATTTCCACTACCCCGACCATTAATCAATACGCTGCGATAAATCGCGTGGGAAGCCAGTGGTGCTCGTGGAGCCAATCAATCCGGGCTACCGAAGGACATGTCGAACCTGTATTAACCATTGATCGACCTCGAGACCAAGTCGACTAATACACTTCGCACTCGACTTTCTTCAAGACATGGGAGGCGAGATCGCATGAACTCGCGCACCACACTCATCATCATTGACGAGGTGGTTTGCAGACAAGGCACGCCATCCCTTAGCCGCAATGGTCTTTTCAGAAAGTTACCCAGGTGATGAACCCTTCTCCGATGAACGACGCATGAAATGGTGTTAAACCGACCGACTAAGACTCGCATTCACAAACCGCGTGACATCGTATGGGGAGCCTGGCCCCGCCGGACCGACCGTTGCAGGCAATTTTGCCTTTTACCGCACATATCGACCTAGAAGACACGTGGTAGTGACACCAAAAGTGACACTTCATCGACTTAGACCAAAACAAACAAACTAGTGTGCACAAAAACAAACCAAAACTACTTTCATGTGCTACAAAAACTAACTATGACTCAAAAACGTAAAATAAACCTAACAATAATTTAAACGTGAACCTGTTCCTAGACCAACAACCGTGAATGCCGGGCACCTAGAAGACGATACTAGAGCCAGGGAACCGAAAGCACGTTGTGGTGAGAATGCCACAGTGACCAGGACCTAGTGTGTGAGGAGAGCTCTGGGGTGCACAGAGGCGGTCGGAGGGCAATGTAGGGGCCTCCGACCGACGTGACAGGAGCTCCTGGTAGGCCGGGTGAGGACAAAAGCGCAAGAGGGCTGGTTTCGTGGTGGTGCTACAGGTGAAGAGCAAAATGAACTGCTTCGGGCCTTAAATGTGGTAACGTCAGCGACGCTACAGAGCGCCGGTTTCAACGCGACGCTTAGGCAAAGTCACACGCTACGCAGAGGCCGGGCTTCAACGCGGCGACGCTTGTGGCAACGCCGCCACGCGCTACGTAGACTCATAAAATTCACGTCGCGACGCTGATTACTCACGCTATGAATGCGACGTGAGTGGGATTAACGCATCGCGACGCTGAAAGTGTCAACGCCGCGACGCTCCAAAGAGGGGCCCATTAAAATCCACGCCATGACAAGAAAATCCACGTCGCGGACGCCCGGCAGAGGTGCAAAATCCACGCGACGTCGATCTCATGTCACGACGCCCGCAGAAGGGTCAATTTTAATACGACGCTTGAACGTCGCAGGCAACCAACGTCGCGACGCACAGAAGGTTCCCCAAAAATCTACACATTGCTGTACTCGTTCGGCTAGAACCCCCACTTGTAAATGTGATACTGACTGTGAATGATCTCGCAAGACTGATCCTCCCCAGACCTACGCGTCGGTCCCGAAAAATAAACAACCAGCAGATAAATCTGATTACGGCCTAGACCAAAGAAACCAATATTACTTAAAACAATCACTAAAAAACACTCCGAAAGAAATTGTCACCGTAAAAGAAAAAGTGCAAGGAAACTTGGGTTGCCTCCCAAGAAGCGCTATGTTTAATGTCGTTAGCTCGACGACCCTGAATCTCAATGTGCTTGGGAACCCGAACTCAAATGATCGCTTACTACACTTCGTTTGCGGCTGTCAAAGGAATGATTTGCTTGTCTATAAGAAACTCGCCACCATAATACGACTTCAATCGTTGAGTGGTGACTGTAAATGTGCCTTTCGTGATGTAACTTCATTTCAATGTGTGAAAAGACTTGGTCATCAGGAAGGTCCGACCATCGACTTCAATTTCGAAAAAGCTTAAAGGAAAACTCGAATGTAAGAACTTGTCATCCGGCTGTGAATTCCTTCTCGTGATGTGTCGGTCGTACAGTTTTAGTCTTTTCCTTATAAATGCGGGCATTCTCATACGCTTCGTTTCTGAATTCGTCTAGTTCACTGAGTTGGAGCAGTCGTTTCTCACCGGCCAATGTATTATCCATGTTTAACTGTCGAGTGGCCCAATAGGCTCGATGTTCCACTCTACCGGGAAGATGACACGCGCTGCCTTTCATAAACACTCGAATGGTGACATACCCAAGGAGTTTTTAATGTCACAGATGCCCAGAGTGCATCGTCCATCTTTTAATTCAATCCTTCCTGAAATAGTTAACTGGTCTTTTCGAGAATGTACTTGATTTCTCGATTTGATACTTCGCTATGTCCGTTAGATCAGGTGGTATGCAGATGTACGATGACGACCATACTTTCGCAAACTTTATCAATCACCTTATTGCAGAAATGGGTACCATTATCTGTGATTAATGCTCGAGGGGTTCCAAAACGTGAGAATATGTCATTACAAATCGAAAGCCAATAATCTTTGGCATCAGCTCAGCGTAGGATCGCTCCACCCACTTTGAGACATAGTCTACCGCCAAAGAAGATTTATAAGTTGCTATATGATGCAGAAATGGTCCTAAGGAATCTATCCCATAAATCAAACAATTTACCTCCAAAATGGGATTGATGGTGGCTCGTCTCTTTCTAGATGTTCCCATTCGACACATTTGTCACAAGTGGAAACGAATCGGGTGAGCATCTTTAAATAAGGTAGGCCAAGAAAACCCAATCGAGTACCTTACTGTCGTTTCTCGGCCACCAAAGTGCCACCACACCTGGGCAGAGTGACAATGGTTTTAGGAATGTCAGGCATTTCATCTTCAGCACACATCTCCTTTACTCCGACAAGACAGTTGTCTCAGAAGAATTGGCTCCTACCACAAGTAGTGTTTTCTCTTAAGTGTGCGAAAAACCTCATTTTCCGCCGGGATGGGGCTAAATTTCTGAGGGACTAATGAAATCACCAAATAATTCACATAACTGCGAACCATGGAACCGCCCTTCTTTCCTCAATAGCTAAGAGTTTCGCCCGAAATTCGCCATTCACCGGAACATCATCTCCGGCCCCTTCCACTGCGGAAAGATGGTCTCGCATTTCAGGTTTTCGCCTCGCCTTTTTAATTTCACGGGCCGAATTCTTGCAACAAGAGACCCACCTAATTAATCTGGGTTTTCAGATCTTCGTCATCAAAGTACTTAATGGTAGAATGATCAGCAGTACCCACGACTAAGCTCCAATCAAGTATGGCCTCGAACTTATCAAAGCAAACACAATGGCCAACGCTTTCTCCAGAGTGGCATAATTTAGTTGAGCATCATTCAAGGTTCTACTAGCATAATAGATTACCCGAAAGATTTTCTCTCGCTTCGCCCCAGACCGCCCCTAATCGCAAGTCGCTGTGTCACATGAGTTCAAATGGAAAAGACCAATCAGCCACAACAATAGAGTCAAACCAACTTATTCCTTCAACACCGAGAATGCATGCAAACATTGCGAATCAAACTCAAACGGATCCTTCAATTGTGATATTAGACAACGGTTTTGGTAATCCGTAAAAATCCTCGATGAACCGCCTATAGAATCCAGCGTGGCCTAGGAAACTTCGGATCCCTTTTACTGAAGAGGGTGGAGATAACTTCTCGATTGCTTCAATCTTCGCCTTATCTACCTCTATCCCTTCACAAACCGATGTCCAAGGATTACCACCCTCTCGTACTCATAAAATGGCACTTTTCCCAATCGGAAAGTACTAAGTTTGTCTCTTCACATCTTGCCGCATGTACTCAAGTTCTCTAAACAGCTTCGTCAAATGAATTTCCTCTGACATCAAAAAATCGTCCATAAAGATTCAATTGTCTTTCCACCATGTATGAGAATATGGCCATCATACATCGTCGGTGCACTGCATTGCATGTCTAAATGGCATCCGCCGAATGCGAATGTACCATAAGGACAAGTGAATGCTGTCTTCTCCTCGATCTTCAGGGCTATGGCAATTACTTGTAACCGGAATATCCATCCAAAAGCAATAGGTATTCATAACCCATTAATCGATCGAAAGACCCGATCTAGAAACTAGAATGGAAAATGATCTTTTCGAGTGGCCTGGTTCGGGCCGATAATCAATACAAATCCTCCACCCAGAATCGCTCGGTACTCACAGAGAATGTTGTTTTCAGTCCCGATGACAATTGATCCTCCCTTCTTCGGCACTACCTGAACTGGGCTTACCCAAGACCGGCTCCCGAAATGGGGTAACCACCCCAGAGATTCAGCGCCATTTTTAACCTCTTCCGACTACCTCCTTCATTACCTGATTTAACCTCCTCCGCACTTCCACCTGGTCGAGGTCCATCTTCTACTAAAATACGATGCATGCACATAGAAGGATCGATCCCTTTAGATCGGGCCTGTGAGACCATCCGAAAGTGCATGTTCGTGATCTCGAAGGACCTCAATAACTTCTTCCTCTAAAGGGTACCAAAGATGTCGAGATAATCACGGTAGCGTAGACTTCACCCCAAGGTATGCATATTTCAAATGGCTAGGTAGAGGCTTGTTCCATCTTGGGCGGTTGCTCAATCGATGGGACCGGCGTTTTAACTCCTTCGCCCAGCGATTCGAAGTATTTCCGTCTATTGTGTCCGAAAGAGTCCATCCATTTAACATATTCTTCTGCCTCTTCGCTCAGGTTCTCAGACTCATTCTCCACTAGGCTAGTCTCCAAAGGGTCAGTGAGACCACTTCGGCTAGACACTATAGCCTCTACTATTTCAGCCATGAAGCAAGTATCACTCTCTGCTGGGTGTCTCACTGCTTCAAACACATTGAACTCATCATCTTCTCAGACTTCGCCGCCTCCTCCGACATCAATCATCGCCTCGCCAACGCGTAAACGGTCTACCCAAGATTATTCAGATTTCTTTATCTTCCTCCATATCCAAAACAATAAAATCCGGGAAGATAAATTCGCCGACCTTTACCAAGACATCTTCTATTATCCCTCTGATGCTTCCAAAGATCCGTCTGCCGGGCAGGATCAGAGTCGGGCGGGCTTCACCTAATCCCAAACGTTTGAAAATGGATAGGGGCATAAGATTAATGCTGGCACCCAAATCACATAGGGCTCTCTCAAAGATAGCATTTCCAATGGTGCAAGGGATAGTGAAACTGCCTGGGTCCTCGAAGCTATAAATCTCCTCCGGGCATGGTGACTGACTCTCGCTAAGTTCACTGTTTCAAAATCAGCTAATCTTCTCTTCTGAGACAAAATGTCTTTCATAAATTTTACATAACTGGGCATCTGCTCTAGTGGCATCAAGAAATGTGATATCATGTGTAACTCAACACCTCCATGAATTTAGTGAATTGCTTATCCAGCTTTTATGCTTCGGGTGATGTCAGGGGTAAGGAACCGATGGCGCCGGCTCACAGAGAGTTCTCTGATGACCGCTTCTCCCGAGGTCGTTTCTTTTTCGCATCATCTTTCGCCTGGCCGCACGACCTTTCCCCGGGCCGCTAATTGTTCTACAACCGTTGTAAATCGTATTTCCACTCTTTTCCACTTCTCAAGATAATCGCTTTAACATGTTCATTCCCATCTCTTCTCAGTTTACTTCTAATTGCTCGGGTAAGGAACTCCGGTCGTCTTTCACAAGAAGTTCGCGATTCGGGCCCATTCAGGCCTCCAAACTTCTCACCAGGCCGCCACTCGTTCAACCTGGCTACTGCTTGTCACGCATGCTCGCTTTTAGTCTCATTCATGAAGGCAGGCGTGGAAGTTAACATCCGTGCGTGAGCCGCTCTAAATCCAACTCTTTTCTCGCAGGGTGGTTCACTAGTTCCTGGCTCGATAACGCATTGTTCGACATTCGCCACCCATAACTCCTGATCGCTCGACCATTCCGGGTTCCGATTATTACGCCACCTCGCCCCGATTCTCCCGATTCCGATAATCGCTTTCCCCCATACGGCCCTTGCCGTGATCGATTCCCCGATTAAACCCGATACGTATCGGGCTTCGCTTCACCGTGTGGTTTCGACCGAAGATTCCGCGGTCAAGTAGCGGCCCAATTACGTAATTCACACCATGGGCTGGTCCGATGGCGCGGCGCTCTACCGCTTCATTTAATCGCTTAGTTAGTCAGGCCACATGATTCACTGATTTGGCTGAGACCTCATTATTATCCGTGCCACCCAATCGCATTTGCTGTGTGTACTTTCTCTTCTGTGCCACCGATTAGTGTTGGTCGCAAGATCTTCTAAGATTTCATAAGCTCGGGTCTGTGGTTTTCTTCATCAAGGTTCCACCGGCTGAATCATTGCTCTAGTTGCATTTCTCGCACCATTATGTATGTGTGGACTCAAGATCCATCCGGTTAGCCTATGGTGGGCACTTCCGCACAATTCGTGAAACTGTCTCCATGCCTCCGCGCTCCCTTTAGTTGTCCAAAGGTATTTGATCTCTGTACGTTGTGCAATTTTCAAGGTGGGAAGAACTTAGTCGTAAATTTTCGTGACTAAATCATTCCATGTTGTGATCAATCGCGGCACTGTTAACCAAAGGCTTCGCTCTATCTCCAAGTGAAAGTGGAATAACCGTAACTCCTGAGAGCTTCTTCAAGAACCCCATTGTATTTGATAGTATTTCCAACTTCAAGGAAGTTAGTCAAATGCATGTCCGGTTCCTTTCGCGGGGTAGTCCATGGAACAAGATATTCAAGCATCTGCATCGACTAATTTCACCAAATTGTTTTCTTGAACGTGGTCGCCCCGATAGCCGTCTCGAACAGCCAGGGTAAAACGACCTATCTAGTAGCATGTGAAAGGATCATCCGCCGTATAAACGGCCTCAAGCTACCGCGATTCCCATTTCTGCCTGCGGGTTCCGCCAACCGCTCAATGCCCAGATTTTGTTCTTCAAGTTTCCATGATTATTTGGATTTCTAACTGCTATGTCTTCCGCTCTCACGCTAGCCGTGCGTAAGTCTTTCCCGGCTCAAAGATCAAAAGGTGTTAAGGTTTGATCTCGACATGTCGCATGTACTCATCGAAACCTACACCGCAATAACACGAGCCAACAAAACCAAATTACCAAAGACTTGTAAAATAAACAAAAGTAAAGAAAATTCCGTAATAATATCTAAACAAGCACTCTCTATATCAACCTAAGCCCGTCCCCGACAACGGCGCCAAAAACTTGACAGCCGAAAACGACAGGTGTAAATACGCCTATGTGCGCAAGTGCACGCGTCGCCTAAGTAATATAATGTACTCATAGTGCCTGAGACGATCCACAGTGGACAAAGCAGATCACCATGCAAAGGTTCCTGCTTTTTTAGATAATATCCGAAGAGATGATTTGGGAAAGAAAGCATGTGAACTTCGACTAAGCTTATTGATTCTAATGTAATATCGGGTATCAAGACTGTGGCTATATCTCCCCGTCACTTCTTTTAACGGATTATTTCTTCAAGATATTATTATTCAATGTATTTACAATTTGTCAATGGCGAGGTGATCTATTTCTACAGCATATCCTCTTCGAGGTATATCCGCCTATCTCGTGAATATTGAGTGGTATCTCTATCTCAACTCAAGATTCCGAGATGCTTAAACGTCGAACCCCAAATGCCACCTTCAGATCTGAATATCTCTATTTACCGAATCGACCGAACGCTTCTACCCGCATCCCCTCGGATAACCTCATCTCTCGACCTCATTCCAAAGGCGATTATGACAATGTTGGGCCGCATCACCATATAATTAAACCACAGATATGTATGTATGCGAACAAATCAGAAAATAACTCGAATAAAATAAAGATCCAAACTTTTAATCCATCAACACACGACGGTTCAACATAACCCTAGATATAGATCTAGAACATAATGAATGATAGAATGAAAATATTTAGTATTAAAAACATCATTCTCAAATCCAAAATGAGAAAAGTACAAATCCCGCACTTGGTCCGTGGTCACCGCTCTAGAATTCGTGCCTTCGCTCAGACGTCCCGATACCTTTGATTTCCGAGCCATTCAGACTTTAAATGATGAGGTGTGATCTCGAGTTGACGTCAGCGACGCTGAGACGCCACGACGCTTGCCGGGATGTCGACTCGCATTGTTGACCTAACGTCGCGACGTTGGGACGTCACGACGTGGGAACGTCGCGACGTTGGAACGTCACGACGTGGGAACCTCGCGACGTTGGAACGTCGCGACGTTACAACCACTTTCTTGCTTTGCTCCCCATTGCTTCCAAAACTGCTTCCAACATCTGCCCTTTTTGCTCCAATGCACCTGCATCCAAACCAAACACCAAATCAGAGTCTAGCCACACAAAACTATGAAATTACTATAAAAAAAAAACATGAAAAGGAAAAACCGACGCGGGTATAATATGAGTGTTTTAGACACTCATCACATTATGGAAGTGTACATGGATGATGTTACAGTCTATGGAGGGAGCTTTGAAGAATGCTTGATCAACTTAGAAATTATCCTGCATAGGTGCATAGAGAAGAACTTGGTACTGAACTAGGAAAAATGCCATTTTATGGTCAACTAGGGAATAGTACTGGGATATATTATTTCCAAGAAGGGAATTGAAGTTGACAAGGCAAAATCGAAATGATTCCCAAATTGCCCTCCCCCACAAATGTGAAGACTATGACGCACCCTGGGGTGGCATGCAAGCTTACAGAGGTTCATCACTGACTTCGAAAATCACAAGCCTCTATAGTATAAGCTATTGTGAGAAAGATGCAAAATTTTTGTGGGACGAAGACTGCCAAAGGAGATTTGAGGAGCTCAGGGCTCACCTGACCACTACACTAATAGTAAGGGCTCCCAATTGGCAGTTACCTTTCGAGCTAATGTGCGAAGCAAGTGACCTTGCCATTAGAGCAGTTCTCGGGCAAAGGGAAGGAGGAAAGCTCTATGTGGTCTATTACGCAAGCAAGATATTGAACGAGGCCTAGAGAAATTACACTACCATAGAGAAGGAGCTGCAGGCAGTGGTCTATGACTTAGACAAGTTTCGAGCTTATTTGGTTGGGTTAGACATAATCATATTCACAGATCACTCAGCTTTAAAGTACCTACTCACCAAACAGAATGCTAAGGCTAGGCTTCTTAGATGGGTTCTCCTACTGTAAGAGTTCAACCTACAAATCAAGGACAAAAAGGGTGTAGAGAATGTTGTTGTAGATCATCTATCGAGACTAACCATAGCAATACAACACTCAAGATCCCCAATCAATGACGAAGTTCCTAAAAGTCCCTCGTCCTAGTCGGGAGCACACACCCCGGTATGCCCATTACTGCCACCATTTGGCGACAAAGTGAAGTACCGTGATTGAAGGCACAAGACAAGAAGTTTTTCTTGCAAAATTCACCTATATTATTGGGAGCGAGCCTTTCTTGTAAATAATACCGTGTTGATCAAATAATCGTAAAATGTGCCTCGCGTAACAACAAGGGATACCCAACCACTACCATGAGGATGCATGTGGAGACCATTTTTCTTCCCAGAAATGCTCCGAAGGGTACGCTAACTGATTGTATCAGCCTTCCTTTCGAGGATGCTCATACCATGTGCAAAGAATGCAACAAATGCCAAAGATTGGGGAAAATCTCTCGTCGTCACATGATGCCTTTGAACTCGATTTTGGTAGTTGACCTATTTGATGTTTGGGGTATCGATTTCATGGGACCATTCCCTTCCTCCTTTGGATACATCTACATTTTGGTGGGAGTTGACTATTTGTCAAAATGGGTTGAAGTAGTGCCTTGCAGAGCAGCAGAACACAGGGTGGTACTGAAATTCCTAAAGGAGAACATCTTCTCCAGATTTGGGGTCAATCAATGATGGAGGTTCACATTTCTACAACAAGCCTTTTGAGAACCTCTTAACTAGGTATGGTGTCAAGCATAAAGTGGTCACCCCATACCATCCTCAGACTAGTGGTCAGGTTGAGTTAGCTAACAGGGAAATCAAGACCATACTGATGAAAGTGGTGAACTCCAACCGAAAGGATTGGTCTCTCAAGCTGCTCGATTCCTTACGGGCATACAGAACAGCATACAAGACCATCCTTAGCATGTCTCCTTATCGCCTAGTTTATGGCAAGGCATGTCATCTGCCTGTGGAAATTGAGTACAAGGCATGGTGGCCAGTGAAGAAGCTAGACCTAGATATGGGCAGAGATAGCCTTAAAAGGATCCTTGACATCAATGAGCTGGAAGAACCTAGAAATGACGCCTACTTTTACTCGAGAATTACAAAAGAGAAGTTAAAAAAGTGGCATGATCAGCTAATAGCTCGTAAGAATTTCAAACAAGGAAACCAAGTGTTTCTTACGACTCTGCTTCCCACTCTTTCCCAAGCAAGCTTAAGTCAAGATGGACCGGGCCATTCACCATCAAGGGAGGTCTATTCCACGGATCAAGACCCGCTCAACTCCAAAGAAAATAGGTGTCTAAGGTCACCGGGCAAAGGTCGAAACCTATGCACTAACACTCACTGCATACGAGGAGATTCCCCTCCTTGACCCCCCTTGAATTCAAAAGACTACCTGTGTGGGAGTGGCTTCTGTAGTATCTCAAAGGTCACTGAAATTTTTGTTAGAATTTTATGTGCTTTATTTTAAATTTTATTTGTGATTTTCTTAATTTCTTTGTTTTTAGTTATGTTTTCTTGAGAATTTTTTTCTTTTCTCCCATTTGCAAGCTTGTGTTTTCATAATTTTCGTTCTATTTTGCAAATAGAGTAGCAGGAGTAGTTAAAGCAAAGGTGAAATTTTCCTGCTCGAGAATTTTCGCAACTCGTGAAATTTCTCGCGCACAAGTTGTTTCAGACTTGCAATTTTGCACAATCCTATAAATTCCGCCTCAAGGCATCGTTCATCTTCTCTTCCCGCCCTTCACTTTCCCCGCAACCTTCATTTTCCGGGCTCCATTAATTTTTCCGCATTTTTGTTCCAATAACCACCAACCACCTTGCTTATGGATTTTAATTTGGCTTAACTCTCCCCCTCCCCCCTTTCATTCCAACTCACTTCGAAATCTCCTATCCCCCTCCTCTCCATCTCTTCTCCTTCTCCAACCCAAGTATAGAAGACACGCTGAGACACAACTTTCACCCCAGAGCGTATAATCTTCTCCTCCCTACCGGCGCTCCAACCCCCGGTCTCACTCCCGTCGCCGCATCCCGCAGCCCCCCGGGCCGCACCGCCCTTCCCGTCCCCCGCAGCCCGCTCCGTGCCTGCTCCTGGAACCGCCACCGTGCCGGCCCCTCCCACCGCCACTGTCGTGCCGACCCTTGCCACCGCTCAAGGCATCCCTGCCATGGGTCCTACTTCTGTTGTCGCTGCCCCTCCCCCGAGGAGGTACCATACCCGGGTTGGCCCCATTCCTCCCTCTCTTCCTCATTCTAGGTTATCCCGGAGGGCCCGGACCTCCGGCCCAAGAGAGTCCTCCAGTTCCAGGCCCCTAGAGCCCCAGTCACCACCTACTCAAGGCCCTGTTGGAGATCTCCTGATTCGTCCCGCATCGATCATCGGGAAGTCTATTTCCACCGCAGCCCCATTCTAGGGAATTCTAATCGCAATGGAAAGGGATTTGCATAACAAGATTTATTATGATCTCACGCCGCCGAAGATCCCGAGTCTGTGAGACTCGATGCACTAGTGTCAAGGCTACCTGGAGCCATTCAGCGACACCTCATCTCGCTTTTAATAACCTTAGCGGTCATCTAGTTTTACCACACGATTAATCTATAAAGAGAGCCCAATCCGACGACCATTCATTTCACTATCGATGGCTGACCTAGGATACTTTGAGCTATGGATATAGTAGCTACGTTCAATCCGCTGAACGGTTCTCGCCTAACCCCAAGCAGACATGCATACGCGCCCCATCCCCCGACCAGGAGATGGTCTGCTCACATCCCGGATACTACAACGGCCTATTTTTTGTTCAAGAGATAGCTTCCTCCGAGCCTGCTCCTCATAGACCATATCCTGCGGTCTAATCTTTTCCCGCTCCAGCACATAGTACAGAGGAAAGGAGCCATTCTCGAGGCTCTATACCGTATTTCAGAGGGGTTCTGGTTCAGCACGGCTGAGCTTATCATGACATCCTTGTTCCACTTTGAGGACAAGTGATTAGTGCCCAAAAAGTTCTATTTTGAACCCTACCTCCTAAACATTGTAAAACCTCCTAGTTTCGTTGACCACTTGTAATAGGTTAATGACCCCCATGAATAGAAGGCCAATGTGTCTTCCAAAATAAAAGAAAAAGAAAAGAGAAAGAAAAAAAGGAAAATTGCAACACTTTGCCTTGAAACTCGAGCACGGTCCGAGGGGTTTATGGCAAAAGCCTTTAAAGGCTGATGCCCTAAGCCAACTGGTTGGGAGCCACCGACTTAGTGTTCGCTTACACGGTGGATTTTGGCTGAGTTTAAAGAAGTCAGGTGTGTCAAGTTTCCAAATCATTCTGAGTCCGGTGAAACTGTAAAAGTTAGCGGTCGAAAGATCCTCATGACTTGGTTCCTAAGCCTTAATCGTTAGGAGTCACTTCCAGAGATCCCCTCAAGCATGGACTTTGGTGAGGCCGATTCTCAATATCAGACCCATATAACACACAAAAAGAGTCAGGAATATGAGTGGGTCCCACCTATTTAGGCCAGGTTAGTGTCCTAAGCGCATAAAAGAGCTCGCTGGGGGAGTAAATTTGGTAGTTTGTTGCTGAGAGCTAATCAAACAAACACTTAGATTTTGGTGCAAGCCCTAGTTGATTCACCGATGGAGACTCTTTTTATACTCAATTTCGTATGGCATCTATTCTCTCAAGATAATTATCGCAAAGCGCGCTTCGTATAAAAGGCTTTGATGATTCTTACTTGAGGTTAGCATTACTCATTCACAACCTTTGAAATACCATTTTTTTAACATTATTTGTTATCATTTTGTATGCTCTCTCTTTCTTTTTCTTTCACGTTATGGACTAGCAATGTGTAGGCTGGGGGTGTGATTAAGGCCCAAAAGTGCTATTTTGAACCCTATTTATTATAGGTTTCGAGTAAGCCAGGTACTAATCATTCTAATTAACCCGATTTTACATTAAGATCCCCGCTATTCTAATGGACGTATTTTTAGAAAATTTTGTAGTTTTTACAGCTAATCGTGCCAAAATTGTTGAGTATATCCAAGCACCTAAGAATTCGAAATAAACTTAGTGAAGAAGAGATCAAAGACCGTATGAAAGCAAAGAAGAAATGAAAATTTGGGAGTCGGAGGAAATTCTCACGCATACTTATTCATGTTCCCCGACACTATTCACATCTTTTGCCACCGCTCATCCTTACTGTACCCCCCTGCTCTCCTCGCTATTTCACGCTTGCTGTTTTTGGTTATAATTTCGTTTCTTCCCATTATATTTTATCCTTGTAATAGCTTGGTTTTGATTTGTTTTGCAATTTCCAACTCATATAAGCCTCATTGCATAAACTTTCAATCACTAATTTCTGAATAGGAGAGAGGCCGTTAGTAGTTTCCCCACTGCTTCCTTTTCTCCCATTTTCTTTCCTTTTCTCTCCCTTTCTCGACTACCAAACACTCCTCTGAGGATGACAACTCAAAGGATGTTTGGCTAGACCTCTTCCTTCTTGAATAGGAGGGCTACTGGGCTTTGGATTTGAGGTAAACTGACGGTCCTCTATTTTTAACGTAGGCATTTATTTTCATTTATGTTCCTATCATTCACTCTAGGTTTAAATCTCCTAGATACATCTCGATCACTCAAAAGATTTCGCAATCTTTTGTGGTTCATTAGATGCTTATTGTTAGATTCAAGGATATTCATTAGTCAGTTTCTATTTAGCTAATGTAAGATGGGTCCAGAGGTAGGTTTTCACCGTCAGACTATGAATGTTCGCAAATGCCATCTTTCAAAAAGGAAAATTTATTAGGGTTTGGTTTTTATAGCTAAACAAAGATCTAGTTCAGGAAATGACTATAGGTCATCCTCCCCAATGCAAGGAAAGGGACCTGAGGACCTCTCGGTTAGCCTAGGACCTTAAACCCAGTGGCCCAATGCTTCAAGGAGTTCTTTTTATATTTTATTTCACCTTATTTTCAATTTTAAACCCCAAAACCTCACTGTTTTTAACCAAACCTGAAAATCCAAATGACCACCAAATCGGGAGCCATCAGAAATCATTCGTACGAAGAAAACTCATCCCCGTGTTCGATCCTAGAGCCACTATAACAAGAAGAGTTATGCTAACATTACAGGAGTAATTTAGGTTATAAATTTTGTTGATTCACAACACCTACTGTGGCACAAATCAACAAGGTCCATCAGAAGAGTCCACCTCGAGCCGAGTCCACTCTCTACTATTCCCGACTTCTATGTCGTGTATTGTAACACATCGAATTCCCTAATGAGCCCAGGTTAGAGAATCATCGTGATCGCGAGGCTATCCTTACAATTGATCGCGGGCGCACCAGCCCCACTTTCACCTCCCACTCCTGTGAGCCGCCCAGTGACAAGCCGCATCTCGACCTTCTCACGCAGAGGAGCGACTACCTCCGGAAGAGAGCATATCGAGGAGCCTGTGCTCCAAAGATCTCGTTCCAAATTCTTCCAGTACTACCACTCCATTTCCCACAAATTCTCGCCTTTCCTCTCCACCTGCAGCCTCCCAGCCTCTAGTACCACAACCCGCAGATGTTACGCGGCCAAGCACTTCAACAGCCACCTCCGCCAAGATATCACCATTTCTACTCGGATTTCCCGCCATCATGGATGCAAATCACGCCTTCTCAATCACTTCAAGATTCGCGGCCACCATACAACTCCCGGTTGAGAGGATGATGAGCACCGAGGCCGTGACTCAAGCAGTGAGAATAAGGTTTATTCTCGTGCAACCGAGTCACCTCGTCTACCTCGATTTCTACATCAATGCCTGCCCAGACATCTTTGGTTCATCCCCATAGCCCAGCTACTTCTTCTACCCGTACCTAACCCCTACAAACTCTCCGGATATAAGAAGAAGAATGGCCTTAAGAACTCCACCAAGAAGACATCAACCCGCCAAGGACGACGACTCTTCCACCGCATTGTGAGGTAGCACTCCCACCTAACTTCCACCCGAGCCCCATCATGACAATGTGTGATATTTGGTCGGGGGAGAGTTAGCTGAGGAAGTGACTTTTATACTTTTATTTCATTGGCCTCTTGGGAAGCCCATTTTTGCATGTTTAGGGGCTCATTGCTTGTTTTGTTTCGAGAAGTTGTTGTCTGCTTTTGTAAAGCTCGAAAACATAGTGATACATATTCTTATACATACCATACAACTTATTTTCTTCAAATTTCAAAATCAGACTTTTTTTTTTTTTGCACCCATTTTTTTGTAGTTTTTCCTTTCCTGCAAATTGAGAAATTGAAACACTGCTCAATGTTATTGATGCTAGACTAGTTCCATGCATGATTAAGTTGATGATCAGTTGAAGTCTCATGGTTTTCGACCTTCTTCTTCCACTTTTAGCTAACTAATACAAGACACATTAGTTTTCTTCAATAAGCTAAGAAACTTCCTAGCTCCCCTTACCTCGCAAAACTTACCCTAGTTTCGTTGGACTAACTGCACAAAGAGGACCCCAAGTGAAGAAGGCCAACAGTCTTCCAAATGAAAAAAAAAGAAAATAAAAAGAAACAATTTACACTTCACCTGGAAACCCGAGCATAGTCGGAGGGGTTTATGACGAAAGTCTTTAAAGCTTGGTGCCCTAAACCAATTGGTTGGGAGCCGCCGACTTAGTGCTCGCTACATGGGTGGATGGGTTAGGTTTAGCGAGTTGTAGGTGCTGGAGTTTCGAAATCATTCGAGTTCTGGAAACCCGAAGAGTGGGTCAAAAAGATTCAGACTGATGCCTGCCTTAATTGGTCTGAGTCATCGATGAACTTTCACACATGGACTTTAGTGAGGTTGATTCAAGATTGCATCCTATAACACAAAAAGAATATGAAATAAGAGTGGAAACCTAATTTATTTAGGTTGGTCATCGTTCTAGGTCCTAAAGAAGAGTTTCGTCAGTAGAGTACACAGAGTAGCTTATCGCTCAAAACCGATTATTTTAACACTTAGATTTTGGTGGAAGCCGGTCAATTTCGAGTTGATACTCCTTAAACTTGGATCTCGTATGGCATTCATTCTCCCAAGATGGTTATTGTGCAAAGATCTTGGTGATTCATTTCAAGGATAGGTATTACTCATTCACAACCTTTCTGAAACGCCATTTTTGTGAACATAACATCGATTTTGTTTTTGATTGCTCTCTATTTCTTTCATTGCTACGGGACTAGCAATGTGTAGGTTGGGGGGTGTGATTAGTGCTAAAAAAGTTCTATTTTGAGCCCTGTTTATTGCAGGTTTTGAGCACTTTTTGTGTATTAATCAGCATAATTAACCCAATTGGCACATTAAGGTCCCAACGATACTATTGATCGTGTTTTGTGCTATTTTTTGTATTTCTTGCAAGTTAATCAGGCCAAAATTATTAAGTCAATCCAAGCATGAAGAACGTGCCGAACTCAAGCTTACGACCAAGCCTGAAGGAAATTCGGAGCCACAACCGAAGAAAATGGCTCATTGTAAAATTCTTCAGAAGGGTTACGAATTTTCGAATTTGCGTAATTTCGTTGTGCTGCAAAATTTCGTAACCTGCACTGCCTCCATTTTTTGACTTCCATTTCACCACCTTTTTTACTTTTTCTAAAACGGTCCCTTTTGTATTATTGTTAGTTTAGACATTTTTGTAATTTCCCTTGACTCTGAGCACTACATATGTAACACCCCAAAGTATACCCTAGCAGTTTTCGACATGTTTAGGGTATTTTGTAAGCATAATTTGAGTGTTTCGTGAGTTAAATGCGAAACATGGAAACGAGAGACCCGAAAATTTACAAGACTTAAGGACAATTTTGTAATTGGTCCAAAAAGGGGCTTAAAAGTCATAAATTGAAGAGACTATGGGCCAAAATACAATTTTGGGAACTTGGAATACAAATAGTCAAACATGGAGGGACCTTTTTGCAAATAAAGAAAGTTAACCCAAAAATGGGTTTTTGTTGGAGGGCCAAACATGGCCTTAGCAAACATTGGATTTTAAAGACCAAAATTATCCTAAGGTTTTGGGAGAGGAGAGAAACCGTGAGAGAGAGAAGGGAAAGGAGAGAAGAAGAGGAAGCAAGATGGAGGAGCCAAGATCATAAGTTTAAGGTATGGAACTTTGGATTTTTGGTATGGAAACCAACCTTGATTATGAATTCTATGAGATTTGGCATGTATCTTTGGGCTTTGTATGATTAAGAGTTTATCTCCAAATCTAGGGTTTTGTTAGAATTCATTCTAACCTTGGATTTCTTGAATTTAAGGTTGGTAAAACCCCATATGGAATAAGATAAGTATGGAATCCTTCCTTTTGGGTTGGATTCATGGTTAATTTGAAAGGAATTGAGTTAGGGTTTAGAATAAACCCTAACTAATCATCATGGTTGGTTTGAGGATGGGTCATAACCTATGTCGGGAATGATTTCGGGGAGAAATTCATGGAAAGGCTTTTTGAAAGAAGATAAGAAATGAAAGATGAATTGAATATAAAAGAGATTCCAAGGTGAATTGGAAATTGTTTGGAGGTATATATGAAGTATAGAGTTGAAGTGGGTATCAAAAATATGGAAAAAAGGGAGAAAATACACATTCTGGACATTTTCTGTTTATGTAAAATTTTATTGACCTTGAATGTACCGTACACCCTTCCATAATTCCAATGCAAATTTACATTGTGGGTGTACCCTGACACCCTGCCTGCCTTCCCACTTCGACCAGCCAGATTTCTACCATAACCTTTCATTTCTTATCCGATTCGAAAGATTCAAGTGTCTAATTAAAATATACTTCAAGGATAACTAAACCTAAAGAAATAGGTATTCGCCAATTTCCGCCTAAGTGGTCCAAGGCCCACTCAAAGTGGGGCCATGTGTGTTTCAATTCCTACATCCGCTTGAAATACAGAGAAGTCCGGGTTGCTTCGGACGAATCCTGAGTTCCTAGACTAATCGGGGGTGATTCTAGTTGAAAATGAACCCTTATCACCTTAGCTTCAATGAATACAAAGAAATGGTCAGTGTTTTAGTTAAGCCTCCTAAAAAAATAAGAAATTCAGATCGGTCTTAGTGTAATCCAAACCGACTAGCTCGGGCATGAAAATGCCATAACTTTAGTTGATGATCCGATTGATTGATTCAATTCCTAAGAAAAATAGATTCATTGGAGGGACAGAACACATGAATGATGTGCGGATAGGCATCATATCGCATAAGTATCTCGAAATGCCATACGGAATAGGCATGAAACTCCGAATATGATATGAAACCTCGAAACGAACTTAAACATGAACATGAAAACAATATGTCATGACTGGGCTGCACGATTAAGAAAGGTTATGTTTCAAAGACATATGACGCATGACTACCGAGGACCAAGAAGAATTGATGATCGCCTTTGGTGCTTCTAAGATTCGACGCAGCCGCACTCCCGCCGTGCTATGGCACTCCTCACAAGGTGGCAGCATCAGCCCTGTACGGTGCTACGACACCCCATTACCGGTGATCGTACCTTTCTGGTACTATCAGATCGCAGCCCTACTCATTTCTTATGATCGGGTCTAGGTAAATGTATCGCATATATGATAAACAATCAATAATGAATAAAAGTAAAGATCGAATGTATCTCCAGATTTAATTAGTTCGTGAGTACCTAATGCAATTCCGCCTCGATTATCCCATTAACAGCTCAGAATTCCTACTGAGTCCCGAATGATAATAAGCTCACATAAGTATAAGTTCCAGATAAGTCTAAGCTCAGAATTCTACTGGAGTCCCGAATGAACATACGTCTATTATAAGTATAAGTTCGTATAAGAGTAACTCAGAATTCTACTGAGGTCCCAATAAGTATAAGTCCAATAGTACCATGGGTACTCTGCATCAAGAAATAAGTATAAGCCTCTAGAGTACATACACGTACTCAGACGGCAAATAAGTACAAGTTCTTATAAATAAGTATAAGTCCAAACAGAACTACTATTTCCGTATAATGAATCTCGTGATCCAGACTCCACGAAAGACTACCGTCCAGATCTCAGAGAAGTCCGATCCGACCTCGCATGTGATATGATTCTCTCCCGACTGTCTGACCTCCCCATCGCACTACGTACCTTCGCATAATAATAATAACATCCGTAAGATAAGAATAAGTTTCAGAATACCAAGATATCCAAGATACATATGCTCTATAAGACATGTATAAGATCCGAAATACATGTCTGTTCAGAATACCAAAGATAGTTCGTAAGATAAGTATATGCTCAGAAGACATGTATAAGATCCGGAATACATGTCTAAGTTTTGTAATACTAGTATAAGTCTCAAGTATATGCTCAGAAGATATGTATAGATCCAAATACATGTATCGCTCAGTAATACACGAGATCCGAAATACAAGTATGTGCTCCGAAATACCAGAATAAACTCTGAAGTACAAGTAGAAGATCCGTAAGACAAGGATAAACTCTGTAGTACAAGTAGAAGATCCGTAAGACAAGGATAGACTCTCAGAGTACGCTACAAGATACAAAGTATCTCCGCATAAACATAAGTTCCTCAAGTACCTACTGCAATTTCAGACTGACACTCGTAGTACCTACTCGCATTCACGTATAAGCCCGAATAAGGATAAACTCCGAGGTATCACGAGTACTCCCGCATGAGAGAAAGTACTTTAACCAGTTTGCCGACGCATACCAACACAAGCTGGCATCGAGCGCACAATCGACCGCAGTACTTACTTTTACTCCCGCATAAGATTAAGTTCCGCGAACCAAAAGATAATGCCCGTAATCTCGCGGATACCTCTTCGTACCTCCGAACAAGTAAACCCGGTGAGAATAAGTATAAGTTCCGTAAACTCCTACCTGAGATCCGAGATATATATAAATACCCATACCCGACAAGCACTCTTATAAGCATAGGTTAGTAACCCTATGGGAGATCGAAATAAGTATAAGTCCGAGACAAGTATCGAAGATAAGTTCCGACATGTACGCTATCTGGGAGACCTAAATAAGCATATGTCCGACAAAACATAAGTATAAATATGTATCCTACGGAGATAAGTGCCGCCCCGATTAAATTCAGTGATATTTCCTTTGGAGATCAGAACTGTGATAAGTATAAGTCCGACTACATAAGTCTCAGATAGTTTGGCATCAGAGGTTCATTATGTGAATGCTCAATATTCTAATAATTGCTATCGTTATCTCAGATGGCAGCCAGAGTAAGAATGTTTCCTACTGCAAAGCTTAGCACTGCTTTAATCCGTAGGTACACAGGAGAAGACATCAAGAAACATCCTATACAAACCGGGTCAACACACTTGTAAGGGTTCACCATGTAGGTCTGTGCTTTGATTTGTAAAATGTGAAAGTATAGTTTTATTTGTAAATGGGACTCCAAGATATGTGTCTAGATTTTGATGGGACCACTCCTGGTAAAGCTCTTAATATGTATATGATATTTGACTGCTATAAGACGTGGCCAACTGATAGGTGCACTGTGATCACTTAAAAAAAAATCAGTAAAGAGTCCCAGCCCCGAGTCTCGCACTCGAACTCCTGCCTCGGATCCGCCTAATCTGCCTGACCGAATCTGGCGTAGATACAATATAAGCCTCCTGGCCAAGCTCAGACAAGGGGACGACCCGGATTTAATAGAAATTAGCGTGAAAGTTTCCAGCTTTCCCGCTTTTCTTCTTCTCTTTGATTTTCTCTCCCTTTCCTTCACTTTCTCACCAGCCAAACACTCCTTAAGGATGATAACTCAAGGGATGCTTTGCTAAATCTCGTCATCCTTGAAGAGGAAGGCTTATCACATAGCTTCAGGTAAACTCGTTGTCCTCTTTCTTTCAACGTGTGCGCTATTGTCATTTATGTCTCTATATCTTGCCTCAGCTTAAATCCTTTGATGTACTCCCGATTGCCAATACTTGGCAAGTTTTAAGGCTCAATGGATGTTTATCGCTAGATCCACCGAGGTTCTCGCTAGTTGCCATTTATTATCCTTTTTGCGCTTTAGGTCAAAGAATTAGTTTTTATCGCTTTGAGACATGAATGATTACTAAATGTCAGATCTCAAGAGAAATACTTTAGTGGTTTAATTTCTTCATAGCTAAACGAAGATCTCGCCGGAGTCGACTTATAGGTCATCCTTCCCAACGTGAGGAAAGGACGCGAGGATCTCCTGGGCCGCTCTTTAGAACCCTCAAGCCTAGAGGCCAGAGACTTCAAGGAGTTCTTTTATATTCTATTTCATTCTCGCTTGTATTTTTCAAACCAACAATCACACTATTTTTACAAACCCCAAATCCAAAGTGAAAATCACCATTTTACATCAACCGTGAAATCATTTTGCACGAAGAAAACCTATCCCCGAGTTCGAATCTCTAAAATATACTACAAGAGCTTGCTCACGACAAAGTAGGAATCCCAGTTACAAATATCATGGATTCCGAGCACACCCTACTATGGCACGAATCAGAAATGACTATAGGTCATCCTCCCCAACGAGAGGAAAAGTATTCGAGGACCGCTCAGTCGCCCTAAAACCTTAAGCCCAGTGGCCCGAGACTTCAAGGAGTTCTTTTTACATTCTTTTTTATTTTTGTTTGCAATTTTCAAACCACCAATCACACTGTTTTTACAAAAACCCCAAATCCAAAGTGAATTCACCATTTTACATTAACTGTAAATCATTTTGCACGAAGAAAACCTATCCCTGAGTTCAACTTTAGAGCGCTTATACCCAAGAAGAGAGTTAGGCTACACCAAGAGGCGTACAGTTTACAAATTTTGTCGGTTCGAGCCGCCAGCCTACATGTTTACGTGCGACCACTTATGATGAAATGCAAATTGGCTTAAATTAAATCGCACAAGTGCACAGTCGTGACAAAACAATAAAGTGGACATTTTAGTCCGACGCACAGATCTATAAGAAAATCTCCATAGAACAACTAATTCCTACTACTCAAGGTCCTCACTATTTGAACTTCATTTTTTCTAAAGATGAAAATTAAAACTAAAACTCGAATGCAGAAAATGAAATAACAAAATCTAAAGTTAGCATCTAAAAACAAGAAAAATAGACTAAAATACCAGTAATT
This sequence comes from Tetrastigma voinierianum, assembly GCA_016808115.1. NCBI lineage: Eukaryota > Viridiplantae > Streptophyta > Magnoliopsida > Vitales > Vitaceae > Tetrastigma > Tetrastigma voinierianum. The sequence continues at coordinate 33,026 of JAEQBH010006655.1, read as the reverse complement.
GTCGAGATGTAATCCAAACACTAGGAATAAGATTAAGGTTCTAATCATCACTTCCAGAGGTTATTTTCAAAACATATATTTGTTACGGTTTGAATTCCGAACTTGTTTAAGAGCAAGGTAGTATAGTTTGGATTCCTCCATACACTATACATTTCACTAATTAGAGAACCATATTTCTTCCAAACACATGGGTCTAATCAATTACTTGTAAAATCTCACTCTCTTTAAGATACGATTGTTTTTGTTTTCCAATACTTCACAACCATTTCTTAGAACTGAAGTCTGCTTGTCCCCATAGAGAGGATAACATGAGCCTCCTTCAAACTAATCAATACCACAATCTACAAGTTGAGCATAATTCTCCATCTCCTTGATTAGAATCTTAGCTAACACGGGATCGAGATTGTTCTGCCAAACTGAGACGACACCTCTAAACATTAAACTGATAACTCAGTAAGTGGTCCTTATGCCTCAAGAACACACTTCTTCTATCACCCAAAAGGGAACCTTGAATACAGAGGTTAGAACAATCACCTAATAATTTATCGGAGTGACATTTAGAGTTCATTAGTTCTAAATATATCAGTCCAGCATACCCCAAGTTACTGCTCATATTCTCTCAGGAATCTCCATGTCTGTGTCACTTAGAGGGCCTCCTAGAAATCAGATTATAGATACAGATCTACTCTAGGTATAATACCCTGATATCAAGAAGCGTTCACTACATGAACAATACAGATTAAATCAATCCATTTCTCAAAACCCAAAACTATCATTTAAATGCAACAAATCATAACCAGAACACCAAAACCCTTCCCAGCAAGAGCTTAGCCTTCCATCAGAGGTTCACAAACATCAACAACTAGTTGGCCAAAAAAATTTGTTAAAGCTATAAACAAACTGAAGAAAAAGGGATTCCATAAAATAATTCCATAAAAACCTTCAAGATCGTATATAAACGGAGCTAAATATTTATTTTATCCTCAACTCAAGATCACAACTCAAACTTTATTCGGGGCTATAAGAAAAGGAATATAAAAGAAAATACAAAAATAAATGAAAAGAAAAATATAGAAAAATCTCTCAAAAAAAGAAAAGAAAATCACTACTCTACTTCTACTGTTCCTAAACTGGCGACTCCTTCCCCCTTTTCCACCCTCTCCCGCTCTTTTATTCTCCTCTAGGGCTTGTTATTTATAGCCCCAATAAATGATGCTATGTCGAAAATCAAGGCAAATGACGTGGGATTCAGTGTAGGCCCATTTACTGATTTTGTCACGACAATACTATTCTATGTCACGACATAGCACCCTATCATGGCATTGTTATTCTATATCATGTATACATAGTAGAAACTTTATTTGCCATAGGCTCATATGCTTTTTCAGAAATATTTTTTCAATATTTTAAAATTTTCTCCCCTTTTATGTTTAATGTCGCAACACAATTTCTTCATTTTGTAATTTTTTATGTCGTGACAAACAATTTCTATGACACGACATAGTTCTCAGCATTCAACTTTATTTTATGTCGCGACATAAGTTTTGAGTGTTGTGACATACTTCTAACTCTTTTTCTCTAACTATGTCATGATAGACTTAAAAAATGTCACGACATTCTACGGTTCTCTTATAGGGGTTCTTCTCACTCTTTGTCGTGACATGGTTGCTAAATGTCATGACATTTTTCTTGCTGCCTTCTTCACAATTTATGTCGCTGGCAAGGCCAGTGGAATGTGACATAACTCTACCCCTGTCGACTAGAAGCCCAACTCGACCTCTCGGGTCCCAAACTCGTGGTGGTGCCAGGTCTTCGCCTTCCCGAATCCGGAAGAAGGATGATCCTCCTTCATACACCCGCAGATCCCGGAAGCCCGAAAGATCCTCGACCCTCTCTACGGCGAGGGCCATCCCAACCATGGAGTCCATATCCCGTAGGCGAAGTCCTACAATCTTGTCCCGAATGGACAACTTCACCACTCGAATCTCCTAACGTTGGCCATCTCCATGGCCACATAATCATCAACAAAACGAGCTAGCTCCGTGAATCTAGCCACATAATCCATCACTGCCATCGTCTCCTTTACTTCGCTCCAGAACTCCCGAGCTCGTATGCCTGCGCAGATCCAGCATTTACCCATGAACAAACAAACTCGCCCATGTCATCGTCTAGGTCCCAGAGGTCCTTGCCCATTTCCACCATACTTAGGCCTCACCTCTAGCCGAACGCAGCTACCGATTCCGTAGCGTAGTAACTCATAGCCTCTAACACCTTTCTCAATCAAAGATAAACCAATGGTTTGCCACCATTGATCTCCTCCCCGTGAATGCTCTGAGATGATGCACCCTAAACCTCGAAGGTTACTCTGACCTCCCCGACCACCGCTATACTAGTCAGGCAATAGCAAACTGGCCGCTATACCTATAGCCCCACAAAGGCCTACCGATCAAATACCGGTGGTGCCCGACCACCGCCCGCGGGACGCTCCACGTCCCGCTCGACCGGGCCATCTACACAGTTCAATGGCAAGTTAAATAAAATGCAGTATCTCTAAGTCATAAACACAGCCCCGAGACACTATTCATACATAGAATACAGTTCATATATGAAGTCCTTACATTCATAAGCAATGCAAGACAACTAATTCCATATCAAATTATAATCAACATCAAAAATTTTATTTTTGAAATTTTCATTTTTTTTTAAAAAAATTTTATCTCATTTTATTTGATTTTATTTTTCAAAAATTTTATTTCTTTTTTTTTTAAAAAAAAATTTTTGTGAAAAGTGTTCATGAATGCTGGGTCCAAACAAGGACTCCGTAAATGCGCACTAAGTTAAAAATTGGGTCAAAATCGAGTCAAGTGCATGCTTGCACCTAACTTGCCCAGCCCCTCATACAAGACAAAGGTGCCCAGCGCAAGGCGAAGTTCCGTGATCGTGGTCGCCCCCCAACGCCGAGCCGTGGCCCTCAGGCCGGGCCGTGGTCACGCCGTGTCACGCCTGTACTCTACCGCCTGTCGCAGTGCTGTGCGTGCCTATGTCGAGCGAGTTCCGCGTGCACATAGTGGTGTCGCGTGGGCTCGCACGACCGGTGACGCAATACAATGCCCTGCCTCAAGCCTTTTCCTAGCCACAATACACTAAGGTGTATTGCAATTACGCTTCTTCAGCAAATTAAGATGTGCTCATGCCACGATATTAATTAATCAGATCGCGGACCCCAAGAAACTAAGCCACCCTTCATGTCACAATACACATTCCTTTTAAACCTTCCCGGGTCACACAATCCGTATTGTGACCCAATAATTCGCCAAATTCTAACTGCCGAAACACGATACAAAATTTGTATCGTGACACAAATTTCTTCACCCATGCTAAGTTAGCCTCATTTAATACAACTCCCAAATTTACTCACACCTAAGTCAGTACTACAATTCCCTATCGCAGAATACACTTTCCCTAGCCACTGCCGCCTATTGCAATACAATTTCTACCCACAAGGCTATGTCACAATACAATTTTATTGGGCAGTAGCCCAAATCTCGCTTCACCCATTTTTTTTTCGCTTTTTTCATTTTTCTCTCACATTTTTCCAATCACTGAAAATACCCAAAAAATACATATCCTCATTTTTTTTTTCATTTTCTTGAACACCCAAATAAATTTATAAAACTTTATTTTCTCTCATATTTTTTTTCCTTCAGTTTTACATTGTAAAACCTTATTTTCTCCACCTCATTTCCTTTTTTTTTTTTATTCTGGACCATTTTGTCCAAAAATTTTCAACCTCCCATTTTCACACTACACTAGTGGTTCAACCTAAAATTTATTAAAATTTTATTTCCTATCCACAAACCAAATAAATTTCTATTAAAATTTATTTCATTTATTTTCTTTGTTCCAAGCCATACACCGGGGAACTCCTAAAAGTTTTTTTTTCAACACACTAAGTGCTAATCACTAAGCACACAAGTCACACAACACATAACACCATATTATATATCCTTTGCACAACACCATCAAATCAGCAATCACACACAAAACACACATGTAAAGGTCCTAGTTTCGGTCTCATGCCTCCTAGGTAAATCTCACCTAAACTAATGATCGAACCACACCGCGGTGAGATGGATACCCAAACCTAAGCCCCTGTGCATTCGTATACCTAAGCTCATACTGCCGGTGACGCCCAAAACCCGGGGGGTCCGTTGACTACCCGTCAATTTGCGGAAAATCTAGGTGTCTCGTATCGCGAGACTCATACCTGAGTAAAAATGGCCTCTTGGGCCCATAAACCAATACTCATCAAAATAATTATCCCAACTATATTCCAATAGTCCAAGAGTTATACATTTCTCTTAATATAAATACATATTAAAATTTACAATTCTAATAACATCCCAAATCATCAAAGCCACAACCCTAGGCTTCTTCAAAATCGGCCTCTATGATGAGCCATTTTCTAGAATGCCCTTGTACCTCGAAAAATGTTCCCTCGATAAAAGAGCTACTCAAGAGGTGGAATCACCCCAAATGGGCATTCCCACCTAAGTGCATATGCAGTGTTCAAGAATGTAAACACACACTCAAGTAAATATGTGATCCTACTTGAATGTGTAACGCCCCGTCCCGAGAGGGTGTACGGTATGAGTAACGGTAGGGGCACATATGTGTACCAAAAGATTTTCTTAATTAATTAAGTGTCATTGTAATATTTTTTTTTTAAGTAGTTTTAAGGATGAAATTGGTGGACTTGAGTAAGAGTTCTTGGATTTTCACCTAGGGTTTGTTGTAAGAAGTTCTAAACCACCAATACAAGTGTGGTGGAGTTGTTTTGGGTAAATCCCATGTTGTTTCAATTTTTGGAAAAATGGCAAAATCGTAATTTTGGGTGAAAATCCGAAATTTTTCTAGATCTCGGATGATGAAACGGACTTCACCATTGAAATCATCTCGCAAAATCTAGATAACACGTCGAATTTTGTCGAATTCCGAGATAGTCGGAATTTGCACATTTTTCGAGGTATTGAGTATAGGGTGCCATAAAACGAAATGCGATGTGACAAAAGTCACCTATAACATGTACTCATGTGATACATGTTTCATGAGTAGAGAAATGATGGAAATGGAAGGCCGAGATAGTGCTAAATGTCGAAAACCCAAGAGTGAGGACACAATTGGCAATATCGAATTTGATTTAATGATAATAAGACAAAATATCAAATAGTGTTCATCTCCCTCAACAAAAGACCAAAAGAAACGTGCAGGAGGAAAAATTTGACAGAAGCTTGAGATTTGAGATTTTAGTGAGAGAGTGTGACTTCTCTCTAGGATACTGGGCGATCCGACCGTCGGAATTCTTCGGAGCAGGAAGGAAAGTCGTTCTATACAGTGAGGCCTACGCGTGGGCTCCGGTTTTAAGGAGTTTCGACAAACTCTATGAGATAGGGGTTTCATCCTACTTGGTTTTACACTTTGTTTAAGTGTTTTGTTGATGTTTCGGTTGGTTGAGGTCTTGAACGACCGTTTGATCGGTTCCAAAACTTGGGACCAAATTGTTAGAATTGAAACCCATTCGCGCCCGTGATGCTGCATCGTTCGGGGCATAAGCTGGGAAAGGATGATTTATTCAATTAATTCATGATTCATGTGTAAGGAGTCCCAAATGGCCATGGAATTCGGTTCACTCCAAGTGGAACCGATGTCGATAGCCGTGAACAAGAACCCGAGGGTTTCACTGCTCATGTGAATAGTGTCTACGAAATATTTTACAGGAAATAATGTGTTTGGTCGAGTAATTCAAATCTGAATTGCTCTTCGGAATTCGTTACCAGCCCATGTGAGCCACAAAAGGATTGAGGTGAAATGTGCATAACATGTTTTATGTGCTTTTGTTATGTTATATTATAATATGTTTTATATAATAGCACGTGGTATATCAGGTCAAATGGCATCATAATGCATTTCATATGTAATCGGGTAACCTAGAAGTTAGGTGGTGCATGACACGAAGCTCGAAAAACGAACATGGTTGCGAAAGGAATTCACATGATGACCTCCTGAGAATGGGGTTGGGAGAAGGTCCAACAAATCATTTCGGATGAGGACCATGACTGTTTCGGGAAGTTCTCCAACACATTCTCCTCGGAGGGTAGTTCCATAATTTTTACCGACACGTCGGTAGTGTAATTTCAAAAACAATAAGTTTTGTTTGAAAAGTGATATTTTTCTCATACATGGCTTAGGCAGGTGTGAGGGAGTCGGTGAGGACTCAAGACACGGGGTATGAGTTGGTCATGTAGACATTCAAGTAGGATCATGCATTTACTTGAGTGTGTGTTTTCATTGAAGCATTGCATATGCACTTAGGTGGAGAGTAACCCATTTAGGGTGATTCCACTACTAGGCACTAGCTCACCCTGTCGAGGGAATTATATTATTTCAGGTACAGAGAGAGCACAAGGAGACAGCTCATCATAGAGGCCGCTTTAGAAGAGAGCCGGGTTGTGGCTTTGGTTTTATGATGTATTACATGTATTAGAATTCTAGAATTTTAATATAAGTTGTATAAGAGTAAAATTTTAACTCTTGTAACTATGGTATATAGTTGGTATGTTTATGAGTTTTGTTTTATGGGCCCAAGTGGCTGTTTTTACTTATGTTATCTCTGATGATGTTGATGATCGACAGTGGTTCTTGCAGAGCTCCCTCAGACATGGAAACTCGCCTCCCGATATCTGCGGAGTCGTGGTCTTTATTGTCCGACATTCACGAAGTTTTCCGCGGCCGACAGAATAACACCCCGGTTTGGGGGCGCCAAGCAATGTCAAAACCATGTTTCAAGCAAGTAAGCAAGCAAGCAAAAGGTATATTTTCGAAAACAAGCCTAACTAAAATCCCTAGTTTAAGCAAGCATACCGGTCAGAGGTATTCCGTACGTGCACGGTGGTGTTAGGATATCATTCATGCATTTTAGATTTTTCCTGGCCGAAAAACTTAGTTCATGCATCATGGCATTTAAAGGAGACCGTGGCATGGACAGGAGTATATAGGGTTAACGGGTTAACTAAATTATGGTGATGGATACCCAGGTCAATTCCACCATATTTACCGGAAAAGGTGAAGTGAAGTGTGCCCAGGCCCTTTCACCTAGGTGAGCGGACCCAAGTCCAGCCACCGGCACAGTCGATGCCCAAGCTCCCGTGTTCACTAGGTGTAGCAAGCAAGAAAGGCCTCCAGTGGTTGAGATGATTTATAAGCATGTTAATACATATTTGAAAAATCAACCACTGGTACATGGTTAAGCCCAGGCTCCCGTGTTTGTTTTAAAGTAAACGGTTGAGCCCAGGCTCCCTATAACCCAGAAATTTCCAATTTCGGAAAATGGTAAAATCGCACTTCGCTCAAAAATCTAAAATTTATTCTCTCGATCTCGGATGAAGAAACATATTTCACTTTTGGAATCGTCTCACGAAATCTAGCTACCACGTAGAATTTAGTCGAATTCTGAGATAGTCATAATTTGCACGTTTTTCGAGGCATCGAGTATCTAAACGTAAAACAAATGCGAGGTGACAAAGTCACCTATAACATGTACATGTTACACATGTCGCATGTGCAGAGAATACAATGCACTGTCGTAGATACGCTAAACGTCGAAAATCCAAGAGTAAGGACATGATGGGCATTATTGAATTTGATTAAATGATAATAAGACGAAATAGGGAATAGTGTCATCTCTTACACCAAAAAGGAAGCCAAAAATGTGAAAGGGAAAAAGAGAACTTACAGTGAGCTTAGTTTTCAAAACCTAGTGAGAGAGAGTGACTCTCTGTGATTACTTGCCATCCGACCACTCCACTCCTTCTGACAAGAAGGAAAGTTGCTCTAATGCAAGGAGGCCTACGCGCGGGTCTTGCTTTAAAAGAGATTCGACAAACTCCGTGAGGCAGGGGTTTCATCCTACTTGAGTTTTACACTTTGCTTTAAGTAAGATTATGATGCTTGAGTCGATTGAGGCCGTGAGTGGTCGCTCGACGGCCCCAAATTGGAACCGAATTGTTAGAAAATTATGAAACCTGACAGGCAAAATTCGCGGATCGTCTACCTGCCATTTGGTTGTCACAGTATAATTTGTGGAACAAATCGTATTATGATATATATGAGGCCGGAAATGGCTACAAAATTCGAGTTCACAACATGAAACCGATAATTGGTGATTGGCCGTGAAAAGTAACCCTAGGGTTTTACTGTTCACGTGAATAGTGACACGAAAATAAATTTTTGTGTGAAAATGTGTTTGGTCAAGTAATTCAAGTTGAATTGCTCGTGGCTCGATAAATGTTCTAAGTGAGCTAAATTCTTGTGTAATGGATTGGGGAATATATAACATGTCAGGTGATTTAAATTATGTAAATATATGTACGATGATATATTTCGCATCCGTTATATAAATCAGACGTAATTGGTATCATGTGCATTCCATATGCACTCTGGCACCCTAGAAATTTGATAGAGGAGTGCAATGAGGTGGTTTATCGAGAGAGTGGTTTCGAGGGTCAATTAATAATAATAATTATCGAAGTGTGTCCATTAAAATATCATAGGTAGTCCATATAAAATATCAATCGTCTGAGTTTCGCCTAATTGATATACACGAGGGTTGTCCATTAAATAGATAATCGGGAGCTCATCCACTACTTATATCTGAGGGTCAGTTCACAATTAAAACAAATATCTTTGTTTTGGAAGATATGCTCTCACTTACTTCGCCAGTGCTGAGGGATCAAGTCATGACATTCAAGTATGATCACGCATTTACTTGAATGTGTGTTTTCATTGGAGCATTGCATAGGCACTTAGGTGGAAAGTAACCCATTTAGGGTGATTCCACTATTGGGCACTAGCTCACCCTGTCGAGGGAATTATATTATTTATGGTACAGGGAGTGCACGAGGAGATGACTCATCATAGAGGCCGCTTTAGAAGAAAGCCGGGTTGTGGCTTTGGTTTTAAGATGTATTACATGTATTAGAATTCTAGAATTTTAATATATGTTGTATAAGAGTAAAATTTTAACTCTTGTAACTACTTGTGATATAGTTGGTATGTTTATGAGTATTATTTTACGGCACAAAGTTGGTCAAGTTTACCTCATGTTATCTCCGATGATGTCGATGATCGGGACAGTGGTTCTTGCAGAGCCTCGCACAAGGGAGACTCGCCCGATTTTCGTGAGTCGTGTCTGTTGTCCGACATTCACTAGCTTTTCGCGGCTAATCTGATAGTCAACAAACCCTGAAATAGCATACACAGCTGTGTATCAGCTTAGGTATACGAATACCTGTGTGAGCTCCTGCTCGTGGTATCCATCACCACTGGGTGGTTCGATGTAGGTTTTGCATAAGATTACCTAGGAAGAACACTGACAAAGCTAGAACATCGCATGTGTGTTTTATATGCAGCATGTTGATTGGGTCATGAATGTTATGTGCTTGTCATGATGTATGTCACAAGGCATAACATGCTTTGTTTTGTTATGTGTCAGATGAATCCGGGTGCTTAGGTAAATAGCAATTTAGTGTGTTGGAAAATTTTAGAGTTTGCAAGTGTGTAACCGAAACAAAGAAATAAAAGAAATAAATTTTAATAAATTTATTTGGGTTTATAGTAGGATAAAGAAATAAAATTTTAATAAATTGTAAAGTTGAACTCATAAAATTATTGAGTTGTATGGATGCAGTATTCAAGCTACTGCATGTAGAGGTAGTAAGGAAGGCTACTGATGGAAATGAAAAAAAAACAAATGAAGAAAATCATTTTCTAAGGTTTTATAGTGAGTAAAACTAAAGAAAATTAATAAAATAAAATTTTATAAATTTATTTGAGTATTCGGAAAATGAAAAAAATATATATATATATATATATATATATATATATATATATATATATATATATATATATATATATATATATATATATATATATATTTCGTACTTTCCAAAGAGCCGGGAAGAAAGGAAAAAAAGGAAGAAAACGAAAAAAGGCGCAGAACTGACGGGCTACTACCTATTTGAAGACGGGAGATCAGGTCACAATACAAGTATCAGACAGTGACATGGTGGTTTCTGGAGTGCGCTGGGCTAAAGGGAAATTGTATCGCAACAGATAAGTGCGCTTGGTTGGGAGAAGGTCATAATATGGTGGTCAGATATGATCAATGGCAAGGCTAGTGGTCGAAGTGTATCAAGAATAGAAAAAAATTTGTATTGCAATGGGTGGCTAGATGGTTGAGGTTTGTATCACAATACACGGTAGTGTATTGTGATAAAGGAGGCTGATGGGCACTGTATTGCAATACACAAAGGTGTATTGTGACGTAGAGAGGGCTGGCTAGGCTATTGTCATGATACAACTGTTGTATTGTGACATGAGCAGCCAGGCTGCTGAAGAAATTGTGTCGCAATACACTTATCAGACAGGATCGGGTCGGTTTGGTCAAGGTATCGCGGTCACGATACAAATTTGTATCGTGACTAAGGCCGCAAGGTCGTGAGGGAACCAGACGCAATACACCATAAAGGTATCAGCGACCAAGGTGGTTAGGCAACCGGGCAGTCAGACGCTTATAGCAGCTACGATATGGTCGTTCTCGGGCGTGCACATGCCCACGACACGGCCGCTTAGCCTGTGATACGACTGGGGGGCCAGGCCACGACACGGCGCCAGGCGCCCACGACATCACGCTGAAGACTGGCGCACCAAGCGCCTGCGGCGCCGCAAGTCGGCCGTAGGAGTGCACACTCGTGGTTTCGTGCACCTAGCCTGTTTTTGACCTAGTTTTTGACTCAAGATCAAGCTGAAGTCACGCTTAGACACTGCTCTCATGAACACTGCTTCATCACAAAAATTTCGAAAAAAATTAATTAAATCAAATCAAATCAAATCAAATGATAAAATTTAAATGAAATTTCAAAATAAAATTTTTGTTGATAAAATTTATATGATATATGGAATTATGTCTTGCATTTCCTATGAATGCAAGGACACTGTGTATAAACTGTATTCTGTGTATGAATAGTGTCTCGGGGCCGTGTTTATGCCCTAGAGATACTGCATTGGATTTAATTTGCCATTGAACTGTGTAGATGGCTAGTCGAGGACGCAGGACGAGGGCGCCCATCTGGTACCGGGTCGTGCACCACTAGTATTTGATTGCGCCTGTTGGAGCTATATTACAAAGTGTTGCTACCGCACAGCGCTGTAGCAAAATGTGGAGGTCCGAGTAACCTCCAGAGGTTTAGGGCACATCATCCTCCGACATTCATAGGGGGAGGAGATCCGATGGTGGTAGACCATTGGTTCATGCAGATTGAGAAGGTGTTAGAGGCTATGGAGATTACCTCTGACGCGACCAGGATAAGACTAGCTGCGTTCCAACTAGAGGGTGAGGCCCAAGTATGGTGGAAATGGGCAAGGATATCCATGTATCTGTGGAAGGATGATATGGGCGTAGTCAGAGCCGCTCATGGACACCAAATATACCCTACTCGCCTCCTGACTTGTTTAGGTATATTATAGTTAAATAGGAATTTCGAAATAAAAACGATAAACCCGAAAATTAATCATAAAGACAAGGGTAAATTAGTCATTTACCACTCGAGAGGTAAGGCATAAAACCATAAGTTTATATGCCAAATATGGAATTTGAGAAAGGAAATGTAAACAGAAGAATTTATGGGATTCAAGGCAATTAGAGAAAGATGGAACAGCACAAAGAATGGAAGGGCCTAATCAAGAAATCGAAAAATGTTTAAAAATGAAAAGGCCAAACATGGCCTTAACTTAAAAATGGGATTTAAGACCAATTTGGTCTCATTTTGGAGAACCAAAAACGGGAATGAAGAGAGGAGAAGGGGAGAAGGAGAAGAAGAGGAAGAGGAAGAGAAGAAGAAGAGAAAAGAGGAAGAAGAAGAGAAGGAAAGGAAGATCAAAAAGGTATGGAACTACTAAATTTGAGTATGGATCTTTGGTTTTGTATGGTTATTATCTTGTCCAAACCTAGGGTTTGTTAGGATTTCATCCTAACCAAAGATGTATTGAAATTAGGGTTGGTAAAACTCTAAATGGCACAAGATAGTTATAGAATCCTCTCTTTTAAGTTGGATTCATGGTTTAATTGGAGACTGAAGCTGGGGTGGCTTGTGAACAAACTCCTAATCCAATCATCATATTTGGTTTGTGTATGGGTCATAACCCATATTAGAGTTGTTTTGAGAGAAAATCATGAAAGGTTTTGATGAAGGATATGTATTGAATGATAAATTGAGTAGAAAAGAGATTATAAGATGAATTTGGAGTGGTCTTGACGTGTTTATGGAGTATCAAGGATTCTGGGGTATCAACATATTGAAAAATGGAGAAACACATGCCTGGGCATTTTTGGGGACATGTACCGGTACACCTTGAACCATACCGGTACACCCTTCAGAACTTCGAACTCAGACGGCACAGTCGACCCATACCAAGACACCCCGCTCGCTTTGACCGCCGATTTAGCCTTAACTTACTCATTTCTTATCCGATTTGAGTTATTCAAGTGGATAATTAAACTAAACTTCAAGGAGAACCAAACATCCAGATATAGGTACCTTCAAATTCTAATTATATGTGGCTCAAAATTCAATTTCAAAGTGGCTATGTTCAAGCTTGAATTTGCCTGCTTTTTTAACATAGAGTAAAACCGGATTGTTTATGACATATCCTCGAGTTTCAAGGTTCGATTTGGGTGATTCTATGGAGAAGAACCCTTAGCACCTTAGCTTTAAATCATTACAAAGAACAAGTGTCAAATATGGAGTCAAGATACTAGAAATGAGTGGCTACTAAACTGTCCTGCAGTAATATCTGGTGAATTGATTCACTTGCATGAAAATGCCATAACTTTAGTTTGATGATCCGATTGGAATGATTCCAATTTCTAAGTAAAGTGACTATAGAGGAATAATACATGAATGTGAGGTAAGATTTCATAGACATCATACTTTACAAGTATATGAAGTGCCATGTAATAGGCATGAAACAAGGAAAATATAGGAAATGCAAATGTAAAGATATCTATGAAACATGAATGATAAGGAAAATGAAATTCAACTGAAACATGAATATGAATATGGAAGGCAATTGTCATGAACACATGTGTTGGAAGAGATATGATTATTATCACATATAACCAGAAAAATGATAACAAATGATAGGAAATATAGGACTGATATTATCGTGAATGAATATACGAATGAGTATACATGAATGAGCATACGTGGAATGAGTATATGAATGAGGCCATTACGAATGAGCATACGGAAATGAATATATGAAATGAGTACGGAATGAGTATATGAAATAAGTTAATAGATTGAGTATATTCGAGTGATAATACGAAAAGCGAAATTGAAATTGAAAAATGTGATTATGGACTGCTTATGATTGTTATATGTGAAATATATATAAGTATATATATATATATATATATATATATATATATATATATATATATATATATATATATATATATATTGATTTGAATTATTGTTATTCGAAATGTGTGTCACACATATACATGTGTGCATGTATTTGAAATATAAGCGAAATTACTGCATAAAAGTAAATTGATTTGAAATGTATCATTGAATGACTAACATGACGGGATTCACCAAATGAATTCGTCATGAAAGTAATCGTAAATATTGAATGTGAATTCACATTTTTATTGAATGACCAACATGACAGGATTCAACAACTAAATTCGTCATGAAGGTAACCGTAATTGTTAAATGTGAAACCACATTGCTATTGAATACGTAAACAGAGCCGTGATTCACCAATTGAATCGTCAGGAATGTCGATTTCTATAAACCTATATGTGAGATGGTGGTGATATTGAATGTGAAATCAACATTGCTACCGAATGACAACAAGACGTGATTCACCAACCGACCGCCGTGAATGTCAATTTCTATAGCCATATGTGAGATGGTGATATCAATGCGAAATACATTGCTACCGTAATGACAACGCAATGTGATTCACTAACCGACCGCCGTGAATGTCGATTTCTATACCTATATGTGATGGTGATATTGAATGCGAAATCACATTGCTAATGAATGACAATAGGATAGATTCACCAACTCGAATCTGGTCGGAATGTTGACTTTAGCAGCCATATGTGAGATGGTAATATTGAATGCAAAATCACATTGCTACTGAATGACAAACAGGACAGGATTCACCAACTGAATCTGTCGTGAATGTTAACTTCTATAGCCATATGTGAGATGGTGATATTAAAATGCAGTTCACATTGTTACCGAACATTAAACAAGACAGATTCACCAATCGACCGCCTCAATGTCAACTTATATAGCTATATGTGAAATCACAAATCGAAAAGTGAAAAATGACATTTAAAAATTGTATTTGTTTAAGTATCTTTTACATTACACCGACATTGTATAAAGACATTATTTTGTTAAATGTGAATGTTATGAGTCTTTTGAATTTGTAAGTGTTTATGGGATTGCCCGAAAAGAAGTGCTTTCGCATAATTAAAAAGTCTAAAATGGAATAACACAAACAAAAATGCCAAAATATAATTGAAAATGCTCCAGGCAAACTGGCTCCAAACTGAATCCTAATCGGGCCAAGTCGGGATCAGTCAGCACACTTTGAAAACAAAATTTGGCCAAACCAAACAAAATATTTTGATTGAAAACGCTTCGAGTAAACTGGCTCCATTCGATCCGCCTAACCGGCCGAGCTCGGATTCTGGTCGACACTTTTGAAAATGAAAATGACAAAACGATAACTAAAAGAATTAAATCCAAGGCCCCGATCATGAAATGTAATTGCTAAAGGATTTGATTAATGGCTTCTATCGTGATAATGATATTAGCTCCACATGATTGCATTAACATTCAATCTTGTATGTATTTGATAAGACTGATCCGTTCCACTTACCATTGTATACGATAAGTTTGTTTTGAATATGATCTCGACATGCCAAAACATGTAGAAGATATGAATTGAAACTTGTAAAAGACATGACACATGAAAGTACACGAACAAGATAATGATATGGAATCTAAAAGGATAAAATCTACATGTATAATATGATATGAGTGCAGTCACATAAGCAATAGGGCTTCGCGATATGCATATACAGAAAAGAAAATGAAAAAGATTGTGACTCGCGAGTATTGGTTATCGGGTCAAGCATCGTCTCATATGTTCCCCACTAAGCCGAAAGCTAAGACCGGTGTTCAATCCGTAGGCCTAAAGAGGAGATAAAGAGGACAGACATTCCACACCAAGAATACTGCACTGTAGATAAAACACCAAAGACTTTTCCGTGATCTCGATGTTTGTATTAGATATGTACATGTATAAGTATTTGTAAGAAAATGACTTTGGTTACAAAATTGTTCAGATACCCATGCATAAGTTCACTTCTAAGAAAAAAAAAAAAAAAAAAAAGAGGGTAAAGAGTCCCAAAGCAGCATGAGTTTCGCACCTCGAATCCTGCTCGATTCGCCAACGGCCTGACCGAACTCCAGGCGTGATACCACGGGTGCGGAATACTTTCCATATTATGGTGCATGCAAGGCCCAGGAGTTCTTAGAAATAAGCAAGTGGGCGATGATTGTGATGGATTATGTGACTAGATCTACGTATTAGCCCGCCTTGCCGGGATGATTACGCAATAACGTAACATGGCCACAAAGTCAAGAGATTTGAGAACGGGTCGGGGTTGGCCCATTCTGCCGTGATCAGAGACTTCGCCACAGATATTGACTCCATGGTCAGGGGACAACCCTAACCATAAACGCAGATAAAAAAAAAAAAAAGTGTGTGTGTGAGGATGCTCAGAACTCGGTGATGTGTTAGTATCAAGAGGAAGGAGAGTCGGCCTTCTTCCGGGGCCTGTGAAAGAAGCAAAGGGCTTCTAGTTCACGAGGGTTCCAAAGTCGCGCCATCCGGCTAGGACGACGTAGAGTTGCTCTGTCAGCCGGGCAGAGAGCGATACCACCGCCAACAAATTCTGTGATGAGCAG
This sequence comes from Tetrastigma voinierianum, assembly GCA_016808115.1. Classification (NCBI taxonomy): domain Eukaryota; kingdom Viridiplantae; phylum Streptophyta; class Magnoliopsida; order Vitales; family Vitaceae; genus Tetrastigma; species Tetrastigma voinierianum. The sequence goes on along the minus strand of JAEQBH010006655.1, from coordinate 16,911 downwards.
AGAAGGGATTTCCTCAGAGACATGGATCCTGGGGGAGCCTAGGACAAAGACAGCCCCGGGGCCAAGGTAGGACAGAGAGGATACAAAGACATTCCTCCACAAAACCCGACACAGCCAAAGGGAGCCAATTTCAGCCTAAGGAGCTACACGGCACCTCCGTTTCACAGCAGGTGTAAGAGAGGCCAAATAGGGCCGAGGCAGAGGACGAGGCCCACAGGCAAGGACATCAGGGGTTCAGGGGCGTGTCTACGCCATCACAATCGCAGCCGAGCTCAACTGATTAGCCGCTTATACAAGTGAGCCATCTCGCCATGGGCAAGAGTATATTTAATTCTACGCTTTCCACTCATTCATCGCATCAAGCCAGGATGTGAGTCGGGCTTAGAGGTTGAGACCTTAGAGGAGCCTTTGTATGTGAGTTCTCTCCTAGGGATTAGGGCAAGAATAGGTATGATATGTCGCAGTTGCGAGCTGGAGATCTCAGGGACTCTACTCACAGCGGACCCGAGATCGCGACACGCCGAGTTCGGGCGTCATCTAGGGATGGATCACCGACGCCTACAGGTCAAGTATCGATCGCGAGAGCCGTAGAGGGTTGCCGCTTACACGCAGGATCTGCACTGTGGTGTTTCAAGGACAAGCATGATATTTTATCCCGCATAAAGATACGAGTCCAGTGTCGTGGAAAGTTAAGAAGTCACAATGTAGCCTAATTTCTGTGAGGACGAGGAGAGACCGACTAGATCTAATTAGCCAGAGTATGTGGATGTTTTTCCGCATGAGCCACCCGACTACCTCCACAAGAGGGCTGTAAACTTCAGACGAGTTACACCCCGGTACTCACCCATCTCTATAACTCTCGCATAGATTTGGGCACCAGCTGAAGTCACAGAATATATGTGAGTCCAAGCATAAAGAGCTACCGACAAGGGATTCATTAGACAGAACACTTCACCATGGGCGCTTCGGTTCTGTTTATGAAGAAGAAGGATAAGACCCTTCGACTGTGCATTGATTACAAGTAATAATTGTGGTTAACGATTAAGAATCTTAATTACCGCCATGATCGACGCATCTGCTTCGACTGGGTCATATGAAAGTGAAGAGTCCGCTTCCAAGATAGACCTTCGCACTGGTTACCATCAACTGAGGGTTAGGGAGATAGATATCTCTAAGACAAATAGCTAGGAGTTGTTATGGGCACTTGAGTTTACTATGATGCCCTTTCGATTTACATTTAATACAACAAATATCTGGGATGGATTTTATGCATAAGGTATTCTAACCCTATCTAGGATCAGCTTGTCGTAGTCTTCATGGATGACATTCGATCTACTCCTACCAAAGTGGGAGCTTGAGTATCATTCGAGGATTGTGTTACATTTGCCGGAGACCATCGGGCTAGACGCCAAGTCTGAAGTAGCTTGGCCATCGAAAGTAGACTTGGGACACGTGGTGCTCAAAGATCGCGGCCGCTGACCCCAAAGAAGGTTAAGGCCGTGGATGAAATGGGAGGCCAAAGTCGCCTCCGAGATAATGTAGTTTAGGATTACCGGGTTACAAGAGATCATTGAGGATTCTCCTGGAGCAGGCAACACCTATGACGAGGTCGAATCTCGAAGGAGGTCAAGTTTGATCGGGATGACTGGGAACGCGAGGAGGCATTTCAGAGTCAAGGAAGATAGGTTCTACTTCAGCCCTATCTGATAAATTCCGACAGGCAGGGGTACACAGCGTACCGCGGATGCCTCGAGTGCCGATCGGGATGTGTTTTGATGCACCGAGGGTAGTAGCTGATGGTTCCCCGCCATTCAAGAATCATGAGCAGAATTACCCCACACAAGACATGGAGTCGGGCGATCGTAGTCTTCACTAAGATTCGGGGCGCCACTACTTATATGGTAAGGAGTTCGAGGTGTACCAAACCACAAAAGTCCGGTTATTTTCACGCAAACGGACCTCACCATGAGGCAACGATGGATGGAGTTCCTGGGAGGATTATGACTTCACTTTGCATTACCACACCGGTAAGGTACTGTGATGGCTGGTGTGCTCACCTAGTCAAGGGAGTATCGCTAGTATAGCTTCTGAGTTGGTAGATGCTTCGAGACTGTAGAGGGACGCTTTGATTAGCGCACAACGAATGTGCACAGGTACGCCAGGAGTTTAGTTGGCAACACCGCCCCGCTGGAGCAGTGATTCAGTCCCAGCGGGCGTGACGCAGAGATAGTGTCCACGTGGACCGCACAAACAGTACGGGTGACGAGGGTCAGACCGTCCAATTCTGGGATGGTAGTCTTCTGTGATAGAGGATGGGTAGTGGTTTCCCATCTCGACCGATTCCAGAGAGGAGATTCTCAAAGGAGTTTCACCGCTTCTCGACGAGCTGTGCATCCAGTGGCACTAAGATGTACCAGATCTTCACTGGCCAATATTAATCGAGCGGGATGAAGAGACACGAGGCTTAATTTCAGGCGATGACGCCTCACCGGTCGCCAGTTAAGGTCAACACCAGCCACTAGTGGCTACTTCGTACCATTGGGAGGTGGCCGAAAGGGAAGTAGAGCATGTCACGACGGATTTTGTGGACCCACTTGCTGACGACACCGCAAAGACATGATGAGGTATGGGTGATAGCCGGACCTACCACGGCTCCGCAGACATTTTCTACCGTGCGTATGACCTTCACATCGAGAGATTCCGTCTGGGCTGTATAATCGAGAGATAGTCCTACATGGAGTACCCCAGATTCATAGTATCTGATACGAACCCGAGGTTTACGTGACACTTTGGAAGAGTTTTTAAAAGGCTATGGCACACTACCGACGATGAGTACAACTTTCCACCCTCGTATTGCATGGTCACCGAGAGGACTATTCATATTGGTGTTAGAGGACGTATACGAGTAATGCATTCCTGATCATCAGTAGTCGGGAAGAGCACTTGCCCTAGTGGAATTCCGCCTACAACAACATCAGCTATCGTAGTATACAAATGGCACCATATGATGCATTGTATTGGAGGCCATGTAGGTCACCGTTATGTTGGACCGAGGTGGGAGAAAGCTCCATCACTAGTCCTGATCTAATTAGAGACACCTCCGAGAAGGTGAGCTTGATACGACAATGCCTTCGTCTACCGCAGCCTACAGGCAGCTATGTGGACGCATCGACGCCGACCCTTAGAGTTCGAGGTCGTGATCATGTCTTCAAGGTGATGCCTAAGAGGAGGTCGCCGCAAGCGCGAATATCACGAGGTTCATCGGGCCTTCGAGATACTCGAAGGGTAGTAATCACATACGGGTCAGCATTACTTCACTCCAAGATGTCGTGTCCACGAGGTATTTCACGCTCCATGTCTCTAAGTATACTCTGGGATCCACTTCATGTGGTGGATCGGGGATGAGTCATTGACATTGACGGACCTTCATATGGACCAAGATGCATTTCGATAGTCAGGATCAAAGTTTCAGACGTAAGACCGTGAGGCCAGTGAGGGTGCTATGGCGGCACCGGGTGGAGGATCAACGTGTGGCGAGGACACGATGCGCCACCTATCCCTCTTGTTTAGGGGATGAAGGCATGCGGATTTAGTCGTTTTGATATTTAAACTACGAAATTACAAGCATGGTATAGTGCACGCTGCATATGCATGTATTGTGTTTTGATTGTCCAGAGTTTCAGGACGAAATTCCTTTTAAGAAGGGGAGAATGTAAGACCCGAGAAATTGCTAATTTGTGAAAAAATGGCAAAATCATAATTTCGGCCAAAATCTAAAATTTATTCTCTCTATCCGACGACAAAATGATTTCACCATTGAATCGCCTCACAAATCTAGCTACCAAATCGACTTCGTCAATTCGAGATAGTCGTAATTTGCACGTTTTTCGAGGCATCGAGTATCGTGTGTCAGAACGAAATACTGAGGCACAAAGTCACCTATAACATGTACACATGTTACACATGTCTACGCGTATTTACGTAAATGGACGGTGTCGGTATAGTGCCAAATGTCTAAAACCAAGGAGTAAGGGCAAGGCATTATTGAATTTGATTAAATGATAATAAGACGAAATAGGGAATAGTATCGTCTCTTACATCACAAAGAACCCAAAAACGTGAAAGGGAAAAAGAGAAATTAAAGTGAGCTTAGTTTTCAAAACCTAGTGAGAGAGAGTGTGACTTATCTCTAGATTTCCGGCGATCCAACTGTTGGAATTCTTCGGGACAAGAAGGAAAGTTCGCCACGCACAGCCTACGCCATCTGATTTACGGAGTTTCGATAAACTTCATGGAGGTAGGGGTTTCATCCTACTTGAGTTTTACACTTGTTTAAATGTATTTAAGGATGCTTGGGTTGATTGAGTCCGTGAGCAGTCGGTTGACGGGTCCCAAATCTGGAACCGCATTGTTAGAAAATTATGAAACCCATTTGTGCAAATTGCTATTGTCCATAGGTCGCTTCGTTGTCAATAAAGATAATTTGTGGAACAAATCGTATTGTGATATGTATTAGGCCGGAAATAGCTACAAAATTTGAGTTCACAACGTGAAACCGATAATTGGTGATTGGTCATGAACAGTAATCCTAGGGTTTTACTGTTCATGTGAATAGTGACACGAAAATAAATTTTTGTGGGAAAATGTGTTTGGTCGAGTAATTCAAGTTGAATTGCTCGTGTTTGATAAATAGCCTAAGTGGGCTAAATTTTGGTGTAATGGATTGTGAAATTACATAACATGTTGTGTGATTTTAAATTATGTAAATATATGCATGATGATATATTTGCATGTGTTATATAAATTGTATTGAATTGGCATCATGCATTTCATATGAATCGGGGCACCAGAACGATAGGAGTGAGTGCATGAGAGGTGGTTTATCGAGAGTGGTTTCTATGTCGACTAATAACAATAATTATTGGAGTGTGTCCATTAAAATATCGGAGGGTAGTCCATATAAAATATTGATTCGTGCCACAGTAGGGGTGTCGGAATCAATAAAATTTATACCTAAGTTGCTCCTACTGCCATACCGTAACTATTGCAGTATAACGGCTCTGGGATCGAACATAGGGATGGGTTTTCGTCTTACAAATGACTTGTATAATGATTCAAAATGGTGAAGCTTTATCCACTTGAATTTGCATAAAAGTGTGTGGTTGTTACTACATAGTTTCAACTCGAAATCGCTTTAAAATAAGATGTAAAGAAGACCTGAAGTTTTAGGTCACTATTTTGGTATGATGGGGTCAGAGGTGTCCCCAAGTTATTTCCTCGCATTAGGCAAATGACATATAGTCATTTCCAAAACCGATCTTTTTTAACTTAAAACCAACCCTTAGTAACATTCCTATTTGAACCATGGCATGCATCAGGCACAATGTTCCCGCAAAGAGAATAAAGCATTTAACCTACTCAAAGGGCTCGTGAATGACATCTAATGGATGTCAGTGTATCTAGAAATAAGAATACATCAACCCTAAACATGCCAAGTATTGACCAAAGAAAATACATTAAATAGCATTTAAACCTAGTTTTGAAATTTTGAAACACAAATACGCAGCACTCCGGCTTCATGAAAACAAGAGGAACACTCCATGAAACCCATATCAACCAACCCAAGAACCCTTCTTCAAGGTTTTGAGGCTTAGTCGAACATCCTTTCGAGTTGTCATCCTCAGCGTGTGCTCAAGTGCTCTTAGAAAATAAGGGAAATAGGAGAGAGAAGAGAGAAAATGGGAACTAAAACAGGGTCGAAATGAAATCGCATTAAAATGAATAGTTAGTTACAAAATATTCATAATACGGCTTATATAACCCCAATAAACATGCGAAAAATACCAAACTATCCTAAATAATATGATTACATCGAGGGCAAAAAGAGGAATTAAATCAAAACAGTCGCTTGAATCACAAACATCGCTGCGTAGAATTTCGCTATGCACAAGAATTTCTCTATATACCGCTTATGATATACAGCTTGGGCCTCGAAGTATGTAGCGAAATTTCAACATATAACAAAAATTTCGCTATATAGCGAAATTTCGCTATGATAGCAATAGTGAAATTTCGCTATGTAGCGAAATTTCAACATATAATGAAAATTTTGTTATAAGGATTGCTAAAAATTTCGCTATCATTGCGAAATTTCGCTATGTCTGCGAAATTGCCATTCTCCCCCTACTTTCTTTCTGGTTCCTCTAGCCTGCATTATGCATCTTCCAAAATTTATTATTTCTTCATCCTGTGCTTGATGAAACTGGACAACAAAACCATACGGTAACTCTAAGATATATCACTCAATTTCGATGCCAATCTCGAAATGATGGGGTTAAGGTTTACAAACCCCTGAAAACTACCAAAAACAACCTCAAAACAAAATCAGTAGTACTAAAGGGACCTATACATGTTAATCGACTTAAATAATATGATTAGTATGCAAAGCACTCAAACCTATCTTAAATGGGGACTCAAAATAAGACTTTGGGGTACTAATCACACTCCCCAAATCGAATCTATCATAGTCCCTTGAAGAATGCTAAAAATAATAAAGGACATGCGTGCTATGCTTGCAAAAGATATTATGTTCAAAAAGTGTGTGTACAAGGAGGCTTTACTCGCATGAAAAATTTAGATCAGACAAACCATCACGAGAACACCTACATAGGAACAAGTTTGTGGCAAAAGATCAATTCCAAGGAAGTCAACCCGAACTTCCACCAAATCTAAGTGTTTTTAGAAATCCGCTTTTAAACCAATAAGTCGCGTTATTCCCTCCCCCCAACTGCTATCGCCAGACCTTAAATCGATGACCAACCTAAATAGATTCAGCTTACACTCTTATTTTTACTGACAGATTGTAGGGTGCTATGTCAAAACTCTACTTCACCAAAGTCCTGTAATCTAAATCAACTACATCCTGTTCAATTAAGGTTTAGGGCATCAAGTTAAAAGGATCCGTCTAATTAATTAACTCTTTGATGAGCGCTTAAAACACTCGTATTATACTGTCACTTTGCATTTTCATGTTGATTTGGCATTATTTATATAATTTTAGTGTTAGATTCCTTATTTAGTTTTTTGGTTTTGGAATACAGGCATGATGAGGCGAAAAGAACAACTTCTGGAAGCCATTTTGGAGAAATGAGGAGCATGCAAGGAAGTCACTGCCACGTCGCGACGTCTCCACGTCGCGACGTCACCAAGTCACGACGTGGGGGTCAACAAATGCAGACGTCACCACGTCGCGACGTCACCACGTCGCGACGTCACCAAACCGCCTCATCATTAAAAGTACCAGCCCGTAAATCAGCGCGCACGAAGCCGCACGCAATGTGAGGCAGCTGGCTTCGAGAGCAGAGTGACATTGATTTCGAGGAGGTGCCCGGGAATTGTAACGCTTTTCATTTTTCATATATTTTCGGATCTTAGAACAATGTTTTCATTATTAAATAGTTTCATCTTTTTTTCCATTATGTTCTAGATCTTTTCTAGGTTACATCAAACTCCCGTCATACGATATGGATTAAGGATTGATCTTTATGTTATTCAATTGTTTATAAACTGTCAATCTACGATACCTCGTAGTTAAATTATATGATAATGTTTGGCCAAGATTAGCATAGCGCAATCAAGATCCGAGATCTCGAGAGATGAGGGTATTCGTGGATCCGTGAGTAGCCTTCTACTGATCTTGGCCAACAGAGATATTCGACCGAAGGTGGTATCTGTAACATTTAAGCATTTCTAGAATACCGAGCCGAGATGTAGATATACTGATTTCATTTGCGGATAGGCTGATATACTCGAGAGAGGATATCTCAGAGCAAGATCACCTCACCATAGGCGATTATAAATGTGACAATAACAATCTTTTAGAAAAACAATCCATCGAACGTGACAGGGGGAGATATAACCCTAGGCTTTAAACAATACTTTAACTAAATCAACAGTTAAGTTAGTTTTTACATAATTGAACTCCCTTTTAAAGTCATTCTTCAGATATTGTCTGAAAAGCCGAATCTCTGTAGTCAATTCGCTTTCCTCGTGGATCGACATTCAGACAAGTAAGTACACTATATTACTGGGGCTACGCGTACTTGCAATAATTTAGCATTAATTTTATACAATCAAGGTTTCTACCAATAAGTTTTTGCGCTGGCGGAAAGGTTTAATTTGATATAGAGAAGTGGAGTATATAGGATAATATTCTCGAATTTTTCTTTATTTTGTTATTTTTACAAGTAATCGGTAATCGGGTTTGCTTAGTCAGTGTTATCATAGCACAGGTTCAGCGAGTACATGCGACAAATGTAGATCGAACTAATCAACACCTCGTGGATCCTCGAGCCGTAAAGACTTCGTACAGACAAGGGGCCGAGAACAGAGAATGTACTGTATGTAGATCCCATGGGCCATGGAAAATACTAAGAATGTGAGTTTGGTGTTGAGCAAATCAACCACAGAGAAGTCAAATGGGAATCACTGAGGAGTCAAGCACCGCACCATTTATACAAACAACGATCCGCATATTTTCCTGTATGAGTTCAGAGCATCGCCGACCGTCATAAGTGTGACAATGCATCGACTACCACCGATTCGCAAACAACTTCGAATCAAGTCACCACAAAGGCGATGTCGTAACATCTTATTCCATGGACTACCCTATGAGAACCCAAACATGCATTTGACTAATTTTCTCGGCCTGGCGATACTATCAAGTATAACTGAGTCATCGAAGAAGCGCTAAGGCTAAGGTCGCTCCCATTGTCACCGGGATGTAGCCAAACACTGGTTAACTGGGGCTACCACCGCATTCCATTACTACATGGAATGACCTGGTACAAAATTTCTCGACCAAGTTCTTCCCACTGTTTAAAATTGCACAACTCAGGCAAGAGATCAACACATCTGGACAACTCAGGGGGAGAACCCGGCCGAGGTACGGACGGTGCCTCATGAATTATCGAGGAAGTGTCCCCACCACCGACTAACCAGATGGATGCAAGTCCACACCTTCTACAATGGTCTAAGAAATGCAACCCTAACGATGATCGATGCTTCCACTGAGGATCATGAAGAAAACGCATCAGCGTATGAGATCTCTGTAAGACGCAGCCGACCAATACTAATCAGCGGGCCTAGAGAGGCGGCTATACTAGTTGAATACGCGGTACCGATAATGCGCCCTCAACAACTGGGTCAATCATGTGGCACGAACTAAGCAGCTTGAATCAGACAAAGAGGGAACACGCATCGCCATACAGACCAACCCCGAATCAGGTGAATTTCAGGGGGTCAAGATAAGAAGGCAGATTGTCACGTGAAACCCTATCAGAGCAAGTCAAGACGTGTCGAGGTTCATTTAATCAATCACCGCAGTGAAGATCAGAGTGGGGAAACGGCTACCGTAATCGAATCAGGACAAGGGTGGCGTAACAATCAGAATTTAACAATCAAACTATCATGGTATGGGGTGGCTAATAACTTCGCGAACAATATACCATCAAACCGAGATAGTGAACCACCTCCCGAGAAAAGGTAGACTTAGAACAAGCTCCTAGCAAAGATGTCACCTCACACAATCGCCTTCATGAATGAGAGACAAAGGCAAATATGCAACAAAGAAGCAACCCAAATTGAAAACCAAGAAAGACAGCTTGAGAAACTGAGGTACGATGGGGCAAATGGCCAATCTATCGGGACAGAGAGGCAGCAGGTTCACTACCAAGCAATCTCGGGAGGTAAACCCTAGAGGAAGAAGAGTAACAGAAGGGCCATCACTCTGGCGAGTGGAAAAGAGTTGGAAATCCCGAGTCGCACCAGCGTGAAGAGAACGGTAAAATTGAGGAGCAAGACCACGTGATCCTAAAAAGGCCAAATACAAGATGAGCAACCCCGAGATACGAGTAATCAAAGATAATAAAGTTAGGGAAGGAACATGGAAATGTGGTATTAAAAACAGATGAACTCATACTAATCCCGTATCTTCAGAGGTTAAGAAAGGTAAGTTGTGAGAAGAATTATAAAGTTTTGACATCTTCAAGAAGCTACATATTAATATACCCTTTTGTGCATTGAGAACATGCCAAGTTACGTGAAATCTATGAAAAAGATCTGGCGAGTAAGAAGAAGTTAGAGGAATATGGGACCATCAAGACCGAGGAACGCAGCACATCCCGCAAAGAAACTCCCCAAAACTTCAAGATCCCGGCAATATTATACCGTTTCTAGGAACCAAGTATCCGAAAAGCCCGTGTGATTCGGGGGCCAAGATCAACTTGATGCCGCCGATGTTTAAAAGGCTAAAGTCGGGAGCCAAAATCGACTCACACCGCTTGCAACTCAAGCATAGGTTCATCAACATCCTCGCATAATCGAAATGTCCTAGTAAAAGCCAGAATTGCTCTTCCAGCCAGACTGGCCATTCTAGACATGGAGGAAGATCACCCGGGCCCAATTTAGTATTTCCATAGGTCTCTTCCCGCCACGGAAAAGCCCAAATCAATGTGCAAGAAGCGTGAACTCAAATTGAGAGTCCGAAGGAGAAGAGATCATTTTTCCATGTATTCCAGCCCATGAAGCATCCTGATGACGATCCAAATGAAGATATCTCTTAACTCATTATACGAGATTTTGCAAGACAAGGCTAATAACTTCCATGAAAGCCTATTATTGCAATGTAAAGACACCGATGAGGCAAGTACATGAACAAGAGTATTTCATCCACTTAAGGTGGTGTGCACACTAAAAGGAGACGCGCAAAAATTTCCTTGGTAATTCTTCAAGAATATCGCACACCGAGATTCAGTGGTCGTCGTAGCTAACGATATTAAACATAGCGCTCTGGGAGGCAACCCAAGTGTTTTAAATTCTATAGTTTTAAGTTCTATAAGTTATTTTCAGCAATTTCGTTTCTAGTTGTGTTCATGATCAATGTTTTTGTTTGTTGGTTTAATTCGCGTGACCTTGCTGCGGTGCGTGTCTTACAACCTTGTTCAATGACCGAATGAAGTTCACGCGGAGAGTTCTCGAAAAGTGGGCTGCATAATGTATCGAAAAATTTCGGGAGACTTTTCTCATCACGCCGCCGACGCCATTTTAACACTTCTCGTCAATACGCGACGCGGATTCTCACGTCGCGACGTGGACTTTTCACGTCGCGACGTCACTTATACACGTCGCGACGTCAAATTGTAAGGCTCTCTGTCACGTCGCGACGTGGGATTCTCACGTCGCGACGTGGACTTCTCACGTCGCGACGTCATTTTTACACGTCGCGACGTCATTTGGTCACCTCCTCTGTCACGTCGCGACGTGAATCTCCACGTCGCGACGTCTATTTTACATGCTTCGCCACGCCGCGACGCGCCTCCGCACGCCGCGACGCCGCCAATCAAGCTCGTCACGCCGCGACGTAGTTTCACGCCGCGTACGGACTGGTTTTAAACCAAGAATAAAGCCATTTTACCTTTCACCGCACTATTTCCCCGGAACCTCGCCTCGCGACGCCTAGAGTTCAATTCGACCGATGGGGAGATCTCCTCTTTGCTCGACTGATCGTAGTCACCCACATTGGCCGGTTTTGGACCATAGTGGCTTCTCTCCACCACTGCAGCCCGATTCTAGCTGCATGTGAGTTAGGCTCTTTTGTGTTTTTGTGCAGCCTAGAGGTCTTTAGAGGTCATTTCTGCCATCTTAGATTCATTAGGTTCTCTTTAGTCTCTTTTAGGTCTTGATTGAGTCTTTAAGTAGTTCTTAGTTGATTTATTTGGTAAGCATATTAGGGTATAGAAGTTTCTGTCTTGCTTAGGATGTCGTGCAAGCGCATAAGTTGCCCGTTGCGGAGCCCGCCACGAGGCCTCGACCCCCGCTGCCGATGCCTCGCTTTGCAAACGAAGTCGCTGGACGGCGAGCACAATTTGCAAAACCGATCCTTCATTAAGGAGAAGGGGTTTCATCACCCCGACGATTTTTTTAAAACCATCGGCGCCAGCGGGTGGCATGCTTTCGTGCCAACCCCCTCGCCCAAACGCCATGAGCGCAGAAGCCCGAGTTTTAATGCTCAACCTCAGAGATCCCACGCCCTCAAAAGGTCGTGGTGCGAGGTGCATTGGTCGAATTTCAGCTGAGTCGATCAATAGCTACTTATGGCCTGTGAGCATATCCCACTGGCCCATTTGATCGCTCACAGCACCCCGGGACATCCCCGAGGTCATCCGCGGTGTCGACCAGCACGGTGGAGCGGAGGATCAATAACCAGCCACGCAGTAAATTTCAAGGCCAAGCATTTGGCCTACATTCCTAAGGTGTGGCATCATTTTATCACTTCGCGTCTTATACCGACGACGAATGTGTGTGAGGTGATCGTCAAATACTTCCCGCTTCAACTACGCTTATCTTACGTGATATACCATTTGACGCCAAGGTGTTATCGAGGATGCCATCCTCCATAACCGGATGCAAAGATGAACCTGGGCACCCTTTCGATCTTCTGGCCAGGTAAGCAAGCTCTGGTGCCCCTTGACGACAATGAGGCCTGGCTTCATCCCATCAAGACCATATCGGTCAAGCGGGACACACCTGGTGTCCCGCAACCTGAGGGGGTCTATGACTCAGGACATGAGCCCCTCGACGAGGATCTAGCTCCAGACATTCAAGCTCGCTTATGGATCTCTCGGGTGACACCCCAGAGGACACTCGGGCTACCCCCTCGTCCCGACCTCCACCACCTCCACCCCAAAGAAATTTCAGCGACTGGGTCCCTCCTAGTCCTTCCCGATATTGAGGACCCTGCTTCACTCACCGAGCGCTTTGACGCAGATTTCGGGATGAGACCTGTGAGCACCGAGTCCTCAGCATCAGTGGCATGGAGGCGCTCGGCGTGGCCGACATGCGCACGCCCGGCCAATCAGGCCATCATTCTACAAAGAGCAAGAGGGCTATGCAGCCAAACAGCAAGTAGCCCCGGAAGCTCCACCGCTCACCGCCACCGCCAATCGCAGCGATCTACGTGGGAGTCCTCACCCTCTATGTTTTTATTTTACCAAAGGTGACACCGGATCTCGTTCGTGTGTGGGCGTATTTGTCGGATACCATGTTTTATTTATCAACGCTTTATTTGCGTTTGTTTTAGTTTTAGTAGTTTATAGTATTGTTAGTTGTTCAGATTCGGTCAGTGGTTTTGTTTTTAAGATTGCATGCAACAGAGGGGTGTAAGCTTAGCATTTGTTTTTGAGCTTATTGTGCACGCATACTTTGCTTTATGTTATGAGTCGCTTGTTAGTTGTTTGTTTGTTTTGTGATATTCATGCATAATGTAGTAATTGTGAATCAGCTGTGCCATGTTGAAAAATTGAGGATCGATTTTAGATCAGAGTTCACTATAGATTTGTTCGTATGCATACATTTGCTCGATGCTCTGGTGAATTAGATCGACAGGTGAAAAAGGCTAGTGAACCAATCCCTATAGTCAAGAAACCACCTCAAAAACTCTATCACACTCACACACTAGTGACGACCGCATGCATAAGTACCGAACCAACTACTAAAGCCTCCACCAACCCAGGAGATCTCAACCATTTGAGCGACGGACACCTAAACAAAAGAGGATTGCCATCGAGCCCCAAACCAAAAGAGAAAAATACAAAAAACATGAGAAAAAGAGAAAAAGAAAGAAATAAAATAGGCATATGCATAAGAATAAGCCAGATCATCCAATCGAATCCCAGTACGCCTCGGGCGGCCATCAGTCTTTAACGCCCGTGCCCAACTGTCGAGTCACTGGACGACCGCCCGCTACATGGGACGTAAGATGGATCATTCACGCAACCTAGGGCCAGCCATCGAGTTTGGCTGGAGGTTCGGGTGAAGTTTGAAGGGGAACTTCTAATGCCCGTGCCCTTAACTAATCGGTGGGGAGTCACCAACGGAACTACTTGGCTAAAACCTTCTTGGCACTAGGTCTTCTTCCATTTGTTTTGGTACATAGGAAATTCTAGATATGTAGACATGAATAATTAGGTGCGTTCTATCTTGTCTGGATTCGATTCTTCCTAATAGATTAAGGTTGAACTTAAGTTTGAGGGAGTATCGGAACTCGGGCATATTAGAGTCCACCTACCATAGGCACACATAGGGTTTGGGAACTGACCATTGAACACTATGGGAGTGGATGCACTAGTCGGTTCACATACCTCAATCGAAGTCACCGAAAGTCAGAGTATACATGCCTTCATTGAACATCGAGCAAAGCGGTGGGTATGTGTGAATGATCCAATTGATCCCACATTTTTTGACATGGCATTCTTGTCTTAGTGTAGGTTGCATAATTAATGGGTGTGTATCTGTTTAGAGTCGGTTCTTGTAGGGCAAACAAAGAATTAAGTTTAAGTGTGATGAGTGCTTAAAACACCAGTTATGCTCATGTCAGTCTTGCATTTTCATGTTGATTTGGCATTATTTATATAATTTTAGTGTTAGATTCCTTATTTAGTTTTGTTTTGGAATCTGAACATGATGATGAAGAACAACTTAAGAGCCATTTGGAGAAATGAGGAGCATCACGAGTGTTGCCCGTCGGCGATCTCACGTCGCGGCGTCCTGCTATCACGGCGTGGGGATTCGATAAATGCGAGGCGTCTACGTCTGGCGTCACCCGTCATAGCGTTACCACGTCGCTGACGTCACCACGTCGCGGCGTCGGCTAATGCGCCCTCATCATTAAAAGCAAATTAGGGTTGGAAATCAAGGCGGATGGAAGCGCCACGAACAGAGCCACGGGTTTGAGCGGTGACGTGATTTGAAGTGCGAGGTGTAGCGCTTTTCATTTTTACGTATATTTCGGATCTTAGAACAATGTTTTCATTATTAAATAGTTTCATCTTTTTTCTTCCATTATGTTCTAGATCTTTTCTAGGGTTTACATCAAGCCACAATCATCGATATGGATTAGGATTGATCTTTTATGTTATTCGATTGTTTTATAAATTGTCGAATCTCTATACGTAGTTAAATTATATGATAATGTTTGGCGGCATTAGCATAGCACTTGAATCCGAGATTCGAGATGAGGTCGGGGATCTGGGTGAGTAGCCTTGGTGATTCGGTCAATAGAGATATTCGGACGAAGGTGGTAGCTAGGGTAGAACGTTTAAGCATTTCGAATCTTAGAGTCGAGATACAGAGATATGCTCGTTCTATTTGCGAGATAGAGCGGATATACCTCGAGAGAGGATATCGTAGGCAAGATCACCTCACCATAGGCGATTATAAATGTATTGAATAACAATCTCTTTGAAAAACAATCCATTAGGCATTAATGAGGAGATATAACCCTAGGCTTTAAACAATACTTTAACTAAATCAACAGTTAAGTTAGTTTTTACATAATTGAACTCCCTTTTAAAGTCATTCTTGGTCTTAATACGAAAAGCTTAGAATCTCTGTAGTCGAATTTGCCTTTCCACAGTAGATCGATATTTATCGACCATTTTACTATATTACTTGGGGCTACGCGTGCACTTGCGCACTTAGGCATTAATTTTATACACCGCGTTTTCGGCCTGTCACTCTTCAGGCTTCACCCCGGACTTCGAATGATTTCAAGAATCCAGCACCTATAACTCACTAAACTCCACCCATCCACCCATGTAGCGAACACTAAGTCGGTGACTCCCAACCAATTGGCTTAGGCCACCGGGCTTCAAAGGCTTTCGCCATATACCCCTCGGATTGTGTTCGGGTTTCAAGGTAAAGTGTCACGACTTTTCTTTCTCTTTTTCTCCTTTCTTTTTCTTTTTGCTTTTTATTTTTCTTTATAGAAGACTCATTGGTCTGCTTTTATGGGTAACCTAAACCTATTATGGGTCGTCAACAAATCTAAGGCCGGTTTTGCAAAGTAAAGGTGTCAAACTTCTCAACCTATTGATGAAGCCGTGTACCTTTGTGTGTGATTAGCTAGGGAGGATGAACAAGGTTGAATGCTTAGGAATCTCAGCCAACCAAGAAGCATCCATGCATGGAACTATTCTAGCATTATGGTGGCATGCGATTGTAAATTTTCAACTCGAGGTAAGAGCGAGGAAGCCTGAAAATATATAGAAGCAAAAATGGTTTACCAAAAGTGTAGAAAAATGTAAAATCTTCTTTATAAAGCTTGATATAACCAAGAGTGGCTAGTACAAACAACATATTTAAACACAATGCATACTAATCACAACAAAAGATCTTTGCCTATTATTGGCTAATACATACATATAAGCAGTCCTATCTGAAAACAAGTAGGCGGGTTGATAAAGGTAAAACAAAGAAGCAAAAATATGATGGGTATTTTTAACTCTAGCTTCCTCCCCCAGGCCAAAGCGGTATCTCCTTTGGGTAGGGATCGGAAAGCTAGAGAAGGGTCGACCACTTCCCGCCTCGTGGTGGTGTAGGCGCGGTGGATAAAAGCTATTTGCAGAGCACAAGCACATCCAAGGAGGCTGTGGAGTGGAAGCGGATGCGGTGGGTGATCCGCAGTGAGTGGGGTACACGTGTAGGCTGCGTCACGGTGTGGCGAGGGGCAGGAGTGGCTACGAGGTCTGAAGAAGCATGGCGCGTGATTACGCGCGTGGTGAGCCTCGGCTCAGTCATCGCTTCCGGTCAATGTTGTGACGCATCCAAAAGCGACCGAAATCCCACTGGAAGTGCAGGGATGTGCTGCAGTGGCTCTGCGATGTGGAGGATGGGCCACTTGAGTCTCGGGAGGAGCTAGGACCGTGGAGGTGGAAGCTGGAGGAGATAAATTTGGGCGGGTCCTCTCCACCTCCACCTACGGAACATGCGCTCACTGTAGCGGGTCCTGCCTGCATAATCATCCACGACCTCCCTCACATTGTTTGTAAAATAAAAAAGTGGTATAGATAGAGA
>JAEQBH010006654.1:0-121473 GCA_016808115.1 Tetrastigma voinierianum | reverse complement strand
TCTCTCCACTTTCTTCTTCTCTCCCCTCTTCCTCCTTCTTTTCCTCTCCTCTCCTCTCCCATCCCACCGGTTTGGTCCAAGATGGGTCAAGTGAGAGTGTCCTCTCTTAGGCTTGTGTTTGACTTGCTCTCCTTTTGACACATGGCTCCCTAATAGCCATCCAACTCTTGCCAAGTGTCACTCGTTACTCTTGGTGCCTCGAAAAACGTGAATTTCTGACTGTCTTAGAATTCGACGAAATTTGATGGGGTAGCTAGATTTCGTGAGACAATTTCAACGATAAAGTCCTTTTCGTCATCCGAGATCTAAAAAAATTTCAGATTTTTAACCGAAATTACCGTTTGACCCTTATTCAGAAAAATTGAATTTTCTCAAGTTTTACATTTCACTATGGAAGTATATATAATTTTTTAAGATAATATCTAGATATTAACATAATGGAAACATATTATTTTATATGAAACCGCATTTCTGGTTTGTTGTCGATAAGAAACGAATGGAAAAAGGATAAGGTAGATGTGAAAGATAATGAACAAGACAAACTTAATTTGACGCGTAGTTATGTTAACAAACATTAATTAATATTTTAAAACTTATACGTAAATGAGTGTATGGGTAGGGGATAGAATTGATTGAGCAATGTAAAAAAAGTGGATGGAGATAGAATCTATCAAAGTTAGATTCAATTTTTATTTTTTTTATCAATTTATTATAAATTTATTTTTCAATCAATTTCGGTCAAATTGGTATTGATTTGAATTAATTTTAAAGGGCAAGACTAAGCAGATTTTTAAAAAAATGGAAAAAGAAAAGACAAAGAAGTTTGGGAAGATATATTCTCAAAAATTATTATAATAATCGTCCTTTCCACAACTTATTTTCATGGTTAATTAAATGAACAATAGTTTTATATTTTTATTCATTTTTTACATTCTCTTTCTGTCAGAATTTTGAAATTTACTGCACATGGCTTTGTAGCCTAGTGGTGGAATATATATATATATATATATATATATATATATATATATATATATATATATATATATATATATATATATAAGTTTTGAAAATATATATAAGTTTTGAAAATGCTGCCATAGATTAATAAATCAAACAATTCTTCTTCACTGTTACGGTATGATTTCATGCATTATTAGGCTTTGTTTGAGCATGAAATTAATATGTAATACAAGGAAGGAAAAACCAAAAAAAAAACAAACAAAGAAAAGTTATATATAACCAAAAAATCAAAATAATAATTACATATCTCATATTTTGAATAATTAAAGAGAATATAAAGAGGAAGTTCCTAACTGCCCTTTCTCTATTCTCTTCAACATCTTCTTTCTAAGACAAAAGAGGTGATCTTTTTTCCATTCATGACCTGAAATCACTCCTTCATCGCTTCTTCCCCATATCAAGGTTGTCTTTTCCAATAAATTGATTTCTTCCACACCGATATGGGTTTGTCTTTGTTTTTCGTATTTTTGTGGCCAACCTGTTGTTACGTCTTTTGTCCTCGACTTGTTGGTAGTTGTGTAGTCAACGGTCAACTTTGTGAGTTTACTGGGTATTTAAATGGTCAGAAGTTTCATCTTATAGCGCCATCATATCAAATCATATTCATATTCGCTTATATGATCACGAACCTTAGGTATCATTTTTGGATTTTCAATGTATAGACTTTGACCTGATCCTTTTTGCTATTAACATGAATCAATAAATTTATCTATTTTCAAAAAAAAAAAAAGAATATAAAGTCAAAAAGAATGTCTTGGATTTTTTTTTCTTTGGGTTTTGGACTCAAGTCTGTTTTTGTTAAGCCAAGTCTTTCGTCCATTAATCTTTCAATCCATTCACGGGAGAAGTCATCCTCTAGTTATTGTGATTGATACTTGTATCCATTTCTGTTGGATGGAAATGGAGGTGGTCAAATTACTTTAATAACCTTATTCCACTTCTTTTATTTATGTTTGGGTTCATTTACTTTCAAATATTTATTGATTTTCTTTTCTTTTCTTCTCTTATAACCCATCTAATTGAAACTTTAACTGCATCATTTGAAATCGAGTCTTAATTTTGCATCACTTGAATTTTTTCTTTCTTCATTTTTTTTCCCTTTCTTTCCACTTTTACTCCCTATATTTTCTTTTGCATTTTTTTTAACGTTTTCCAAACGTAGTTTAAGAAATTAATGGAAATAATTAAATAAGGATTACTTGCCTCTTTGTTGGCTCCCTATCTTGGTGTGGATGTTTTGCATCAAAATTGGATCTCATATGATTTTGTCCCTTATCATTAAACCAACAATTTTCTTGAGAAAGGTTGCTTCTTGTAAGAGGTTTTTTTTCATTGATAAAAAACAATTATTCTAATTAATGATCAATGAGTCCATACATGCCTTATTCATGCAGGCGTTTAACGTTTAACAAAGTAAAGGCATGTGAAAGGAAAGGTCCAAGTTCGAGCTCAGTGAATGTGACCAGCTCACTACATTATAATTGTCAAATTAAGCACTTGTCAAAAGCGAATGACAGCAAACTTTTTAATTTTCAAAAAGCAAGGAAAAGTTAGACTTTATTTGAAAATATTTTAAATAACAATTCTGAATAAATTTTCGATATTGTTTGGGAATCTAAATTATTTTTATATTTTAAATATATCTAAAATAAGTTTTGTATTTAATATCAACTAAATCATTATTTATATTTTAAAATCATTCCTAAAAATAATTCATTAAGAAATAAAAATAAATTTTTATTTTATATATATATAATAAAAATTATTTCGGATAATAGTTATATTTGTACGGTTCCTCAAAATTATTAAGGAAATATAAAAAATTATTTAAAATTTATTTTCTTATCTCTCGATGTCTACTTAAAATCTTTAAAATCAAATATAAAT
Source organism: Tetrastigma voinierianum (assembly GCA_016808115.1). NCBI lineage: Eukaryota > Viridiplantae > Streptophyta > Magnoliopsida > Vitales > Vitaceae > Tetrastigma > Tetrastigma voinierianum. The sequence continues at coordinate 118,566 of JAEQBH010006654.1, read as the reverse complement.
AAAATTACTTAAAAATTTACTAAACTGTCATCACCGGTGCTCGAACATGGGACCACTCCCCTTGAATATTAAACCTTGTTAAAGGTTGAATGCTCTACCAAATGAGTTATGCATGTGGATAGAAATTTACATATTTTTAAATCATTTTGTTTGAAATCTATTCTTTAATCATTTAATCTTTTTTTTTTCTTTCCTTTCTACTTTTATTCCCTGATTTTCTTCCCTTACATTTTTTCTTCAAGAACCAAACATAGCCTTATAAAAGTGTCCTAAGCCTGTTTGGTTCTGTTCTTGAAAATTGTTCAAAAAAACAATTTTTTATTTGTTTTTATACAACACGAAGAACAACTTTTATTTGTTCTCTAAAAATAACCATTTAAAGAACATGAAAAACAAAAAAAAAACACAATGAGAACGGCCTCTCGAATTCCAAACGTGTTATCCACATGCTAACTCATTTAATAGAGCATTCAAAGTATAAAAAGTCAGACATCGGGCAAGATAGATAATCAGACGCCACACAAACAAAGTACGGAGAACGCTTTGAAACAATGTTAACACCAAAATGGTGTTCTCTTAAAATCAAGTATTCTTCTTTAAATTTAGTGTTTTTACAGTTCTTTGTGTTATTTAGAACAAAAAACTGGAAACCAAACATGTTCTCCCTTTTGAGAACAGAAAACAGTTTTTGCAAAGGTTAATAGTAACTAAGAAAAGAGGTGCAAAGATTTATAACCTTTTCAAGTCCTAAATGCACCAAATACACATTCATCCTTCAGTTTCTCCCTCCCTCCTACATGATGCTAACTGTAAGCAATATTTTAAAATTGGATCAAACCAGTCGATCAACCAATGACCTTTCCGGTCCCGATTCGATCATCGTTTCAGCCTCTAAACCGTGAACTAATAACTTTTCTGGTTCAATCATCGATTCGTTTTTTAAAACATTGACTATGTAACACCCTTTTATTTTTTTAGCAATTTAAATGTAGCTTTGATACCAAAATAAAATGTAACACCCTTTTCTTTTTTTAGCAATTTAACTGTAGCCTGGATACTTAATAATATGTAAAACTCCAAAGACTATCGATACAAATTACAAATACGTTTAGATACCGTAGGAATATATAATAATATAATCAAACATTTGCGTAGGGCCTGATACCTTGGGATAAATCCTACTTGTACAATATGGCATTATATATGCCCTTTTCAATCGATCATTTTACAAAATATATCAAAGTTTTCAATATCAAAATATTTACAAAATAAAAATCAGAGTTTATACAAAAATGGTAAAATCCATTTCATGAATGCATGATTGATCTTTTTACTTCGACACCGTGAAGCTTCGACGCTGACCCAAGTCTCTACGGCTTGTCCTCGCACTGCCTTCACTCCGACATTCATAAAGTGATGACAAAGACAACGCGCTAAGCATTTTCTACGCTAGCTGTTCCCATACAATTCTCTCTTAATTTCGCTCAATCAATTCATGCAATGTTTATAAACAATGTTTTGTACATTTTCAATGACCACGCAAGATATATATATATATATATATATATATATATACTCATTACATTCAATTACACCATTGGTCATTTCAAGTTATGCAATTTCATATGCACTAAATCATTCAAATCACAAATCATGCACTTTTCATTCTCATTATCATTTTGCCCTTATTGAATTTAACCAATGCTTTCGATGCATAGGATAATGAATCACTGACACGGTCCCGCTAGGCCGCAGGCCGGTATTAAAACGGTTTTATAACATAGTACGGTCCCGCTGGGCTACTAACTGGTTATTAAAAATCAATTTCGTGAACACTACCGATACTGTCATGTTGGGCTATGGATCGGAGTGACACTTCATTACATTCGGCAAGATCGCTTAATTTGACCCTTATTGGTATACCAATCGCCCTAACTCAATTTAATCTGCTAACATTCTTTAAGGGCATTCAAACTTTAATACAATTTACAATAATGTATATACATTTGGATACAATTATTTATTTCAACACTATGCAAATTTTCATATGCAATTTATTTCGTGAATCGGTTGTCTCAAATCAATTTAAAAAACAACCAATATGCACTATCATAAATCATTTCAATATTTCATAATATTTCACAATTAATTTGAAACAATGAAAAGAGGTGTAACAAACTTTCACAAATTCAAACAAAGAGAGAGACAAGAACAAACTCAAAAAGCGTTCTTTCGCCGATTCCTATCCTCGGAACTCGCTCCGGGCCAAGCCTCACACCAACCCCTATCCATCACAAATATGTCATAATCAAAGAACAACCAAAGAAAGAAAAAATTTGTCAGGCATTCTAGGATTTTGGTTAGATTGATGTCTCCAATACTTATTCACTTGAAAATTTTTAGGAACATGAATATATTTTTCTCATAATTTCCTTCAATAAATGATAGGTCTATGAGTTTATTTCAGTAGAATTGAATCATCTCATTTGGATCACCCAAACTCAAGTTACGATGATTTAAGGTCAAACTAGTCTATATGCCCAACCTAATCGGATCACCAATGTTATTTTCAATTTTTGGGATCTTAAACTGGCTAAATTGGTAATGGTTCCTTCCACTAATTTTAGGATATGGTTCTATGTTTCTTATCCAATTGAATCATCCAATTTGGATCACCAAACTAAAAGTTATTGCATTTACATCTAAACTAATTTAATACTCAAAACATAACGTATAGCTCCACTTTGATAGATGTTTAGGCACTTTGGGGTTACAAATTGCATACAATTTCCTTCAAGTAAATTATTCTGTGAAGTGTAGTTTTTACAAGAATTTTGAATCACTCAATTTGGATGAGTGAAACTCAACCCTATGGCCAAAACACCACAACTACACCCAAACAGAGCATCTGAGCTACCCGAAACTCATACCTTTAACTCCATATTCGGGAGCCTTAGAGCTACTATTTGATCCTAGCCCCCTTATACATTGTGGTCACCCCATAGTCTTATGTCAGTTAATCACTATTTGATGATTACACTTAATCATACAAGAATAAGGTTTTAAAAAATGATTACAATCCTTGAACCTCACCATTCTTATAAGCCTTAAACTAACAAACAACTAAATACAACTGATAAACTCCTCAAAACTATTATAACAATATAAAATGATTTATCCGCATTTGGGTTTCATCAACTTCAATATTACAAAATAGGTTTGGTTTTCACATCTTTAATCTTTGATCTTCCATGCCCACATCTTCTTCTGATCCTGCAACCTTGCTGTCTTAGAAAACTCATCCCAATCTCCTTTCTCCACAAGCCCTAGCTCTTTCTTTTCTCTCATAACGGAAATGCCCAACTATGAAAATGGTTTTCTAAGACTAAAATTGGTCTTAATCCCATTGCATGGGTAAGGCCATGTTGGTTTCTCCATTAATTTCATTTCATTTTTTTTTCCATTTTAACACTTCATTTCAATTTCATTTCATTTTATTCACATTTTTAATATTACACTCCTTATTTAAGACCCTTGGGTCCCTATTTGACATTTTTTCTAAATTTATTTGGCTCTTATAAAATTTCTGTGTTTTTATCATTTTTCCTTTTTTAGTCGTTTAAATGCCGAAAAAATATAATTTAATTTACAGAACTCGTTAGGGCTTTTCAAACAGCATGTACCAACATATTTGCAGGATGCAAGTGTTAGGTCCGATTACCGTGTGGCCGGAGATGTATGCTTTGAGGAAGCAATCGGAGTAGCATCAGCCATAACTCCGGTTCCTGGCAGCGTAGGACCTGTTACAATCTCCATGCTTCTTTCTAACACTCTCGACTCTGCTAAACGAGCTTACAATTTCACTTGACCCTTACTGATTTGCTTTAATTTTGTTCATCCTTAGGTCTATTATTCCAAATTAACAGATTATGATCTTTTATGTAAATTATGCATTTTAAGGTTATTTCTTTCTAAGCATTACGACTTAATAATTCACATCATTTGGGGAAGTGAAGATAATATTATTTCTCATAAATCTCGGTTATCGACAGTGAGCTTAAGAGCAGCTTTGGCGCCTTAACTCGCCAGAAGGGTAGGGAAGGGATTACAGAGATCTAGGGCCTAACTTTTGTAAAAACGGGTTACTATAACGTTGTTGTATACAAAGTGAATAGAGAGAAAAAGAAAAGAAAAAAGAGAGAAAAAGGACTGAAGAGCCTTGATATTATGTACCCACAACATGTTGAATGCTAGGGGTCTAAACAAGTCAAGCAAGCTACTCCGTGAGCTATTCGAATTCGACTCAGAGTTAATCGAGTCGAGATCGAGTAGTTCGAGTAGTTTGTCAAGTCAAGTTCAAGTATAATTATTTATTAATTTTTTAATTTATTAAAGCTTTGTCAAGTCGAGTTCGAGTAGCTCGATTATTTTTCGAATCCTTGTAAGAACATATTAATACAACTAGGCTTCTCAAAATTTGAGACGACTCGCGAACACAACACGAACTCAACACATTTTTTGCATGTAGAGGTTGAGTATAGTCGTATTTTGGTCAAATTCGTGTTAACTCATATAACTAGTTTAATAAAGAAGTTATATTCGTGTCAATCCATATAACAAGAATTTGACCCGTTTAATTACCAAGTTAATAATATTTAACCTAGATTAACCCATTTAATATATTATTTGTTTTAAATATTGATGAATTAATTATAATTTATATTATTTTAAATTACCAAATTAATAAACGGGTTATACATGTCGTATGGTGTCACCCAATTACTAATTAGGTCGTGTTTGAATTTGTTAATTTTGACCTATTTATTATTCTTGTTCAGGTTGACGAATACAATAGAATACCTATTATCGACACGACCCAAACACTACCCAGGAACATGAATTACCAAAAAAATTATCTGGGAAGTGAAAATATTATTTCTCACAAATTAGATTATCCAAATAGGACTGAAGAGCTCTTGAGGCCTGACTCAAGTGATAAAGGAGTGAGAGAGGTTACGGGAGATCTAGGTTCTAATCCTTATAAGAACATGTTAGTACAACGTTATTATATACAAAGTGTGAATAAATGAGAAATAAAAAAAGAAAAAAGAAAAAAAATGATTGTACTATAAAAGTTATTATAAACGGGTCAACCAATTCATGAGCTACTCGAGCTTGACTCGTGAGGAATAATTCTCGATCTGACTTCGAAGACCGTCGAGTTCAAGCATCACAATACCCGATTTGAGCTATTCACGAGCTTAATTGAGCAGTATTATTTTATTAATCGAGTCGAACTCGAATCAATTTTGAGTATAATTATTTTTTAATTTTTTTTAATTAATTCGAGTTTTGTCAAGCGAATTTCGAATAGCTTGACTATTTTTCGAATCGAGCTAAGAACATATTAAAAAAAAAAAAAAAAAGCTAGTAATTCATGTTTGAAATGGAAGTTCAGTTGATACTAATTTGATTTTCTCCCACCAACCCTTATGGGTTGTCTTGACCAAAAAGGCTGAAATTATGGGGTTTCAGAGTGAATTTTATTTTGTTGGATTTCACTTTTACTTTTATTATTATTGGTCCAAGTCAACTTGGGTATCCTTTTGCTTTGTTGATCTTCTTGACAAAACTTCTGTTTACAAGTGTATTTCTTAAATTTATTTATTACATTGAGGTTATGTTTTTGGTTCCGAAAGTACTAAAAGTAAATAAAAATATAAAATAAAATAAAATAAACTTTTTCTCGTTTAGTTTTGTTATAGAAATAATCAAATTATTAAACTATATATATGTATATTTTTTGTATACATTTTTTTAGAGAATTTTTTTTAATAATTTAATTATTTATCTATAAAAAATAGAAATCAGATCTTTCTATGCATATTTAATTATATATATATATATATATATATATATATATATATATATAATACATATTTTAGTTATTAAATATTTATATAGAAAAGTCCAAAAAACTACAATATAATATGTAAAGTGAAGATAAGTCAAAAAATATTTATACATAAAAGTTACATAACTGGGAATTTTTTGAACTAATATATTTAATTTCTTCAAATCCATTTTTTTCTTTCTACTTTTTCTTTTCTTTTTTTCTACATTTTCCTTCAAACTTCTTGGAATAGAATCATGGCTTATGGTTCAAATTTATTACTTCGTTGCAACGAGATTTTAAGTTACTCTTTGTCAAATAATGTTAAATTCCATTACTTAAGAGGTGTTCTACTTAACCTTCGAATAAATTTTTTATCGCGGTTAATAATAATTTATGTTTTTACTTGTAGACAAAAATACCACCAATTTAGAATATTGAATGAAATTTGGATGCCGATTATGACATGAAAGATTTAGAAAATAGAGAAATCATGAATGCTTTTAACCCATGGAGAAAGAAAGTAGGGGCTTGAATAGGCACTTCAACGGCTGGCGGCAGCCGGTTCGATCAACAAGTTAGGCTCTGCCTCGTCGTCGGCCTATAAGCCCGTTGACAACAACTGCCTGCCGAGCCGAATTTAATTCTTTTGTATCCGCCCACTGGGTTTTTATGGGCTTCGGACTCGAATCTGCCCACTACCCGTGATGACTTGGTCGGATCTGGCCCAGAGATGACGTGGGCCTGGATGAGCCTGTAATGACTCCGGCCCGGGCCTGCCCATAGGAAGGGGTCCGACGGCCCAAAGTGGCGGATTCGCCGGCCTCCCTTCTCCTCCCCCTTCCCAGCCCCGTCGCTTTCTTCCCCAACGGTCATATGGCGCGACCGTGGCTACTCCCTCCTCCCATCCCCTTTTTGCATGTGACCGTTGTTCTTTTTGTTTTTTTTTATTTTTTTTCACTTATAAATTTTTTTCTCTATATATACTACACAAATTCTCTTAATTTTTCATCAATCATTCTTAATTTTTTCTATACTCTCTCCAAATTCACTTTTTCTACAATTTGCTCTCATATTTTAATACTTCATTTTCTTCAATTGTTCTTCATATTACATGGTATTATTGTGGTGCAAATCAAGTTATCAGACCTAATAAACAAATTTTAAAGAATTTCGCCTTATCTTCCATTATGAATATTTCTCCACTCCTACTTTTCTTATTTGTTTCATTTTATTTTGATTCATTATTTTATTTTTAGTATAATATTTTATTAATAATTTTAATATGGATAGTGCATATGCATCTTCTTTCTACCATGTACATCATTACAAAAACTTAGTTCAAATATATGGAATTTTTGATAGAATAGAAATAATTTAGAAAATACAAAAAAGAAATAAAGCAAATGTAAAATTTCAGAAGAAACTTTGGTTTTGATCACCTACATGCTCATTTAAAAGACACAAATGAACAAATTAAAATTAAGAATAATGTAGATATTAAATTATACGTAATTAAAGAAAGCACGAACGCGGAAATTTAAACATTTTCTACGACGAGTCCGCTTTGTCGTAGCGAATGGTTGATTACATAATAAGAGTTGAACAACCTTTTAATATGATGGAAACTGATGATTATTCAGAAACAATTCAAACATTTATTAATCCCCACCCAAAGGTTGGTCCTGAATATCGTTAAAAGAGATATTATGAAAAATTTCAAACAGTAACGAGAAAATTTAAAATAATAGTTTGCAAAATTTTGAAGGAAAAATTTGTTTAACATCCGGAGTTATTTGGACATCTTTAATGGCAGAGTGCTTTTACGATATCGTCTGCTATATAGATAGTGAATGAATGTTAAATAAAGAATAATTTACTGAAATAATAAATACCCACATAATAGTACAAATATATCAACTTTAATAAATTACAAATTCATAGATTTAGGTATTCATGATAAAATATTTACAATAATATTAGATAATGCTTCAAATAATAGCAATACAGAGATTAAAAAGATTTTGGCAAATAAACAATGATCACAGAAATTATTTCTACGTACGTTGTTGTGCAGTACATATTTAAATTTGATTGTAAAAGATGGATTAAAACAAGTTGATAGTACATTAGAAAAAATTAGAGACATTGCATATAATATTAATTGTTCTCAAGCAAAACATGAATTATTTGTTGATTATTTGTTGATTGTTGCAAAATTGCAAATATGAAAAGAAAAAATATAAGTTTAGATATACCAATTAGATGGAATTTACTATAAGCTTTACAAAATATTACAAAATATAAAAAAGTAGTACAATTATACGAAAAGGCAATTATCTACATCAATAATAATGACAGTAGATGTTACGTATTAAATTATTAGCGACAGACATCATGACCTTCACGGATCTTTGAAATTTTTGATACTTCAACAAATATTTTTCAGAATGTATTATCCAACTCACATCGGCCATTATGCAACAACTAGTATTATATGGTACTTCAAAATATTTAAGTTATGAAATTTTTAATGATACAATTTTTGCAATGATAGAAAAAAATTAAAAATATTGGGGAGAAATACCTTTAAATTTATTATATTGGTTTAATTGGTGGACCCTAGATTAAAATTTGATGCTTAGATGAATGGTTGCCGCTTATTTACAATGAATATCAAATAAAATTGAAGAAATTAAAAAATAAAGTAAATTGCTATTATATATTTTATATAATATTTATAAAGAAAAATATGGTGATAATATTAGTTTGATAAAATTATCATCCACGACAAGTTCTGCCTTTATAAAAGCCCTTTAGAAATGTTCAAAGAAAATTAACAACTAGTTCTCCAAATAATACAATGTATATAGATAGATATCTCAGTTGTAGAAACAATTCCCATTTGAAGATAATGAAGATTTTGATATTTTAGAATGGTGGAAAAAACAATAAATTAAATAATTCCTAAGTTATCTATTATCAGACGCGATGATTAACTCGTGCCTCGTGAGTACAACACTAAAGCCGCTTAGCCAAGCAGCGAAAAATGTTAAAGAAAAAAGAGATGTATCATCACCTCAAGTAATCGGCTAGTAGTATGTTTAAAAGATTGGAGTTTAGCTAGACAAGAGATCGTAGACAGATCATGTTCGAAGTCGAACTAGTGGCTTTCGATACAGAGAACTTAAAAATATCAAGACATGAATGGATCAAAGATAGTTTCCCGTCACCAGAAAATAATGATTAAAATATTTTATTGGAAATGTATATTGTATTTTTATTTTCTTATGGTTGAAAAGTACAAATGATTGACAAATAAGTAGGTGCCAACCTACTGACAGACTTATTTTGTAAATGGATGTGAACTTTTCATACATTTCTAAATGTAATTATATTTTAATAAAATTTTAAATGATGTGTATTTTAATGGAATTGTTTTTAGTTTTACTTTATTTAACTTGAATACAATTCAAATAAAACCCATGAGGCCGTGCTTTTTAAAGTACTTTTAAGTGGCTTTTAGATCTGCTCAAGGCCTATAAACGTGCTTTAAATGGCTTAAACGGCTGGCGGGCCTCCGGGCATTTCACGCCTTAAAAGCCCACGATTCGCCAAACCCACCAACGTCGCCTGTAATGAAGCCCACGCCTACCGCCCATTAACTAAGCCGCCGGCCGACCAGCTAGTTCCCATCGGGTCGAGCTGCCCAAAGCGCCTCAGCCCTGCCTTTGGAGATCACTAGGTTTGAATGAAAGATTTTTGACAAATTCCAAATACCTTAGAAAGTTCTGACTTTTTTTTTTCTTTGGGTGATGGACTGGGATAAGGTGCACAAAATACCATTGAGTTTTGCATGTATGTCCTATTTTGCCTTTAAACTTTTTTTCGATCCTAAAATATACGTGACTATTACTTCTAGAGCTTAATCATACCATTGTCGTTCAAAAACATTACAGATAGGACAAACATTCGATAAAACCATTGTTAAACAGCCTGCGCATGTTAGAATTTCTAACCTGATTGTGATATTTTTCAACAAGATGAGATGAGGGAAGTAATTAGTAAAGTAAAGTCATTTGTGAACCTTATCCCGAGATCTTATTAGGTGAGTCATGATGACAACAATTAGGAAAAAAAATTGACTGCCGTAACAATAAATACATGATTTTCACACCAAATGATTCATATGGAAGTGGTGTTTTTCAAAAGTTTGTTAGCTCAAGTCTTTCTTCCAATAATTTCTATCTAATATTCACGTGAGAAGTCATCCCCTATCCCCCAAGTTATTGTGATTGATACTCGTATCCACATTTGTTGGATGCAGGTCAACTTGAAATGTTGGATGCAGGTGGGTCAAATTTGAAAATGTTGGATGGTAGGTCAAATTTGAAAATTATTACTCTTTATTACTATGTGTTTGGGAAAGCTATAATTCATTCCACTTCCTTTTTATTATGATTGGATTCATTTTTTAGAAATTAAAATATTAGTTAAAAAAATATTAGAAATTGGTTTAAAAATGGACAAATCCCAAAAATATTTATAAGAATAACCTCTTACAAAAGTAATCTTGAAAATATTACTTTTTAGAGAAAAATGTCCAAAAAAGTATAATGATAACTCCATCCTCATGGACATTTTGTCTCATCCCCACATTATAACTATATATCTCATGACATTTTTTTATTGAAATTATGTCTTTTTTTACCCTTTTTTTTTTTTTTTTTGCATTTTAAAGAAAAATGTTGGTTTTGCACATGACTTTTGGATTTCTCCATTTTAAACTTATCCCAAAATTTATTCTCATGGAAATCATATTCATCAAAATTAGATCGGTATAGAGGAGACTACTTACAAATTTCTTTCATACTGTGGTTTTCACCATGGTTGATTGATGGGATTAATTGATTATTAAAGAGTAGATCGATAGAGGAGTTTTACCATCGCTACACCGTCGATTCCAGTTCCCGTTGCAAGTCACAAATATCTAGGATTTTCTTCAGAGTGTCTTTGTTGTGATAGAGACTATCTAGGTGAGTTTTAGGGCTTTTTAGTTGCGATCCGGGTTGTTTTGGTTGATTTCTCTCACAAGGAGGGGTGATTTTTAGCCTTTTTTTGGCCTAAAATCACCCCTCTACATCTTTGTTTCCCACTTTTTATCAATCAAGTGGTCGCTCCACATAAATCTATGTTTTTTTGTGATAGGTCGATAGCGTGATGTGTGATTTGTGTACACTAGGTAAAATGCCTATGTGAGCAAGTGCACGCGTTGTATCAAGTAATATAGTGTATCTAAGTACGGATATCGATCCACAAGGAGAAGTGTGTTGACTATTGGAATTGGCCTTATGATATTATCTGGACTTAAACTCTTAAGGAGTGTCTAACTAATGTATGGAATTAAAACTAAATCTAATTAACTTGTGAAATTACTTTTTGTGAAAACTAGGGTTTTGCCTCCCCCTGTCACATTTGATGGATTATTACGTAGAGGAATTATTATTCAGTCTATTGATGAATTATCGATGACGGGGTGATCGTGCCTACGAGATACCCCTCTCTAAAGGGTAGCATCCGCCTATTCGCAGGGCTTGGGTACTCCGCCCAACCCTATATTCCGAAACGCTTAAATGTTCAAACCCTAATCACCACACTCAGAATCGGGATATCTCTATTTGATTCGTCGATTGACTAAGGGTCGCTCTACTCATATCCCTGGGAGTCCTTATCTCTCGATCTTGGATACCCAGCAAGATCATATCAATGTTGGCCATACACCTTTTAAAATAAACCACAAACGTAGAGCAAATCGATGTAAATCATAAATGAACTGAATAATATTAGATTTAAACCTTAATCCATACAACTAAAGCATGGTTCAACAAAACCCTAGAAATAATTCTAAAACATGTCGGAATTTAATACAAGCATAGTTCTATAAATCATTAATGGTTTTGAGAAGAGAAATACAAAAACACGAGTCTTTTCGATATCTCGGGTTGCTCCTACTTTGTTTTCCACTTCTCGTCCGTACGTCCTTTGATAATCCAAAAATTAGGTATCCCATGCTTTTATACCTATAGGAATCGCTGAACGCTAGATGAGTATACTTTATACTATCAGACGCTTATGTTTTACTTATATTTTTAGTAGTTTTATTATATGAATAAGTGATCTAAATGTTTCCAATGTTTAATTTTGTGATTAGGTTTATCCATGAGCCAATATGGAGCAAAAACAAAGAGATAAAGCCTAAAAATCAACAAACAGCCACATACAAAGAGCAACTACTGTGTTTTGATGTTTTCATCGGGACAATGATCCCCACCATAATATTGATATGGATAACAGGGAGACTTTCGGCTTTCCAAAGAGATTCTGATTCACTCCATTTGAACTTCAAATGACAAAGTTATGACTTTGGTAGTTAAAGGAAGAAGAGAAGAGAGCTGAAAGTGACCAAGAGAATTTTTTGTATATTCAATCTTATATCGATTTCCAAAGTGTTTTTCCTGACATATCTAGATTCAAAACTTCACAGATTTCCACCCAGACAAGAACACCCAAATCGGAGTTCGATGACAAAGTTATGGCCTTAATGGGTTGGAGCAAAACAAAAGAATTTTACAACGCTGCGTAGAGCCACAAAAACGTAAGAGTCTGACGCCGACATTGCTGCACAATGTCGCGACGTTCGGGGTTGATTTAGGTCAATTTTTATCCCATTTAATTGTGGGTTTTAAAGCTCAAACCCTAGAAACAATGAAGGAGGACGATTTGGAACAGATTTTGGGCGTTTTTGAGGGAGAACAAGCTCCCTTTGGGTGGAAAGACCCTAGGGCTTATGTTCTGGAGATTTTTCTAGGTTTGTTCTTAAAGAGGAAGAACACTTGAGAAGAAGAAGATAATGGAGGAGAAGAAGGGAGCTTCAATGCCAAATTTGTTTTCTCTTTCCTTTTTCGACGATTCGATGGTTGTATTTACTTTTCCCCTTATGTTTTAGTTAGTTTTCTTAGGGTTTAGATGTAGCCAAAGACATGTTTGTATGAATATCTCCTAATTTATATTGATTGATATTTTATTTCTGTCTGCATGAGCTGCACGCAATATTAGATTGATTCGGTAATTAATCCTAGAAATTATGATAGTTGACCAATCTTGTAGATAGATATAGAAATAATTTGTGTAATTAATCCTAGAAATTATGATAGTTGACCACCTTATAGAGATATAGAAACAATTTTGTTTTTCTTTTTTAGGGATGTAATTGTATCTATATTGCCTGCTTTTAAAAGAATACATCTCTTGAAATCTTTCGTAAACTCTATTGCTGGACATGGTATCGTGAGCAGCTTGATCCCAAAGAAGTCTCGCAAGAAACCATCGATACGCATTTTTCCTCAAACCCATCACCTCGTGAAAAGTCGTGGAGCCGGAGCGGTGGGACTTCTCAAAGTTAAGCCTTGTAAAAAGATTGGCCGAAAGCTATGATGACATCGTCGAAGAAAATCACCAACCGCCGCCATCGCAAATGTCGCCATCCAGTATTATTGCAAAGCATTCAGATTTTCGCGAACTTCTAAGAATAGAACTTGGATTATTGATGTGTGCATCCGATCACATGACGTGGGACTCAGCCAGCTTAAAATTGCTCTCCTTCTCAATCGCTTATTTCACCGCCTAATGGTATCACATTCTATTACCGGGAAGGATCTGTTATCTTGTCTAATACTCTCACATTAGATACTGTCCTTGTTATTCCATCTCTTGAATACAACCTTTTGTCTGTTATCCAAATTACTTCAACTCTCGCTTGTACTGTAACTTTTTGGCCCTCATTTTGTGTCTTTCAAGACATTCTAACCCGGAAGATTCTCGTTATGGTGTTAGACGGGGAAACTTAATACTTAGAGTTGCTGCAGAATGGGGATCGAAAATCAGTCAGGCAAATCAAACTAGCAATAAAGACAAGGCTCTAACAACTATATGGTTATGGCACCGTAGATTAGGACATCTTTCTTTTGGTTATCTTAAGAAATTGCAAACTACAACTTTTTTCAGGATTGAATGATAGGAATTTCAGACACTTGTGGAACTCGGCTAAGAGCCATCGTATTTTTATTCACCAAGTCAATAAGTCTTAACCTTTGAAGTTATTCACTGATGTTTGGGGTCCCCGCAGTTGTCCTCTATCCGAGCCTTCATTACTTTGTGACATTTATCGATGAATGCACTGGGAATGACTGGGTGTCCCTACTATTAAAAAGTGATGTGTGGTCTAGCATTCCGCACTTTCACAAAATGACTCACACCCAATATCAAAAGTGCAGACTGGTTTGGCACCCAACAATGGTACCGAAGCCTATGGATGCCTCTCTCGAATTTTTTGAGAAACCATGAATTTGTCATCAAACCTCATGCACCTATGCTCCACAACAAAATGGATCAAGCAAGAGAAAGAATAGACAACTTTGGAGGTAGTGTGTTCTCCTCTTTCTGATGAATATGCCTGATTTACTGGGTGAAGCTGAAACTGCCTACCTCATCAACCGAACACCTTCTCAAGTAATAGGATCAAACCTCAACAGAAATTGCAATCCTACTTTCACTCCCCATCTTCGAATCTAACCCCGAAGCTTTGGATGCACTCAGATATGTTCACATCCCCAAAATCTGAGAAATAAACTCAATCCATGTGCAAACGATGTGTTTTTGTTGCCACTCTAAATTTCAAAAGGAGGTAGGTGCTATGATCCACAAACTAAAGCTACATGTGACTCTAGATGCCTCTTTCCGAGAATTAGAGCCTTGGCCACTCCTGGGAGTTCCTAAAAATTCTCTTTAGGGGAGAGCTCAAGTAAAGAGAATGGTGAGACAGCTTTAGTTTAAAGTTTGAGAATATTCAACAAGAGAGTGGTGGGAGGTGATGAATTTATTGAGTTGGAAAAGGTGAATGAACATTTTAAGCATGTTGTGCAACAAGGCTGTGATCACAATCATGAAACTGGGAGTGAATCACCACCAATACCTTCAGAGTTGTCCCCATCTACACCATTAACTGAAGAATCAACCTAGAATGTTCCTCCTCAAGTAAGTATGAATCCTGTGTTTGGAGAGTCTAATGAAACATGTTCCTCGTTAAAATACAAATTCCTAGGATATCCACAAAGATTGAATAGGGAGTCCCAAAAAAATGCGAGGAACCCGATCCGGCTAAGACCAAATAATCTAAATTAACAACTATGTACACATCTCACAAAGTTAATCGAATCGTAAGCATTTACTGTTAATCAATTGTCCACGCTTTCTATTCCTAGTAATGCAAGATGCATTGGTCGATCGGAAACAGAAAGGCGTATGAACGAAGAAATGGAGGTAACATCTTGGGGCCGCCCCAGCGCTTTCTACTTGTTTGCGGTATATTAAAAACTAAATGGAAATTTTCGGAAATAAAATTTGAGACCCGGAATTAATTCGAGAGCCAAGGGTAAAATGGTAATTTACCACTTGAGGACCCAAAGGTAATAAACCTAAAAGATGGATGCCAAAATAGAAATTTAATAAGTTATGGGATTAAAGGCAAATATAGAAAAGATGGAATAGAAATAGAGTTGAAATGGGGGGACCTAAATGCAATTATGAAGACTTAAACAAAAATGGGTTTTTATTGTTTTGGCCAAACATGGCTCAACAAACATGCGTTTTAAGTCAAGTTGGTCTCCAACAGATGGAAGAAACCGTAGAGAGAGAGAGAGGAGGAAAAGAGAGAAGAAGAGGAAGAGGAAGAGAAGCAAGAGAAGAGTGAAGAAGGAGGAGCCAAGATTAAGCTAAGGTATGGAACTACACGGCTTTTAAAGCTTGAATTGCTTTCCATACAATTGCATGGTTATTAGTTGGTTCCCAAAAACCTAGGGTTTTGTTAGGATTTCTTCCTAACCCTAGAATTTTAAAAGTAAGCTTGGTAAAACCTTGAATAGGACAAGAAGCACATGAAATCTTCTCTTTGAGGATGAATTCATAGTTCAAAGAGCAATTGAGTTAAAGCTAGGAATAAACCCTAACAAATCTCTTGTTTAGCTTATGTATGGGTTAAGACCCATATTAGAATGGTTTTTGGGCATCTATGAAAGAATTTGGAAACAAGATAGGTATTGAAAGATGAATTGAGTAGAAAAGAGGTTATAAGTATATATGGAAATGATTTTGAGGTGCAGAGGGAAGTATAGGAGTGATATATGGATGATAAAGTATGAAAATGGGGAGAAATTAACCATTCTGGGCACTTTTCGGAGAGTTCTACCGGTACAACTTTGATTCTGGTCATTTTTGGCCAAGTTCTACCGGTAGAAGTTAAGTTCTACCGGTAGAAGTTAAGTTCTACCGGTAGAACTTGTTCTGGTTTCCCAATTTCGACCAGTTTTAGTATTTTAGCCATAACTTACTCATTTCTTATCCGATTTGGGTGATTCAAGTGGCCAATTAAAATAGACTTCAAGGAGAACAAAACTTAAAGAGAAGGCATCTCCAAATTATGACTCTAAGTGGCCCAAAAATTCACTCAAAGTGGGGCCATGTTCAAGTCAAATTCTGCATCCATTGAACATAGAGTAGTCCGAGTTGTTTCGGACGTAACTTGAGTCTCGGTGCTCCGAATTGGGTGATTCCAGTTGGAATAGAACCCTTAGCACCTTAGATTTAAATAAGTACAAGGACCTATTGTCAAAATATGACGTTAAGACCCCAGAAAAATGAGTAATACAAACTGTCACTAGAAAAATCGGTAAAATGACTAGTTGGCATGAAAATGCCATAACTTTATTTTGGGATGATCCGATTGGATTGATTCCAATTCCTAAGTAAAATAGATTCATAAGAGGAATAAGAAATATGAGAATGAGGTGTGATCTCATATTAATTGTTACCTATAAGTATACGGCGCTATATGTAATAGCCATGAAACAAGAAAAATATAGAAAATGCAATATGTATAGATATGTTCGTAAAACATGAATATAATATTAATATAGGATATGTCATAAGATATGATAGGTATAAGTCATAAGATATGATAAGATATGATAGGATATGTCATAAGATACGATAGTCTAAAAGTACACAATTGATAGGCACATATGAATATAAGATTATATGTTAGAATATGATTGTCAGTACATGAAACTAATAGGATGGAACATGATAGAAATATGTAAAGTATATGAGTAGATAAAGACATGACAGAATATGTAAATGATAGAACAAAGATAGACATACCGAAGCGAATGTAAGACGGAAACACGCTAGAACATATGATAGAAAGACATAAATGATAAGAACGATAGAGATAAGCAAAAGATGACAAAGCATAGGAATGAGAACATGTACATAAATGATAGGTACATATATGAAAATGTGAATGAGTGAAAGCCTACCTGATAGGATTATAGAAAGTACGAGGATAGCTAAATCATGATAGAAATGTATTAATGATATAAAGAGATATGAATATATGTATTATATATATATATGAGAACCGAAATGTGAAACTACAGTTATGAGAACTAATACAGAGTAAAGTAACGATAGTATATATGCATAAGCAAACATGATAACAATAGTTATTCATGCTTATGAGATATGTACAGTAAAATGCAATAAAGCTGATTGTCAAGCAGACTGGTAGAAAGGATGATGCATGCCTATGAAGATACAAACATTTGAAGATATTCATAGACAGACATTGGAGGCCCCGCTGGGTCGTGGCGATAGATCCCGTTGGGACTGCGGCCCCGCGTAAGGGTCACCACAATAGACCGAAATCACCGGCTCAGACAGCTGATGGGCATTCTTTGGGCATGGCGATAGACGTAAATCACTGCCTTGATGTGCTGATAAAATTTTGGGTACATCGTACGTGAGATCAACGCCGTACAAAGGATAGTACCTTCTCGTACACATAGTTTCCCGAATCCGCTCTAAGGTATTTGGTGCATATGAAACCAAAAAGGAAATTGATATGTATAGAAGATATGACCTCGATACGAGAAGCATGGAAGTAATCGCATATAAAAATACGCATGGGGCCATAAGAGCAAGAAGTAAGATATACTATATGAAAATAAGTATATGAACACAAGAAAGTAATGAAAGTATATGAAAGGCAAAGTGATGATAGATGGAATTAGAATGTACGCGATAGTACAATTATGAATATGTATGTATAAAAAGTATAGATATAACATATGTCAAAGATATAGAATAGAGACATGACTTACAACATGAAAAAGGCTAGAGACAGGTAAAAGACATATGAAAGAACAGTATATAAAAAGTATAAGAATGTAGATAAACGTACAGGATAGTATAAGATAGGTTTTATGAAAGTATACGAGACATGAAAGCATAGGAAACTTGCAAAGAACATGATACAAGCGAAATAAGATGAAATAGATCAAGTATACCATATAAGCAAGGACAAGAATGAAAAGTATTCATGGATAGATAAGAAATGATATGATATACGTAATAGTATAAAGAATGCAATAAATCATAGAACCGAAAGATGAAAACGGTATAGACTAGAGACATGATTAATGCCCAAAAAGTGCAATTTTGAACCCTATATTAGATAGGTTTTGAGTGCTTTTTGCTCATTAATCATGTCATTTATACCAATTGTAGTGTTCTAGTCTTCTTAGTAGCACTTATGCCATTTAGAGGGCATTTTCGTTGTTTTTGCGGGTGCTTTACACTTTTTGGAGTCCAATCTCGAGTCAAATGATGAATCATGAAGCCGAATTCAAGTCTCAAACATCAACCAAAATTTCTAAGAATCGAGAGAAACCAAGGCAAAATGAAGAAAATGTGGATGCGCTTGAAGACAGAGTGAAGATCATCAATGCAGGATCTTGCTAGATTGCGAAAATTTTTGCTAAGATTGTGAAAATTTCGCAACCTTAGCGAAAATTTAAACCTGCCGAAACACAAAATTTCGCAGACACTCCAAATTTCCTCGCTGAAGACTGCTCCTTTAGCGAAATAATTGATTTCGCTTCTCACAAAATT
The DNA here is from genome assembly GCA_016808115.1 of Tetrastigma voinierianum. NCBI lineage: Eukaryota > Viridiplantae > Streptophyta > Magnoliopsida > Vitales > Vitaceae > Tetrastigma > Tetrastigma voinierianum. The sequence goes on along the minus strand of JAEQBH010006654.1, from coordinate 99,608 downwards.
CTCGCTTAGTTAGCTAATTCTTGGCTAGCTAGCTAATTGCTCACCCCAGCTTAAATTCTTGTTTTCGCTAGGCCTCGTTGATTTCGCTTAGTTAGATAAATTCCTACCGCGAAATTTGATGCCCGCCATGCTTTGTAATTAATGCCAAACCGCTCCAAAACTTGGTATTATTTAATTGTCCTATAACTTAGCCAATTTCATAGGTTTTTTGGTATTTTTATACCAGGAGTGCCTATGCTTCCTCTTGTTTTGTAACCTAAGTAACGATTGGAGAGCAACTATCTATGGAGAAGATATTTTTGTAAGTTTTTATTTTTGTAAATAAAGTCTTTTATTTTAGGTTTTGCTTTCTTTTCTCTCTTCTCTCTCTTCTTTCTTTCCCTTTCCTTTGGCCGCTAAACATCATACCCCGAGGATGACAACTCAAGAGATGCTTCGTTGCCTTTCTTTTGAAGAGGAAGGAAGCTAGTTTTGGTAGTGGGCATATGCATGTTGTCCTCTTGTACTAAAGCTATAGGTAGTATTTATGGCCCTTATATTCTCAAAACATGGTCACATAAATATCAATGTCATTAATTTGGCCAATACTTCCATGCTTAATCCAAAGGTATATTCATGAGAGAGGTACTGCGGATTTTAGATGGTCTTACGAGCCTCTAAAATGATATTTATATGTTAGGTTTCTCAAATTAGGTTGCATAGCATTTAATGTTATTGATGGCTAATACTCCCATGCTTTAGGATCATGGTTCTTTAGATGGTCTTTACGAGCCTAAGATGATATTAAATGTTGGGGGTTTTAAAACTAAAAGGGCCATAACCGCATGCTACTCAGATTGACTCCAAATAGAGTTGTTTCACGGGTGAGGTTTGTTGTCAAACATAGATCCGGTTGTGCCATGGACTATAGGTTGCATGTCATAACGCTTATGATAAACCCGAGGACACTTGCTTGCCCTAACTTGCCAAGTCAGACCTAATTCTTCAAAGTTAACTTTTTCACCTTTAACTTTCGCCTTTTACAATTTCGCTTTTCTAAACCATTCCCAATCGCTTTTGAAACAAATCCAAAAAGTCCAAATAGAAAAGCTCTTACCTTCGTGCACTTATGCAAACCATTTTTAGGATGAAAAAACTCATCCCCGTGTACCAATCTCTAGACCACTATACCGGCAAGAAGCGACTACTGGGCACAGTAGGAACTTAGGTGTATATAAATTTTGCTGATTTTAGCTCAGCCATCGCGGGCACGAATCAAATGGCACCGCTGCTGTGATGGTGCCAAACTACAAATGGTGTTGAAGAGTACTCAGATCCACATCAGCGCTTAAGGTAACCTTTTTAATTCTTTTTGCAACTCGCCGCGTGAACCCGCCGCTTAGCAATTAGCGTGAATCGCACTGCTTCGCTTTTGATTCGCCGCTTTTCATTCGCATGGGCTTATTGTTGTTAGTAATTTTAATCTTTTTGCAAAGTTGTTGTCGCTTTTCGTTGTCTCTAAATTTCAGAATGTGTGTTTATGCAACAGTTGGGATAGAGACACATCGTGCAGATTGTGAGTAGATAAGGCACAACTCGACCTAGCTGGGCTAGTTAAGAACCAACCGATACCATGGATCCCATACCTGAGGAAACAACAGAGCCAACCAGGAACCCCCATGAATCCAAAATGCCTATAGAACCATGAGGGATCACATCCACCCCTCCTAGAGTTAGTGCCTCCATCTTTGTATCATTCCTCCCGCTCAAGATGTAGCAAGTGAGGTCTATTTTTGGTAATTTCTACTCCCTACATATCATGGTATGGAAAATGAAAATCCATACACTATTAGGGATTTTGAGGAGGTTTGGTAATTACCTTAAGGAAGGTAATGGATGGACATGGATTCATTAAGCTAAAGGCATTTCCATTGACTCTAAAGGACAAGGCCAAGATACGGCTCAACTCATTGGTACTAGAACCATTAGAATCAATGAAATGCAAGCCGAATTCTCAAGAAGTTTTTCAAGACTATAAGACCAATAATTGAAAGACAAATCTATACTTTTAAAACTTCATGATGGTGAGAGATTTTACCAAGGTCAGAAAGATTTATGGAAACCATCAGTGATGCGCCCACATCATGGGTTTGATACTTGGATGTTGGTGAACCATTTCTATGGTGGTATGTCTCCTGCCATGAGGCAACTTTTGGAAACCATGTGTGGGGGAGACTTTTTAAGCAAACATCCTGATGAAGCCATGGATTTCTTAAATTACGTATTGAAACTTCTAAGGGTCGGGATGACTTAACCCAGAGAAAACTGATAGGATGAGAATTCACCAGCTTAACCAAAGGGGTGGGATGTATGCACCGGCTCGAAGAAGAGATGAGAGCTAGGATTTCAACCCTAGCCAGGGAAAAAGCAGAGGAGCTTGAAGGCAAACAGGCCCAAAGAGGCATGCAGCCGATCGGGAAAATCCCCGCACGCCCAATCCTTTCAGACCACTTCCAATCCCATGCACACTCCAATGCAATCAGTTGTCCTATGGCCCTCGCAGGAAGGGGATTTGATGTCGAATGCAAACACTCGTGAGGACAATACAAGCCACAACAATCCAATGCTCCATATGGTAATACTCTGGCAATTTCAATTGAGGACCACTCTAATTCGTGATGGAGACCAACCCCCCCGCTCTATGTACCCTCAAAGCCAAGCTTTCGCTGTTTTCCCTCACAAACGCACAACTGCTATCCTCTTTCTCCAGTAGAACACATAATGAATTTGAGTAAGGTGGTAGGCAAACTTTGTTGGAGGAACAAAAAGAATTAATGCGCAACTGCACAAAGGATTGATAATTTGTAGAAAGTACACCGAATAAGAGAATAGATGGGCTCGAGACAATTCAACCGTGAAAATTGATAACCTGGGCGTATTCAATCACCAAGATCAACAAGTTGCTAGAGGTACAAGAGAAAGGGAGGTCAACACAAACAGTTCCAAACCCAAAAGGAATCATGATAAGAGGATCATCCAACACCGAATGGATGAGGTTACGCCATAATAACCCCGAGAAGCCGAAAGAGGTCGACGTCCCATGCCAAAACCCGTTGAAGAACCTAGGCAAGGAGAAGAATTTGCAACTCACATATTCTCCGTGAGGAGGGATTCTCAATGAAATACCGCATACCACTCCATTTCCACAAGCACTTAGAGGAAAGCAGTTAAGGCAACTCAACAAAGGTGCATTTCGAGGTTTGGCGCGCGAAGGTTAATATACTACCTGGACCTAACAAACAACCCCGCTTATGCAAAATTTTTGAAGGATCTTGCACAATCAAAAAGGGATTTAGGCATTGAGAAGAAAGCATTTTCACTGAACATATCGCTGGCTATAATTCAGCAAATAATTCGTCAAATACAAAGATCCGTGGATCTCCCACAAAGGTACTCACTAATATCGTGGGAATTGCATAGAAAACTCTGCTTGATTTAGGAGCCAGCAGAACCCACTGTTTATTCGCATATGCCGCTTATGCTTCGGGCGTGAACTAAACCTACCAACATCACACCTCATTGGCCGATAGATCGCTGAAAACCCTGGCAGATAGTTGAGGATGTTCTGCGAAGATAGACAAATTCCTACTACCCAAGAGATTTGTGGTACTTGACACCGAACCAATTGCTAATGAACCCAATCATGTACCATAATTCATCTTAGGGAAGACCATTTCGCCACCGCCAATGCAATAATAAATTGCTCCAATGGAGTCATGCAATTAACTTTTGGTAACATGACCATGGAGTTGAACATTTTCATTCTCAACAACAAACACGAGCTGCTAGAAATTGGAAAATCAAATTTCCGATGAAGTTGTTTCAATTGATCAAAGGTACGTGAAAACAAAGTGCCAAGAATCAGGGGTGGAGTGCTCGTCTGAGATGAAGGAAGCATCTTCGTCTTTGCCAACAACACTAAATCAAGCCAATCGCTCAATTTGACCCGCTTATTTCGAGGAACATATCAACAATCGGGGCACCCAAAACCATGGAATTAGCTCAGTAATCGCAGGTTGAGGAGATCATTCTCCTTGACCCCTTGAGTAATCTGAAATTGAACTGTTCGGTGTTTCAAAAACCGAATTGCGCCTCACGCTTTTATTTTCTCTGCCTTGGGTTACTAATTGTGTTAATTTCAGTTATTTTTTCAAAAATTTTTAACTTAGTATTTTTCATTTTCTAGTAATTTAATTAGTATAGCATTGTGTTGTGTTTTAAATTTTAATTACAGTACATATATTAAATTTTATAATACACTTTTATTTTAAATATTAACTAATAATTCTAATTTTTTTATGTAGGTAAGTGTAATTCCGCTTGAGCCGAACTACCAAAACATGAAATTACAGAAGATCCAATGGCTTCCACAAACGCTTATATAAACCTGGAGGGGTTTGTCCAAAGTGTCATCAAGATTTTCCTCCCCCAAATGCCCCAGATCTCCTGAAGGATCGGCTTCTCGTCGGCCGTCGTGCTCCCGAGTCCTGAAGAGCCACGTCGCGCCCACCGGCTTCATGCCGCCACAGCTGCTCTCGGCAGACCCTAGCCTCTCGGAGCCTCAGCCCCAAGAACAGACTGTCTCACCAAGAGCCGTGTGTGAGCTCTCTCACCACGCTGCATGATTCCTGTCATCCACTGCCCTGAAATTTCTCGAGCGAGACATCAAGCCGTGGCCTCGCCCACTCAGGCCCCGCTCAAAGATCCAAGATTTCTCGAGCCCCGACGCAAGCGTGTTCAGGCCATTTCACGATAGTCAAAGAGCCTGTTCCAGTTTGTTTGTTTCAGATCAAGCTCGTGAGCCTCGAGATCTTCGCCCGAGATACAGTGCCAGTTATATTTTCAAAGTGAGTCGAGCCCTTTGTTTTTTATTTCGCCATCGATATGGTTCGATCAGGGTCCCGCTGCCTCAGTGAGATTTAGCACGCCGAGAGAGAGGCCCCAGCCTTCCACCCCAGCCTCCCAGCCCATCACCGGCTCGCAGGTGATTCAGCCTGGATTCAAACGATATCGCACTCGATGGGATCCCTGCCCATCGCTCGTATCACGAGGAGAGTTGTGGGAGGGCCCGGCCTTCAAGCGGCTCCGCACACGCCCAGCGAAGCCATCATCTTCGGCCTCCCATTCCGGGGCATCTACCGGCGGAGGCGACTTCATCACCTCACTGCCGCCAAAGATCGAGGATCGGAGGCCACTATTCATAGTGGAACCCCATTCCTGGGAATGCGACCTCCACCACGAGAGTTTCACCGTAGTCATTTTATGACATCCCATTGAGGGCTGGACCCCGTGACCGGAGTCTTTGAGATACTGATCGAGAGTACTCACTCCCACCTTCATGACTCCTCTGCGCTTTTATTATCCGAGTGGTACCGCAGTTCTACCACCCGCGGCTGATGATCCGGTGAGAGATGCACGTCCACTAGAGATTCGCCAAGATGTATGACCGCCCGTGTACTCAGATCTGTACCAATATTTCAAGAAAGATGGATTATGTGATACCGCGCAATTCGTAGGGTTACGAAGCCAGCTCCACCCGCCACGTGGAGAGATGGTCCGAGTAATCGGCCGTAGACATCACCGCCGGGTCCAAAGATTCTACCGAGGCGCCGCCCCGGGATGTCATTGACACCACTACACGCATCAGCCTTGTTCTCCGCGATTATGTGCAGAGAGGCGCCATCCCGAGGCGCTTAATGGATCTCGTTGCACGTTCATCTCTCCGAAATGCGATGGCTTCGCTACAAATACTTGAGTGGAGAAGGTCCATCTAAGGACATGACTCGCGCGGAGCATTCCATTACTTATGCCGCCGGTAATTCTATGCTATGTTCTCGAGCATATGGGATTCCTGTGAGGAGCCTGTGACTAGAGATGAGAGCTAGATGTTCTCACAGTGTCGTGACCGGTTATGACTATGCCCGTCTTCATTCCATATACGAACACAGACTGTGGAGGAGGTACCGGTCGAGGCTAATGACCACCAATACGATGTGATATGCCCACCCCGAGTCTTGAGGTATAGAGGACTCCTTATTCCGCATCGCTCACCTCCATCTCCACATACTACATCGCAAATTTTCCGCAAACAGACAGCTCCCGGCCTTCCTATTCAAAGACATCATTCACCTGAGTACATCCATGCTAGCTCGAGAGAGATAGCCGGGTGTGATGGATGCCATTTGCTCACTTTAGCCTACACAGTCGCCCAGATCGCAGGTTGGCTCAAATACATTCTATGCCGATCTGCATTATGACCCATCTGTCTTCCCTCGTGATCCCGCCGAGAGCAGCCCACCACTCGACGCAAATGCCTATCGATGTTCGGGCCGCAGTGAAGAAAGCAGCTTCAGCCCACCACCACCATCACTCACAAGCAGTTGAGTAGTTAGGTTTCTTTTTGATTTTGTTTAGTTACGGGCTTTACTAACTCCGCCTAACATCTTGGATTAGGATTTATGTATTAGCCATAGTAGGGCAAGTGATATTTTTGTTTAATATCATGTATTAAATTACTTGGTTATATCAAAAGCTATTCACTTATATATACAAACTTTTTGTACATATCATGTTTTGTGCTTCCACTATGTTTAAATGTGTTTTTCTTTCAATTTTGAACAATTGAATTGCTACAATTGGACAATCGAATTGGCTTCATACGAGAAATTAGAATCCTATCACATATATGCTAAGACAACTTCCATGCTTGAATTAAATTTTTGGTCAATAAGTTCAGATGCTCAACTCAAATTTCCTCCAGATGCTAATTCACACCCGCACCCATTGTTCCAATAGGCTGTGAATTTGTTCGCCTCCTTTCACTTTGCATAGCCGGCCTTAAGTATGTTGGCAACCTAGGATAGGTTTGTGTTACTTATAGTTGAAGACCAATGATGTCTTCCAAAAAAAAAAAAAAAGACGAAAAAGAAAAATAAAGTCGTGAAGTTTTGCCTTGAAACCCGAGCACGGTCCGCGGGGTGTATGAAAGCCTTTGAAACCCGATGCCCCAAGCCCAATCAGTTTGAGCCACCGATTTAGTGTTCGCCACGGGTGGATGTGTGAAGTTTAATGACTTGTGGGTGCGCACTTTCGGGTCATTCTAGTCCGGGTGAAGCCTTTAGAGTTAGCGGTCAAGGATCCTTTGGCTTGATGCCCTAAACCTAATTGGTTGGGAGTCATCGGGTGGACCCATACCTGACTTTGTGAAGTCGAATTTTAAGCATTGTATCCTACATTTATAATTGAAAAAGAAGAAGTGTAACTAGCCCTATCTAGGCTGTTCAACAACTTAAGGCCATGTCAAGGTTAGGTCAGAGTGTGGCAATTTTGCGCTTATTAGCTTTCTAACTGGTTACATAAAAAGACCCATTAGACTTAAAGGGAAATTCAAGTTGAGAATTATGATCCACACACCTAGAATCGTTTTGTATGGTTTTGATTCTTTCATATCGGTTTACAACTTTGATTTCACTTCGCTTTAAGGTAATGTTTATGTATATAAACCCTTTTTTGAATCATAACCTTTTGCAAATCACCACATGCATCTCCTTTTTCTTTTTATTTTGTATCGCTAAGGGACTAGCAATGCTTTCTGTTGGGGTGTGATTAATGCCCAAAAAGTGCAATTTTGAACCCTATATTAGATAGGTTTTATATTTTGCATTAATCATGTCATTTATACTAATTGTAGTGTTCTAGTTCTTTAGTAGCACTTATGCCATTTAAAGGGTATTTTTGGTTGTTTTCATGTGCTACACTTGAGTCCAATCTCGAGTCAAATGATGAATCATGAAGTTGGAATTCAAGTCTCACCCATCAACCAAATTTCAAGAATCAATGAGAAAACCAGGCAAATGAAGAAATGCATGCAAATGGAAGACAGGAGGAAGATCATCAATGCGTGACTTCTTGTGATTGCGAAAAATTTTCGCTAAGATCGCAGCACGCAACCTAGCTTAAAATTCAACCTGCTTAAAAAACAAAATTCCGCTAGACACTCCAAATTCGCTAGCACTGCCTCAGCTTAAAATAATTGATTTCGTCATAAAAATTTCGCTAGGCCAATGGGCCTCCCGCTAGCTAGCTTAAATTGCTCACCCTTAGCGAATTGTTGCTAGGCTCCTGCTGGGATTTCGCTAGTTAGCAAATTCCTCACCAGCTTAAATTTGGATGCCTCGCCATGCTTTGTAATTAATGTCAAACCGCCTCCAAACTGGTGTATTATTTAATTGTCCTATAACTTAGCCAATTTCATAGGTTTTTTGGTATTTTCATACCGAGGAGGCCTATATAAGCCCTCTTGTTTTGTGTAACCTAAGTAATGATTGGAGAGCAACTATCCGTGGAGAAGATATTTTTGTAAGTTTTTATTTTTGTAACAAGTCTTTATTTTAGGTTTTGCTTTTCTCTCTCTTTCTTTCTCTCCCCTTTCCTGGCCGCCAACATACCTCTCAGATGACAACTCAAGAGATGATCAAGCAAGCCTCCTTTCTTTGAAGAGGAAGAAGCGGCTTGGTGGTGGGCATATGCATGTTGTCCTCTTGTACTAAAAGCTATAGGTAGCGTATTTATGGCCCTTATATTTCAAACATGGTCGTGATAACATTGAATGTCATTAATTTGGCCAATACTTCCATGCTTTAGAATCTAGTGCATATTCAGCGAGAGAGGTAATTTATGGATTTCTTAGGATGGTCTCTTACGAGCCTCTAAAATGACATTATTTATATGTTAGGTTTCAATTAGGCTGTATAGCATTTAATGCTATCGATTTGGCCAATACTTCCATGCTTTAGAACTCCGCTTGTTCTTTTTGATGGTCTTTTACAAGCCTAAGATGATATTAAATGTTAGTATTTTTAAACTGGTGCGGGCCATAACTCCGCATGCTACCCGTATTAACTCAAATAGGAGTTGTTTCATGGGTGAGGTCATGGTTAAACATAGATCCGTTATGCCATGGACTATAGGCTGTATGTCATAACGCGAGGATAAAACCCGAGGACACTGTCATCTCTAACTTGCCAAGTTGGTGACCTAATTCTTCAAAGCTAACTTTTTCACCTTTAACTTTCGCTTACAATTCTCGCTTCTTTCAAACCATTCCCAATCGCTTTTTGAAACATAAATCCAAAAAAGTCCAAATAGAAAGCCTTACCTTCGTGCACTCTATGCAAATCCATTTTTGGGATGAACCCATCCCCGTGTTCGAATCTAGACCACTATACTCAAGAAGCTTGACTACTACAAGAGTAGGAACTTAGGTGTATATAAATCTTGGTTGATTTTAGCTCAGCCTACCGTGGTACCTAATCAAGATGATATGTAAATATTAAAAAGAATAGGAACATTGAAAGGTTACATATGACAAGCTGCAAAGATAAACATGACAAGTATAGGAATATGCAAAGTATAGAAATAGGAATATAGTAAAAGCATAGATAAGATAGCCAAAGTCATAGAATAGGTACGTAAAAGATTTACATGCAATAGAAATGTAGAGATGATAAGTAATTAAAGCGGTATAAATGTGTATAGATAGATAATATGCATATAAGTAAGCTTGTGATACGCTATTGGTGGGTTGTCCATGCTTATGTTCCCACTAAGCGAAAGCTTAGCACGTGTTCAACTGTAGGCAATAAAGGTAAGACAAGGATAGAGGATGTGACATTCCACATCAGCGAAAGAAGGCCGACCAGAGATATGTACTCACCAGCGCCGTCCAATCTCCGATGTGTCTGTAATAGAAATTTTTAAATGTATAGGTAAATGGACTCAGATATGTGGGAGCAAATTGTGATGGACACCACTCCGGTGGTAGTTCCTTTGTATATGTACAAATGATTTTGTTATTACTGAAATTGTTTGTGCACCAATAGGTACAGGTACAGCTCTGAGTAAGAACATGTCAATGAGAGTCCCAGTAAAGTATATAGTATAATATAGATAGCATCACGCCCCGGACTTCGGTTCGGATCCGCCAATCGGGTCGGGCCGGGATCGGGGGCGTGACATGGAGGCTCTACAAAAGAATGCCACTTGGGAACTTGTTCCACTGCCTAAAGGAATGAAGCCAATTGGATGTAGATGGGTGTTCACGGTGAAACTCAAACCAGATGGAAGTATTGATATATATAAAGCCCGACTAATTGCGAAGGGATATGCACAAAGGTATGGGATGTAATTATCAGGATACTTTTGCACCAGTGGCTAAGATCAATACACTCAAGGTTTTATATCTATAGTAAAGAATCGAGACTGGCCTCTCGCACAATTTGATGTTAAAATGCTTTCTCAATGGAGATTTGGAAGAAGAGGTCTATATGGAGCTACCACTGAGTTAAAAATGGTTCTTCATGTAAAGGTAGTTCAGAATTAAAAAGTCATTGTATAATAAACAAATACCCAGAGCATGGTTCAGAGAGATTCCCATCACAATGAAGGAGCTCGGCTATAAGCAAAGTAACTCATATCACACTTTGTTTATAAAACACAAAGAAGGAAAAGTAACAGCTTTAATTGTGTATGTTGATGATATGGTCTCGACAGAGATGACCCATGCGAAATGAAAGCTTTACAGGAGTATTTAGCCACAAAATTTGAAATGAAGGATCTCGGGCAACTTAAATATTTTTTGGGAATTGAGGTAGCAAGATCGAAACATGGAGTCTCTGCTTCACAAATGAAAAATATGTAAGCTGGGGATTCCTTTCTAACCGAAACCAAATGCTTGATTGCAAACCAAGAGAGACGCCCCATGGAAATGAATCATAAGCCCTGGAATTCTCCAGACTAAGCCCCAATGCATAAGGGTCGTTATCAATGATTAGTTGAAGATTAATCTACTTATCACACACAAGGCCGATATATCATATGCGTGAGCGTTTGTGAGCTATCTTCATGCATGCAATCGAGTGAAGAACATATGGAAGCAAACATCTGGATCTTAAGATACCAAAGAGTGCTCCAGAAAAGGTTTGTTTGTTTCAAAAATGGTATCTCTAACATTGCTGATACACAGATTCTGATTAAGTGGTGATCAAAACAAACTGTAAGGTCTCACATCTGGGCCATTTCTGCTTTTGTGGAAGGTAATCTTGCCACTGAAAAGTTACAAAGGCTGCATAGTAGCAAGACTGGCGTCAAGTCAATTTCGAGGTATGGCTCAGTGGTGTATGCGAATCTGTTATGGATAAGGAATATACTGAGGGACTTGGGATTGAATATGCTACACCTATGAATCTCTATTGTGATAATAAGGCAGCCATTCAAATTGCATTAGTAATCTTGTCTAACATGATCGCACTAAACATGTTGAAGTTCACATACTTCATCAAGGAGTACCTCGGCGAAAGATTTATACAATTCCCATTTATCTAATCCGAGAGTCACTGGGCCGATATGCTCACCAAGGCAAAGCCAGTGGAAGGTGTTTCATGGTATAATTGACAAGTTGGGCATGATAGACATCTATGCACCAACTTGAGGGGGAGTGTCTGCATGAGCTGTACGCAATATTAGATTGATTCGGTAATTAATTCTAGAAATTATGATAGTTGACCAATCTTGTATATAGATATAGAAATAATTTGTGTAATTAATCCTATAAATTATGATAGTTGATCAATCTTGTATATAGATATAGAAACAATTTGTTTTTCCCTTTTTTAGGACCTAATTTTTAGGATGTAATTGTATCTATATATTGCCTCTGTTTTAGAAAAGAATACATCTCTTTGAAATCTTTCTGCAGAAACTCTATTGTTTGACAATTTCATATTTATGTTGAGTATTTCATTTGGATCTTAATGCTTGTGGGTATTTGGCCAATATTTGCATGATTTGTGGTTTGATTCAAAATCTGAGAAGTGAGAGTTAAAATTAAACCATGGATGACTTACGATCTAATTATCATGAGATAGAGATATAAGTGAGATTAGTGTTGTATTAAGATTTATGGTTCAATGCATCCTTAGTTATGATGTGGTTTGAGGCGTAGATGCGTGATAACATTTTCTAAGGTAGTGTGCGGATGCTCAGAGAGCTTCAAATACATTAGTGAAATCACCTTCATGATGAAATTGATCATTGATTAATTGGATTAGAGGTTCATACATCATTGTTTAGGTGAAACCTATAATTCTAAGGCTTTTAGTCTTTATACAGTCATTCTTGCTGGCCTAGATTAGTGTCTTTGAGTTTTTCTATAGATTTTCCACCATCCAAATAGAGTATAGGCTAAATTAGAGTCGATATTTAGTAACCCAATTCTCCGTGGGAACAATACTCACTTATCATTATATTACTTGAGGCGACGCATGCACTTACGCACATAGGCGTACATATTTTACATAGCACAAATCGACCTATCAAGTTTTTGTGGTTCCATCACTTAGGTGGCTGGGACCCCAAGTTTAGTCAGACCAATAGTGCCAGTCCGAGACTGCATATAAGGAAACCAAAGTGTGTGTGTGATAGGATTCCTAAGAAATAGTCAGGGAAAAGCACAAGGGGGGTGACTAAGCTAAGTCACCTATACCAAGCAAGCACACAATTCCATATCATTTAAAAGCCTAAGGGTCCAATCCACTTTGCACTTGCCCTTTTTCAAATGTTTGTGTTCAAAATGACCTTCTACTAGCTAACAAGGCATCAAACTCACTCATATGAGACATGAAACAAACAAAAGAAAGAAAGAGAAACTCATGCAAACAACCTAAGCAAATAAAGCAATAACTAAAATAGGTAAGGAGATACAAAAGTTGGATTCAAAAAAAAAAAAATTGAATTCACCCCCCAAACTTGAATTAAACATTGTCCTCGATGTAAAACAAAAGCAAGAATGGATAATGAGTACTCCCCCCGAGTGGCTGACTGTCTCCGAAAGTTGCTCCAATGAATATGGCTTCGCTTGAGGTAAAGATGCTAAGAGGGATTAGACTTAATTCCAAATGAGAGGAGGCTGAAATAGGAAGCATCGCCGCAACGCCGCGATGCGTTGGGACGCCGCGATGTTGGGTCGCTTTGACTTTATCGTTGCCACCAACGCTACAACGCCGCGACGCGGCACGCCGTGACGCTGGCTGGGCCGGGTGTCCACTTCTTCTCTTCTCAGATTTGCCATAAAGCTTATGAAAACACCATATTCACCTGCAATGCACACAAGATCCAAAAATCATATATCGGGCAATAATGCACTTATTAATATATAAAATAGACGCGGATATGACATGAGCGTTTTAGACACTCATCATTTTGTTAATTTTTTCGTGTCTTCGTCTTTTTTTTTTTTTTTTTATGTCACCATTTTATTGCGGCGGGTTGTTTGTGTTAGCTTTTGTCGACTTATTACAACGGATACTAGTGTTTTGGACGATTTAGATGGCAAAACATATTTGATTAGACAGAGAAATCAATTCAAATCAAGGTCGTCAGTATGCTACAGAACTAAAGTCTTATGAATTATAGTCATCATAGAATTTCAAATATATAGGCTTTGTATCGAGTCATTATGTTAGTATTTTCAACCTGGATACTATGTCATTCTTTAGTATTTTTAACGAATTTGATTATGTGTCTCAATCAAACGTATTACTACTTTGAATCTATGAAATTTCTATTTCAAAAAAAAAAAAAAAAGAATTCATCCAAATTAGAATTGTGATGTTTTTCATTGTATTTAAGTTCAAAACACATTTTTCCTTGTTAAGTTCATGTTGGAAGTCACATTTAAAATTTTGTTAATGGAAGTGGCCGACCAACTTTTTTTTCTTTCAAAAATTTGTAATTTTTTTTAAAAATAAATCTTTATTTTTTTTCTAATATATATATATATATATATATATATATATATATATATATATATATATATATATATATATATATATATATATATATATATATATTTACAACTAAACAATTTAGTTACAATATAATATATGTTCTCCACCGAGACTCAAACCCGAGACCCCTCCCCTCCCTAAGCCCTACCTTTTCAATATTCTTAATCCTCTTCATTTAGCTCACTAGGCTTATCCTACCAAGAACTGGGTTTTCTTTTGATGAGATTTTTTTTTTTTTTTTGTCTAAAGTTTCTAGAGATATTACCTTAATAAACAGTATATTTTCACTGTCAATTATTTACATATAATTTATTAAGATAATACTTAAATACTATAATACCTTAAACATATTATTTTTTATGAAACCATAATTAGTTTGTTGTCGGTAAGAAAAAAAAATGGGAAAAGAAAGGGAAAGGTAGATGTGCAAGAAAATAATGAACAAGACAAACTTAATTTGACGTAGATATGTTAACAAACATTAATTAATATTTTAAAACGTATACGTAAATGGATGTATGGGTAGGGGATATAATTGATTGTGCAATGTAACAAAAAAAGTGGTTGGAGATAGAATATATCAAAGTTAGATTCAATTTTTTTTTTCATCAATTTATTATAAATTTATTTTTCAATCAATTTCGGTCAAATTGGTATTGATTTGAATTAATTTTGAAGAGCAAGACTAAGCAGATTTTTAAAAAAATGGAAAAAGAAAAGACAAAGAAGTTTGGGAATATATATTCTCCAAAAATTATTATAAAAATTGTCCTGTCCACAACTTATTTTCATGGTTAATTAAATGAACAACAATTTTATATTTTTATTCATTTTTTACATTTTCTTTCTCTCGAAAATTTGAAATTTACCACACATGGCTTTGTAGCCTAGTGGTGTGATATATATATATATATATATATATATATATATATATATATATATATATATATATATATATATATATATATATATATATATATATTTCTTCAAGTTTTGATAATATCATGACTATTAACAAATCAAAACAAGTCTTTCTCCTTCAAGTTATGGTATGATTTCATGCATTATTAGGCTTTGTTTGAGCATGAAATTAACATAATATAAGGAAGGAAAAAACGAAGAAAAAAACAAAGAAAAGTTATATTTAACCAAAAAATCAAAATAATAATTACATATCTCATATTTTGAATAATTAAAGAGAATATAAAGAGGAAGCTCTAACCGTCATTTCCTTTGTTCTCTCTTTCAACATCTTCTTTATAAGATAAAAGATGTGATTTTTTTATTATTCATGACCTGAAATCGCCCATTCATTGTTTCTTCCTCATATCAAGGTTTTCTTTTCTAATAAATTGATTTCTTTCACCGATATAGTTCGTTTTGTTTTCTCAGATTTTTCGGTTTTTACGGTTTTCTCGTTGACATTTCAAATGGCTTTAAAGTTCCATCTAATATAATCATCATATCAAATCACGTTTCATTAATATGTTAAGGTGTCTCAACTCAGTATCCTAATATTTTTGATTTTCAACATGCTTTGACCTGATTCTTTTTGCTATTAACATGAATCAATAAATTTATCGATTTTCAAAAAATAAATAAATAATATATATATATATATATATATATATATATATATATATATATATATATATATATATATATATATATATAAAGTCAAAAAGAAAGATCATGCTTGCTTTTTCAATTAACGTTTAATAAGACTTAATAAATATTAAGTATTAAAATGCTTATTTTAACATTAGGTGGTGAATAGGATATAAATCGGGTGGATTATTTCGGTTCCCGCTTCTTCCCATTCTTAATGGGACTGCCATTTTAATCAGAATTCCAATGCTTATTTTCTAAAATCCGGTATAGGTTCGACAAGTTCAAGTATCATATCTCGCCCCAATTATATTTAAAATATTTTTTATTATTTTATTTTATACTTTAATATAATTAATTATTATTATTATTATAATGTTTTTTAATAAATAATTTATAAAATTACAATATTTTTATTTTTATGAAATATATTAATTTTAATATAATAAAAATAAAAGTAAATATAAAAATAATAAAACAAAATTAAATGTAATGGACTGTTTGTGAATTTTCCCATCCCGCCCGCCCCATTTAATTTTTTTAAATGCATAGTTCATGAATTAAAAACATAAACGAGCCCAAGTCGAGATTGGGCTACCCTCGTCCTGCACCCTCCTGTCATCCCTGGGACAGATTGCAATTTTTCCTCAAGTACGATTTAAGTTTTTATTTTAAATTTAAAAATAACTTTTTTGAATAAAAAGTCAAATATTTTCACTTTTCTATCTTAACTTTTTTAAAATTTCAAGAATAAGTCAAGAAAATTTTAAAACAACAGCTTTAATGTCAAAGTTATTCACTTAAAGATTAATTCAAAAATAAACTACCAAAGTCTTGGATTTTTTTTTCTTTGGGTTTTGAAAGTCTGTTTTTTTGTTAAGCCAAAGTCTTTCGTCCATTAATTTTCAATCTAATATTCACGGGAGAAGTCATCCTCTAGTTATTGTGATTGATACTTGTATCCATTTCCGTTGCATGGAAATGGAGGTGGTCAAATTTACTTTAATAACCTATTCCACTTCCTTTTTATTTATGTTTCGATTCATTTACTTTCAAATATTTATTGATTTTCTTTCTTCTTATATCCCGCCTAATTGAAACTTTAACAGATCCTTCAAATCGGTATATTTTCTCATTTTTCCTTTCTTTCCACTTTTACTCCCTATATTTTCTTTTTGCAGTTTCTTTAACGTTTTCCAGGAACCAAACATAGTCTAAGAAATTAATGGAAATAAACAATGTTTTAAAAACTAGATCGATGATTGAATTAAAAAAATTATCGATTCACGGTTCACTGGTCGACTCGACGATCGAACCGTGGTTGAACCGATGACGTCATAAATAGATAATTAATATATTATTAAAAATAAAAATAATTATAAATTGATTTGACCAGTTCAATCGGTTCAACCGTTAGTTCGACTAGTTCAACCATCGGTTCAATCAGTTCAAAGAAAAAAAAATGTTTTAACCTTTGAATTGGACCAATTTTGATGTCAATTCACGATCCAGTCGATCAGACCGATTGATCCGATTCGATTTTTAAAACATTGGAAATAATTATTACTTTCCTCTTTCTTGGCTCCCTATTTTGGTGTGGGTAGATATTCTTATATGTTTTGCATCAAAATTGGATCTCGTATGATTTTGTCCCTTATCATTAAACAAACAATTTTCTTGAGAAATAGATGCTTCTTGTAAGAGGTTTTATTTTCATTGATAAAAAACAATTAGTCTAATTAATTATCAGTGAGTCCATTATGTCTTGTTCATATGATACAACATTTAACATTTAAATAGGTAAGACATAAGAAGGAGAGCGGTCTCGGGTTCGATTTTTAGTAGTGGGGCTACATTGTAACATAAGTGTTTAGTTGTCAAAAAAGTTTAATGATTAATGAAACTTTTTAATTTCCTTTTTCAAAAAAAAAAGCAAGAAAAATTTAGACTTTATTTGAAAATATTTTAAATAAATACCCTGAATAAACTCTTCCAAAATGTTTGGGAATCTAAAATACTTTAAATTATTTTTTATATGTTTAAATATATCTAAAATAAGTTTTGTATTTAATATTTTAATTAAATCATTATTTATATTTTAAATCATTTCTAAAAATTAATTCTTAAAATCATTATTTTTTAAAATCATTTCTTATCTCTCAATGTCTACAAAAAAAAAATCTTTTAAAAATAAATATAAATAAAATTACCTAAAATTTTATTAAATTATCATCACTAGTGCTTGAATCTGATACCATTCCCCTTGAATATCAAGCCTTTTTAAAGATTGAACGTTGTATCAAATGAGTTAGGTATGTGGATAAAAATTTACACATCTTTAAATCATTTTGTTTGAAATCTATTCTTTAATCATTTTATTTTATTTTTTTTTAGAAAAACAGTTTTTAATATCGATTTTTATTTGTTTTTTATAAAACAACTTTTATTTGTTCTCTGAAATACCAAACCAGTACCCACGTGCTAACTCATTTAATAAAACGTTCAAAGTATAAAAAGTCAAGACATCGAGAAATGATAAGACAATTTACTTTACGTTATAACAAACTGATTAGTTGTAAAATAAAAAAATAAAACCAAACTTGTTTTTTAACTGTTTTTGTTCGAGAACAAAAACTGTTCTCAGCCTCTGCTTCTTTCTTTTTTTTTTTTTTTTTTTTTTGGGATTGTTTCGTTTTGAATATAATTATTAATTATAAAAATACGAAGATGAGAAAGTTGTTTGTTTATGATTTTTGGTAGCGCATAAAAAAAAACGCAGTTCTATGAATGGAGACACGAGAAACAGAAAATGTATGACTTTACACGTGGCATAACATACGTCTTACACGTCATCCAGTCGGTCACGCCTTCTAGAAGTACACCTCACTTACAGCCCACACCTCCATTCTTTCCTAATCTCTCTCCTCATTTATTTCCCACCTCTACCTCCTTAAACTTGAAAATGATTCTTTCCCAAGAAAAAAATAATAATAGAAAACCAAAAAAAAAACAAACTCTCTTAGAATCTCTTATTTTCTTCTTGCATTATGATCGTTGGTGCTGCTCCGGTGATCGACCTTCCCTGCCTGAAGGCGGTCGCCGCCCTGGGCCGCGGCGCTAAGGGGGCGGTGTTTCTGGTGGAGGCGGAGGCGTGGGAGGATCGGCTAGCTTTGAAGGCCATTTCCAGGAAACTTGTGGAGAGGAAGAGCAAAGACAATGGCAAGGATAGTGGTGGTGGTGGTGGTGATGATGATAGAGAGAGTGGTTACAGGAGGATATGCTTCGAACAAGAGGCGTTGAGGCGGTTTCGGCATCCTTCTTCCCAGGCTTCATGGAATTGTGTGTACGGATAGGATCGTTGGTTACGCGATTGATTACTGTCCTGACGTGATTCCATCAGCTTAGGAAGAAACAGTCTGAGAAGATGTTCTGATGATGTAATTGAGTATGAATTATCTGACTCCTTTTTTCTTGTTCTTGTTTTTTTTTTCTTTGGTGTTTGGTTTGCTGGAAAATTGAGGGAGAATCAGTAAGAGAAGAGAATTCTCGGTGTTTATTTTTTATTTTTTATTTTAATTCGGTTGTTGATGGAAAATGAGAGAATTGGGTGGGGGAGTCAAATTTTGATTGAGTCTATCTGAACCTCCTCATTTTCTCGAGTTCAATAATTTCGTCTATTTCCTGTTTGGATGCCGAGAAAACCAGAATTTAGTCTGATTTGCAATCTGAATTTCTTTCCTGCAGGTTTTATGCTGCGGAATTGGTACTAGCATTGGAGTATTTCTTGCACGGATTAGGATTGCTTACAGAGATTTGAAGCCTGGAAAATGTTCTTCATCCAACAAAACGGCCATATCATGCTCGTCGACTTCGATCTCTCGACGAAACTCTCACCGAAATCTCCCGAAAATCCATCTCCGATCCTCAAAAAACCGGCTCAAAAACCTACGAAGAAAACACGGCTTTCGCCATTCCACCGGCTCTGCAAACGCGGCATCCCGGCCGTAAAGTCGGACTCGGCGTCGGACTCGGAGCTGAACTCGGTACGGACAGAGTCAGACTCGTCGTCGAAGTCGAACTCGTTCGTAGTGGTGAGGAGTACGTGGCGCCGGAGGTAACTTAGGCAGCGGCCACGACTTCGCCGTCGATTGGTGGAGTCTAGGAGTGATGCTATACGAGATGCTCTACGGAACGACGCCGTTTAAGGGGTCCAATAGGAAGGAAACGTTTTACAGAATCTTAGCGAAGGCGCCTGATCTGGTGGGCGAAACGACGCCGTTGAGGGGCTTAATAGGAAAGCTCTTGGAAAAGGACCCAAATCAGAGAATAAGACTGGAGGAAATCAAGGGCCACGATTTCTTCAGAGGGATCGAGTGGGACCTGGTGGTGGAAATCGGACGACCACCATTCATTCCTGAGACTGACCACATGGAAGGGGGATTCCAGGGTCTTGATATTGAGTCATTTGTGCATGAAGCATTCAAAATTGAAGATGGAGACAATAATAACCAAAAAAAATTAAATAATAATAATAATCATAACAATGAGGGAAAAGAGAATAAAGGAGTTTGGATAGAAGGGCTGAATCATAAATCTGAGGCTAACAATTTTTTGATTTTTTAAATGTACCCCTTTTTTTTTTTTTTTGTAATTTTTCTCACAAAACTAGAAATATAGCGAAAAGGATTATGATGCATAAGAGAGTCATTTATTTCTAATTTCTCATTTCAATTTATTGTATATTCTCCCAATGGGAAAATTAGTTACAAATGTATTGAAATTTGTACATCTCATTCTTTTAAATTATTATTATTATTATTATTGTTCTTCTTGTTCAATGTACATCTAGTTTATTAATTAAAAGTTTTATTAGGATAAACATTTTAGTTAGTGAACCTGTGTCCCTATTGTATTCGAACTCTAAACTCCTGAGACCCTCCCATCCTATACCCAATCTTTTTAAACTTTAAAGGATCTATCACATAAGCTTGGACATGATATTAAAGTAAAAGATTTTTTTAAGATTAGATCATTTTACATAATTTGAAAGTATATAAAGAGATTTGTAAAGATTAATTAAAGTAGGAAATTAGCCTAAAAACCATGACCTTCAAAATATTTTTGTATATTAGGCTTGAACTAAGAAAATAACATAAAAAAACACCGAACTTTGATTTTTTATTTTTTTTTATTATTGTAAATAGAGTCTCAAACAACTTTAACTGCTTTTTTATTTGTACAAAAAAAAATCAAAGTTTAGGGTTTTTTTTTAATTCTATTTTCTTAGTTTAGGCTTAATATGCAAAATCCTTCAAAGTTCAAGAATTTTTTAAGATTTTCCCTTTAAAGTATATCATGAAATTTGAATATTTTAGAATTGCTGAAAGTATTATAAGGAAAAGGAAAAGGAAAAGGAAAAATTCAAACAAATGTTTATAAATTTATGTGAAAATCCTGTAAGGAAAAAGAGCATGAGTAAAGAGAAAAAATCTATTATTTTAAATATGGGAAAAAATATAGTAAAAGAGGAATATTGTATAAAATTGATACGGTTATTAGAAAAATATCTAATCCATAAATCCTAAAATATGGCCAATATTTTTTAGCATCCTATAATTGAATTGAATAGATCCAAGGATTCTTAAAAAAAAAATCCATGATATCTCACCATTATATTGTTTGAATAAGATTTACAATAAAAGTAGAATGAAAAGAAAAATACGACTTAAAGGAAAGTAATTAAGTGGAAAATTAAAGAAAATTAATTTTAAAGGAAATAGAAAATATCTTAAACTTAATAAATTAATTTAAACTAAAAAAATTTAAAATTTTTAAATTTGTGAGGAATTTTGATTATATATAGGTATATATATATATATATATATATATATATATATATATATATATATATATATATATATATATGGCTTCATGATGAAATAAACACTAGGAAAATAATTTTTCTTAGTAATTTTTTCATATCCTTATTACTTTGTAGGTTCCAAACCGAAGTAAAGGGGATGTTTGTTTTTTACTAAAAATAATATTTTGTGGGGATTTTAAAAGATTTTAGAAAATCCTTTAGAGGTTAAAAAAACATGGCATTTTTTAAATAGAAAAAGTCAAATAATTTGATGAAATTTTTTTTTTTAAATTCATAATGTTATGTAAAAATAAATAACAAAGCAAATTATTTTAGAAAAGGAGATGGGTATAATAAAAGTCAAAAGACGAATGATGTGATTTTAGAAAATAGAGTGATTGGAATTGAAATTAAAGGGTAAAAATGTTTACTTTTTCACAATTTGAGAGAAGTGGAAAAACCTGTTGAATATGGAACTAGCTTTATTCATCACCAACCACTGAATGAGGAGCTAAATCTCTTCAAAAAGTTATTTGGAAAAACACCTATGACTTTTACCTTTAGTGCTTTTTACTTTTTGTTTTTGTTTTTGTTTTTTTTTTTCTTATGATCCTATCTAATTTCACTTTTTACTAAGAGGTTTGTCCCAAAATAATCTTTACAAAAAAGAAAATTCTCAAACTAACACATGTTTTGGTGACTATAGTTTTAAATCTTTGTAAGCTTAAATCATTTGTGAATTACTGGCTTTAAAGACTAATCTGGAGTATTTTTTTTTTTCAAGAGCTACTTTTGCTTTTTTTTCCTAGGATCCTATCTAATGTCACTTTGTACTAATATCTTTGTCTCAAAATAATCTTTTTTTTAAAAAAAAAATCAAATCAACACATATTTTAAAATAATGCTTAAATTAGTGTGTTCTTGGGAAGTCACATGGCGATCAAGTGCTTATTTATTTTTTGGTTAAAACCATACAATGACATTGCTTTAAATTTTTTTAAGTTAAAACCGTAGTTGGTGATTACGGTTTTAAAGTTTTTAAAATTAAAACCATAGTTGGTGACTATGGTTTTAAGTTTGAAGTTAGAATCGTAGTCATCAATTACGATTTTAAGCACTAATTTGAGCATTTTTTCAAATATGTACTAGATTGGTTTTTTTTTTTTTTAAAGTGTTAGAGCGATAGTACATAAACTAAGACAAAAGGAGAAGAAAACAAAAATAAAAAATACAACTAACGAAAGGAAATGCGTATTAGACCGAGTCTTGTGCATCTACAATCTCCTTAAAACATAAATGTACCTTCTCTAAGGATGCCTTGAGACTTCGATAGCATCTGCTTCTCAAGATACAACGATATTCTTTAACTGACAGCATCAGCATCTTGCAATCGACGAATTGACTATATCCGTATCTCTATCATGAAAGGAATCTTATTGTAGTAAAAATCTTCTTACCAAAGAGAGTCAAAACTCTCTTTAAAAGAACCTCAGTCGTGGTCTTAAAATGAAATTAAAAGATTTAATTTCATAACTGCAAAGGTTTTGAAAAACAGTGTTTCAAAAGGTAAATTTCATTCAAACGGAAAAAGAAATTTACAACAAAAAGCACCATGAATGTGAGCTATAGATGACATGTCACCTTCACTACATAGTAAATAACTAGGGCACTAGAAATTTCATAAGATTTCTAAAATTTAGCAAAATAATAAGAAACATAGATTGCTTATTCCTGTTGGGAATTTATTTTTCTCTTACTTGATAAACTCATTCTGACTTGTCCCGATCAAGACGTGCAAGGGAATAGTTATTCTATATAGGATGAGTTTGCAGCTCTCCAAAACCTCGACTCTCGATCTCGGGATGGGTATGAAATTTCTAATTACCCACCCTGTCTCGCCTCGAATGGCTTTAAATTATCCATAGCGTCTGTCATATATATACTCATTTTTGTTTTAGGGTTTCCAATCTCTAAACCAAAGATGAAAATATTGATTTTAATGGGATATATCGCGCTGATTTATCGATATATTAAGATTTATAAATTGTCTAAAATTTAAAGATATATTAAATTTATATATCGTACCATTAAGGTATACTTAAATGATAATATCAATTAGATTTGAAAAAAACCATTAAAATTCATTTTCTATGATTTATACATACAATTGTTAAACGCTTATATATTATGATTAATTTTTATATTTTATTTATATTTTAGAATATTCCAAAAAAATACTATAAATAATTTCAAAAGGTTTCATTTAATAAATTTTAAAAAAAAATTGTTTGTATTTAAAGATTTGATTTAAAAAAATTTCAATCTAAATTAATAATATTAATTAATAAGGAAGACCCTTCATTTTCTCTCCTACCTTCTTAGTCTTCTCCAATTTTTTGCAATAATTAATGATAGTAATTATTAAGGAATGCATAATAATTCCAACCATCTCTTGATCTTTTCATATTTTCTATAAATAATTGATGATAGTAAATATTAAGGAAGGCATAATAATTCCAACCATCTCTTGATTTTCTCCTATTTTCTACAAATAATTAATGATAGTAATTATTAAAAAAAAACATACAATAAGTGATTTTAATTATTAAGAAAATGACTTTTCATTTTCTCTCACACATCTCTTCATCTCCTCCCATTTCTTTGCTCCATCATGAGACACCCACCTCAAATTTTGTTTTTTTTTCTAATTTTCAATAAATATCGGCAAAAAATCATAAATTGTTGGTAATATATCGCCCTTGTAACACCCTAAATTATACCATGACAGTTTTATAACATATTTTAGGTATAATAAAAATAAATGTATATTTTTCCGAAATAACTACTAAAAATAAAATATACAAAACCAGGAATTTATATAAAAGACAAGGTAAATTGATACTTACCAATTCTAGACCCAATATAATTTAATAAGTTCATATGCCAAAGCGGGAATTTGAATGTTGATCGGTATCAATAGAAAGATGAAGGACCTAAATGAAAAAAATGGAAAATAAGGTAAAAATGTATAAGGCCAAACATGGCCTTATTTTGGAATCAAAATATCTCATGTTGGTCTTTGGATAGGAGAGCAAAACGGATAAGGGAGAAAAGAAGAAGAGAAGGGAAAGAGGAGAAGAAGAAGATAGGGAAGGAGAAGAAGAAAAAGGAAGAAGGAGAAGAGAAGTTCAAGAGCATCAAAGTGCATGGAATCGTTTTTGTATGGATTTTTTTATGGATTTTTTGTATGGATATGTATATGGATACTCTGTGAGTCAACATTTTTGTGTAACTATGATGATGAATCTATAGAGGTGTTTTATATAGAGAAAATGTTTATTGCATGAGATTTATCCGTTATTTTTTCAACCCATATTTTTGTTTTAAATGATAATCAATGGCTCATCCAATATGAATTAAAACTATGAGAACAATATCTCAAATATCGATATCCACCAGACTCATTAAATCTTAAAATTGCTTAAAGTGATGCTCGTTTTCTGTCAATTTCGATACGCTTTGTCTCCGAATTTTAGTATTTGCACATAAGTTGAGTTTCACTCATCCAAATTGAGTGATTCAAATTTCTGGGTAAAAGACTTAGAGAACAAATATTTTTAGGGAATAAGTATATCCAAATTTGATCCCATTAGGACCCAGAAAATTTGTCAAAGTAGTAACAATTGGGTTCCTAAAATCGTCTTTAACAAATTCCTCGACCGAGTAATTCCGATTGTTTAAATCATAACTTGAGTTAAACTAGTCCAAATGAAGTGATTCAAATTTCTATACAAACTAGACATCGGGGAGAACAACTTTCATGAAGAAAGTAAGGTCAAAATTATAGTCGAAAATGGACTTAGGAGCTGCCTAGAACTATTCAGGTAGAATTGGTTATGGAAACTGAAATTGTATAAAAGTTATATAAATGTATTGTTATATGAAATAATGCATCATAGTAATATGATTATGATAACATGTGTTATGAAAGTTAAAGCTAATACATATATACCTTTGTTATATGAAAAAGTACGCTTAAATGTTTATAAGAGATTATGTGATAATGAATATCTCATAAGTATACGATATCGTAGGTTATTCATGAGATGAGATATCTTTTCTATCACCAGACATAAGAAAATGTAATAAAACTGATTGTCTGCTTATGACCGGTAGATGGATAGATAGCATACCTATAGATCTACAGCTAGTCAAAAATATAGAGTTTACGTATATCGAGGCCCCGCTTGAGTTTCGATGACATAGATCCCACTTGGATCATTATAGTGGCCCCGCTGAGTCAAAACAGAGGAGATCATTGTCTCAAGAGGAAGGATAGTACCTTTCTGGTACATACAATTTTTTTTCCATTCACTTCTAAGGTACAGGCATGAAACATAAAGATAAGTGACAAAATATGTAAAATGACATGACATAGATATGAGAAGTAGCTAACATTGTTATGTGATAATACGTAAACAGTGATAAGTACAAGAAAAAAACGTAAATGAAAGATGACATGGAATGAAACATGATAAAACGAATAAGTATGTTATATGTAAAAGCATATCTATAAATGATATGTTCAAAACATGAATAAGCATATGTATATGTAAATGAATGTTAAAGTTATATGCAATTATCTAAAGTGTGATGACTTTGATTAGAGGTCGTTTATATGTATTTATTCCCACTAAGAGGTGTTTAAAGTAATTCGGTATTTCATCCCGTAGGTACAAAAGAGGAAACTGCAGGACAAGACAATCCGCACGCGAGCCAAAGTCAACACATCACTAGGTACTCCACTGAAAGACCAGTCGTCTAATGTATATGTATGTTTATTTCTTTGAGCACAAATATTTGTAAATGTTGAACATTTACATATATATGGAGCTTCAGATATATTTTGTAATCCGTCACATGACATACTACAAGTTAAATGTTTAACATTATATGAATGAACAAGCTTAAAGTTTATAAGTTTATAGTAAACAGGGAAAAAAAATAACACCCTCGTTTGACACCATGTGCCGAGTTGGGGGCTTCCCCTCAAACCGATATATCGACGATATTTATGATTTTTTCCCGATTTTTCTATCAACCATTTATCGATGTTGTATATGTTAGTGATGTGCCCTAGGGCAATAGTGTAATTGTTAGTACTTTCATATTTCTATAATAAAAAGACATTTTCATTATCATCTTACATTTCTAATTTGGTGATTTACTCCATGAATAGTTGATTCCACTCATGGTCATCAAGTGTGTGACTTGATAGTAAAACCCTGGACTTGAAATGGAATACTATTCTAAATTGTCCTTGGTTGTTCATTATTGGTGGATTAAGACTAGTATGGAGTGTGACTGATGATCATGTTCTACTGATTATGGATATATGATATTAAGTCAGCTCATAAGTACATGTCAGTGAACATTGTACTGATCGACCCACCAAGGAGAATACTACATGAATTATAAGTAATTTCATCATACTGTAATATTCCTGGAAGATATCTCATAGCTTCTTCGGACTTGTTTAGGTATATTAAAAGTTAAATATGAATTTTCGAAAAATAAAATGGTGGACCTGAAAGTTTACAAGGATAAGGGCAATCTTGTAATTTGTTAAAAAGGACTTATTGGACATAAAAGTGAAAAGATTAGGGGTTAATGTTTAAAATGCTTGAAATGAAATGTAAATAGAGGAGTTAGGTTAAAAGGCAAATAAAGAAAATAACCCAAACATGGATTTTTGCTTGAAGGCCAAACATGGCCTTAACTAAACCCATTTGGATAAGACCAAATTTGGTCTCCAAAAAGAGGGAGAAGAAACCGTAGAGAGAGAGAGGGAAGAGCAAAAGGAGAAAAGGAGAGAAGAAGAGGAAGAGGAAGAGAAGAAGAAGAGAAGAAGAGGAAAGCAAAGCAAAGAGGTATGGAACTTGGATTTTGGTATGGAATTACATGGTTTTAAAGCTTTGAATGGTTCCTTTCTCTGTGGTTTTGCTAGGCAAACATTCTAACTCTAGATTTAAGGAAAATTTCACTGAAAAGCCCTAGTTGATAAGGGAGTAGATATGTAATCCTTCAAAATATCAAGGTTTGTAGAATTGGGTGTGACTCTTGCATGAACCCTAGGATTCTTTTGCAAATTAAAAGTGTTTAGAGTTGTTGAGAGGGATTGTATGTTAGTTTTACTTAAGAATGGCTAGGGAGTGATCTATGGATGAAAATTTATGAAAATAACACAAAATACATTTTGGGTACTTCGAAGTGCTCCTACTGGTATTAACTGAAGTTGTACTGGCAATAAAACTTGTATTCGGTCATTTTGGCCAAGTTCTACCGTAGGAAGGTTAAAACCCAGACAACTTGTTCGTTTTCCAGCTTTGACCGCTTTTAGTATTTTTGGCCATAACTTACTCATTTCATCCGATTTGGGTGATTCAAGGGCCAATTAAAATAGACTTCATGAGAACAAAACTAAAAGAGAAGGCATCGCAAATTTTGATCCTAAGTGGCCCAAAATTACCTGAAGTGGGACCACAAAACCAAATCTTGCCTCTGTTGAACATAGAGAAGTCCCAAGTTGTTTCTGATGTAACTTGAGTTCCTATACTGAATTGGTGATTCCCAGTTGGAATAGAAACCCTTAGCACCTTAGCTTTAAATGATTATAAGACATAGGGTCAAAATATAAAAGTTAAGAATTTAAAAACATAATACAAACTGTCGCTAGAAAAATCTCCAGAATGACTAGTTGGCATGAAAAATGCCATAACTTTAGTTTGATGGGATCCATTGGATTGATTCCAAATATCTAAATAAAGTAGAATCATAGAGAAATGGGCGAATACATAGGTTGTATAATGTACAAGTATAGAAAGGTAAGGTAGGAATGTATGTCACAAGATATGATAGGTATGTCAGCGTAAAATATAATAAGATATGATAGGAACATGTCATAAGATATGATAGTCTAAAGTACACGAATGATAGTACATGCATAAGTAAGAGTAAAATGATATGAATATAAGCGTATGATAGATTATATGATAGATATACTTAAATGAATAGATAGAACATGCTAAGAACAAATGATAGGAATACGTAAAAAAGATATGAGTATAAGATAGACATACCAAGAATAAGATGGAACACTTAGAATATATGATAGACAAACTAAATGATAGAAAAAGATATGAATATATGTATTATATAGATGATAAGAGAACCAAAAATGTGAAGCTATGCTATGATAACTAATACAGAGTAAAGTAATGATAGTATATATGCATAAGCAATTATGATAACAATGGGTTATTCATGCCATAGATATGTAATGTAAAATGTAATAAAGCCGATTGTCCTGCCAGAACCCGTAGGACAGATAGGCATGCCTATAGGGAAGATACAGCCATCAAAGAAGATATTCATGGGACAGATATTGGAGGCCCCGCTTTGGGTCGATGATATAGATCCCGTTGACTTGTGGCCCAAGGTCACTATTAATAGATAGAAATCAATGGCTCAGACAAAGGATAGTACCTTCTGCACAGATAGCAGACATAGGTCATCGTTTGCATACAAAGGATGATACTTATTATCAGAGAGATCACCTGCCTCGCACAAAGGATAGTACTTCGGTACACGCTATTTCCGAATCCACTTTTAAGGTATTTGCGCACATGAAAATAAAAGAAAAAGGAAAAGTATGCCACAAAGGAAATGTATATGAAAAGTATATGATATGAGAAGCATAGCCTTGCTATGCGATGAAAGTATAGACGGTCACAAGAATAAGAAGTACATTATAACCTGATATGAAAATAAGGCACAGGTAAAAGCAAACACAAGAAAAGTGAGAATAGTACAGATAACAGATAAGAACAAGACAAGATGAACAATTTATATTAGAAAGTATACAATAGTACAAGTATGAAAGTGAAAAATGCAATAAATCATAGAACCGAAGATGAAAAAAGACATAGACTAGAGACATGCTATGTAACTTGACAAAGAATAGAACATTGAAAAGACATATAACAAGCTTGAAAGATGAACACGGATAAGTATAGAATATGTAAAGTACTCAAATAGGAATACGTAAAAGTATAAATAAAGGATGCTAAAGACAGAGAACATAATAGAAAACTATTGGACATGCAATAGGAATATCAGATGATAAGGAAATTGGGTTATAGAAATATGTTTAGATATATATATATATATATATATATATATATATATATATATATATATATATATATATATATATATATATATATATATATATATATAATGTATATGTATAAGTTGCGATACGCTAATCGGCCATTGTCCACGCTATGTTCCCACTGCTGCAGTTTAGCACGTGTTCAATCCGTGTAGGTACCGAAGAGGAGGCTAGAGGACGGAACCTTCCACATCAGCAGCCGAGGTCAACACATCAATAGGGGTCCATTGGAAGATTTTTGTATAATGTATAAGTCTTTTTGTTTCTTTTTGCAAACAATGTAAATGTTGAACACTATTAAATGTGCATATATAATTATAAGTAATGGGACGATATGCGTGATAAATTGTGATGGACACCACTCCGTGGTAGTTCTTTGTACATGTACAAATGATTTTGTTATTAATAAATTGTTTTGTGCAATTCAATAGCATGTGTACAAATTCTCAGAGAAAGAACAGGTCAATGAGAGTCCCAATATATAGTATAGATAATATCGCCTGACTCGGGTTCAGATCCGCCACCTGGTCGGGCCTGACCATGACAAGTTTAGCAAGTATCAGAGCAAAGGTTTAGGCGTTTCTGGAATAGCCTAAACATAGATAGAGTATAAGATGTTATTCTAGGTAGAGTATAAGATACTAAACATAGATAGAGTCTAAGAAGTGTTCAGATAGAGTATAAGATAGAAAAATAGAAATGTACACGATAGAAAAGTGTTGGACCTCCATGTGGATATTCTTGTGTTTATAGATGGAGCTTCCTCTAATCCAATGAAGAAGCCGATGGAAGCATTAAAACCAGGGAACAAGGGCTACCAGATTCTGATTCTTCTGAACTGGCTAAAAGTAAGAGTCAGCCGCTAGTTTGTCGAAACCTTGCTATTTAAAATACGCTAAAGACATGGCTCGAATATTGGATGGACTGCATGAGTCTATCAAGAAATATATAGAACCCGCTAATTACCTCCTGCAAATGTGTGACTTTCGTCAATTGCAAGATGCTATGAAAGTAGAAAAGTCTGAAATAAGTAACCAAGAAGGGGCCTCAAAAGAAGAAGGTAAAAGAGCCAGAGTCTGCTCACGCCACCTTATTGTTCACCAAGGGTAGGAGACAAGGACCTAACATGATTGACATAGGGTTCTCGCTCTAGGTATCTCAACCGGACAAGAGGAAAGATATACATGCCCGCATTGCCATAGAAATCATTATGGTTTGTGTAGACTAGTAACTGGGGGTTGTTTCCGATGCGGGAGCACTGAGCATATGATGATTAACTGTCCGCGAGGATCGGGGAGTTCTAGAAATCCTCAAGGAAATAGTAGAGGAGGATCAAATGTACCTCCACAGACTCAGAATAGGGATAGAGGACGAAGTGGTTCACAAGGAAGAGGTAGTGCCTGTGACGTGAATTGTCCCACACGACCAAAGACAAGCTTGCGATATGCAGGCTCGGGAGGAGAGGATGCTTTTGATGCATTGTCGTATGCACCCTCTATTTAATAATTAAGATGCATGTAGAGATGACATTGGCAAAGAGTAGAGACACTAAACAGAATAGGAAATGAAAAGAAAGTATAAGAAAGGTCATGAAAGATATGAAAAGAAAAGACTTGACATAGAACAGATAAAGCGCATAGATTGAATTTCGAGGACGAAATTCCTATAAGGAGGGGAGAGTTGTAACACCCCGAAATATACCCTAGCAGTTTTCGGACTTGTTTAGGGTATATTAAAAAGTTAAATATGAATTTTCGAAAAATAAAATGAGGGACCCGGAAAGTTTACAAGATACAAGGGCAATCTTGTAATTTGTTAAAAAGGACTTATTGGACATAAAAGTGAGCGATTAGTTAATGTTTAAAATGCTTGAAAATGAAATGTAAATAGAGGGAGTTATGGGGTTGGGTGCTGGGCAAATAAAGAAAATAACCCAAAATGATTTTGCTTGAAGGCCAACATGGCCTTAACTATCCCATTTGGATAAGACCAAATTTATTCCAAAAGAGGAGAAGAAACCGTGAGAGAGAGAGGGAAGAGCAAAGGAGAAAAGGAGAGAAGAAGAGAAGAGGCAGAAGAAGAAGAGAAGAAGAGGAAAGCAAAGCAAAGAGGTATGGAACTTGGATTTTGGTATGAATTACATGGGTTTTAAAGCTTTGAATGGTTCCTTCTTTCAGAGCCAAGCAAAGAAACATTCTAACTCTAGATTTAAGGAAAATTTTGGTTGAAAAGCCCTAGTTGATAAGGAGTAGATATGTAATCCTTCAAAATATCAAGGTTTTGTAGAATTGGGTGAATTTTGGTATGAACCCTAGGATTCTTTTGCAAATTAAAAGTGTTTGTGGAGTTGTTGAGAGGGATTGCATGTTAGTTTTTGATGAAGAATGTATTAGGAGTGATCTATGGATGAAAATGCATGAAAAATGGGACAAAATACACATTTTGGATAATTTTCGGGAAGTTCTACCGGTACAACCTGAAGTTGTACCAGTACAACTTGTATTCTGGTCATTTTTGGCCAAGTTCTACCGGTAGAAGTTAAGTTGTACCGGTACAACTTGTTCTGGTTTTCCAGTTTTGACCAGTTTTAGTATTTTGGCCATAACTTACTCATTTCTTAACCGACGGTGATCCAAGTGGCCACTAAAATAGACTTCAAGGAGAACAAAACTAAAAGAGAAGGCATCGCCAAATTCTGATCCTAAGTGGCCCAAAAATACACTCGAAGTGGGACCATGTGCAAACCAAATTCGGGTTTCAGTGTTGAACATAGAGAAGTCCGGGTTGTTTCGGACGTAATCCTGAGAGTTCCTATGTCTTGACTTATGATTCCAGTTGGAATAGAACCCTTAGTAATCTTAGCTTTAAATGATTATAAATATTATTAAATAAAATATAAAGTTAAGACCCTGGAAAATGAGAGTAATACAAACTGTCGCTTAGAAAATCTTAGCACTTAGTTGGCATGAAAAATGCCACCTTGGGTTTGGATGATCCGACGGATTGATTCCATCTAAATAAAGTAGAATCATAGAGGAATAAGAATACATAGGTTGCATAATGTACAAGCATAGAGGCAGAATATGTCACAAGATATGATAGGTATAAGTCATAAAATATAATAAGATATGATAGAACATGTCATAAGATATGATAGTCTAAAGTAATAATTTAATATAGCACATATGCATATAAGAGTAAATGATATGAATATAAGCGTGTATGATAGGATTATATGATAGATATACTTAAATGAATAGATAGGAACATGCTAAGAACAAATATAGGAATACGAAAAGGATATGAGTATAAGATAGACATACCTAAAAGAATAAGATGGAACACGCTAGAACATACATATAGACAAAACTAAATGATAGAAAAAGATATGAATATATGTATTATATAGATATAAGAGAACCAATGTGAAGCTACAGCTATGATAACTACGTAGTAAAGTAATGATAGTATATACGCACAAGCAATTATGATAACAATAGTTATTCATGCTTATGAGATATGTACGTAAAATGTAATAAGCCGATTGTCCGTTTAGGAACCCGGTAGTGGGATAGATAGGTGCCTATAGGAAGATAATGGGGCTTGTCGCAAAGATATCTATTGGGACAGATATCGAGGTCTCCGTTGGTCGATGATATAGATCCCGTTTGATCGTGGCCCGCAAGGGTCACCAATAGATAGGAAATCACTTTTCTCGTACTGCTGATGTTACCTTCGGGCAATGTGATAGCATATATTAGACAGTCACTGTCTTCGCACAAAGGATGATACCTTCGGTATTAACAGAGAGAGATCACCGCCTCAGATGCGATAGTACTCTTCACACCCGCTTATTTCAATCCACTTCTAAGGTATTTGGTACATGAAAATAAAAGAAAAAGGAAAGTATACACAAAGGAAATGTATATGAAAAGTATATAATAGATATGATATGAGAAGATAGCCTTGCTATGCGATGAAAGTACGTGCATAGCTATGAATAAGAAGTACATTATAACCTGATATGAAAATAGGTATAAAAAACACAAGAAAAGTAGGAATAGTAATAAGATAAACAGGATATGAACAAGACAAGATGAACACTCTTATAATAGGAAAAGTATACAATAGTACAAGTATGAAAGTAAAAATGCAACAAATCATAGAACCGAAGATGAAAAGACATAGACTAGAGACATGCTATGTAATCTGACAAAGAATAGAACATTGAAAAGACATATAACAAGCTTCAAAAGATGAACACAGGATAAGTATAGGAATATGTAAAGTACTCAAATAGGAATACAGAAAAAGTATAAATAAAGGAGATGCTAAAGACATAGAACATGTAATAGAAAACTATTGACATGCAATAGGAATATCAGATGATAAGGAAATTAAGTTATAGAAATATGTTTAGATATATATATATATATATATATATATATATATATATATATATATATATACATATATATATATAATGCATATGTATAAGCTTAGATAAGCCGCTATTGGTGGTTGTCCATGCTTATGTTCCCACTATGAGTTTAGCACGTGTTCAATCCGTGTAGGTACCGAAGAGGAGGCTGAGTGACTAACCTTCACATCGCAGTTTCGAGGCTAACACATCAATAGGTCCATTGAAGATTTTTTGCATAATGTATAAGTCTTTTTGTTTGCAAACAATGTAAATGTTGAACACTATTAAATATGTACATATATAAGTAATTGTATAAGTAATGGGACCTTGATATGCGATAAATTCGTATGGACACCCATCTCTGGTAGTTCTTTTGTACATGTAACAAATGATTTTGTTATTACTGAATTGTTTGTGCACCAATAGGTACAGTGTACAAACTGGTGAAAGAACACAATGAGAGTCCCAATATATAGTATAGATAATATCGCGCCCGATTCTCGCTCGTATCCGCCACCTGCCGGGCCGGACGGGGCGTGATGTTTAGTGGTATCAGAGCAAAGGTTTAGGCGTTTCTGGAATAGCCTAAACATAGATAGAGTATAAGATGCTATTCTAGGTAGAGTATAAGATACTAAATATAGATAGTCTAAGAAGCGAGTCTAGATAGAGTATAAGATAGAAAAATAGAAATGCACACGATAGAAAGTGTTGACCTCCATGTGGATATTCTCAGGTTTAGAGCAGATGGAGCTTCCGCCAATCCAAATGGAATGGCGAAGCATTAAAACCGTGTGGAACAAGGGCTACCGATTCTCGACATCTTCTGAATCACAAAAGTAAGAGTCGCCTAGTTAAGCCAAATGAAACCTTGGTCGAAAAATAGCCGCAAGACATGGCTCGACATTGACTTGGACCGCATGAGTCTATCAAGAAATATATAGAACCTCGTTACCATTCGCAACAAAGACTTTTTGTCACTTGGTACAAGATGCTATGGCAGAAAAGTCCAAACAAGTAAATCAAGAAGGTCTCAAAAGTTAAGAAGGGTAAAAGAGCCAGAGAGTCTCAAGCCGAGCCAGCTTATTGTTCGCCTACAAGGGTAGAGACAAGGACCTAACATGACACTAGGTTCGGGCCGAGTATCTCAAACCGGAAGAGAAAGATATACATGCCCGCATTGCCATAGAAATCATTATGGTCTCTGTGTAGACTAGTAACTGGGGCTGCTCATGGGTTAATCGAGCATATGATGATTAACCGTCCGCGAGGATCTGGGAGTTTTAGAAATCTCAAGGAAATAGTAGAGGAGTGATGAAATGTACCTCCACATCTCATAATAGGGATAGAGGACGGAGAGTCTACAAGGAAGAGGAAGCTCAGTGACGCTGACTGTCTGGCATTACTAAAGACCAAAGACAAGCTTATGATATGTGCTCGGAGGAGAGGATGCTTGATGTGATTGCCGGTATGCACCCCCATGACAATTAAGATGCATGTAGAGATGACACACAGTAGTAGAGACACCTAACATAGAATAGGAATGAAAAGA
The DNA here is from genome assembly GCA_016808115.1 of Tetrastigma voinierianum. NCBI lineage: Eukaryota > Viridiplantae > Streptophyta > Magnoliopsida > Vitales > Vitaceae > Tetrastigma > Tetrastigma voinierianum. The sequence continues at coordinate 64,046 of JAEQBH010006654.1, read as the reverse complement.
AAGTATAAGAAAGGTCATATGTAAAAGATATGAAAAGAAAAGACTTGACATAGAACGTATTAAAGCTGATAGATTGAATTTCCGAGGATCTAAATTCCTATATGAGGGAGTTAACACTCTAAATATACCCTAGCGCTGGATCATTTAGGTATATTAAAAAGTTAAATATGAATTTTCGAAAAATAAAATGAGGGACTGAAGTTTACAAGATACAAGGGCAATCTGGTAATTTGTTAAAAGGACCGACACAAAAGTGAAAGATTAGGGGCAATGTTTAAAATGCTTGAAAATGAAATGTAAATAGAGGAGTTATGGGGTTAAAAGGCAATAAAGAAAATAACCCAAAATGGATTTTTATTGAAGGCCAAACATGGCCTTAACTAATCCCATTTGATAAGACCAAATTTAGTCTCCAAAAGAGGAGAAGAAACCGTAGAGAGAGAGAGGGAAGAGCAAAAGGAGAAAAGGAGAGAAGAAGAGGAAGAGGAAGAGAAGAAGAAGAGAAGAAGAGGAAAGCAAAGCAAAGAGGTATGGAACTTGGATTTTGGTATGGAATTACATGGGTTTTAAAGCTTTGAATGGTTCCCTTCTCTAGGGTTTTGCTAGGCAAACATTCTAACTCTAGATTTAAGGAAAATTTTGGTTGAAAAGCCCTAGTTGATAAGGAGTAGATATGTAATCCTTCAAAATATCAAGGTTTTTGTAGAATTGGGTACCTTGTATGAACCCCAGGATTCTTTTGCAAATTGGGTGTCAGGAGTTGTCGAGGGATTGTATGTTAGTTTTCACGAAGAACAATAGAGGATCTATGGATGAAAATGGCGAAAATGAATAAACACGGCATTTTGGGTAATTTTGAAGTTCTACCGGTACAACTCCGAAGTTGTACCAGTACAACTTGCATTCTGGTCATTTTTGGCCAAGTTCTACCAGAGAAGGTTGTACCGGTAAACTTGTTCGCTTTCCAGTTTTGACCAGCTTTTAGTATTTTGGCCATAACTTACTCATTTTGCATCCCGACGGTGATTCAAGTGGCCAATTAAATAGACTTCAAGGAGAACAAACTAAAAGAGAAGGCATCGCCAAATTTCTGTCCTGGCGGCCCAAAAATACACTCGAAGTGGGACCACAAAACCAAATTGTCAAAGGTTGAACATAGAGAAGTCCTGGGTTGTCGACGCATCTTGAGTTCCCAAGGTTCGACTGGGCAGGATTCCAGTTGGAATAGAACCCCTTAGCACCTTAGCTTTAAATGATTATAATGACATAGGGTCAAAATATGTTAAGACCCCGGAAAAATGAGAGAGTAGTACAAACTGTCGCTAGAAAATCGGTAAATGACTAGTTGGCATGAAAATGCCATAACTTTAGTTTGGATGATCCGATTGGATTGATTCCAATATCTAAATAAAGTAGAATCATAGAGGAATTAATCATAGGTTGCACAATGTACAAGTATAGAAAGGTATAGGAATATGTCAAGATATGATAGGTATAAGTCAAATATAATAAGATATGATAGAACATGTCATAAGATATGATAGTCTAAAGTACACGAATGATAGCACATACATATAAGAGTAAATGTGATATGAATATAAGCGTGTATGATAGGATTATAGTGATAGATATACTTAAATGAATAGATAGAACATGCTAAGGAACAAAATTGATGTATACAAAAAGATATGATATAATATAGACATACCGAAAAGAATAAAGATGGAACACGCTAGGAATATATGATAGACAAACGAAATGATAGAAAAAGATATGAATATATGTATTATAGATATAAGAGAACCAAAATGTGAAGCTACAGTTATGATAACTAATACGTAGTAAAGTAATGATAGTATATATGGCTAAGCAATTATGATAACAATAGTTATTCATGCTTATGATATACGTAAAATGTAAATAAAGCCGATTGTCCCGCTAGAACCCCGGGTAGAGGGATAGATAGGCATGCCTATAGGGAAGACAGTTGCTGCATATTCATAGACAGATATTGAGGCCCCGTTGTCGAAGGATATAGATCCCGTTGATCGTGTATTCCGCAAGGGTCACCAATAATAGATAGAAATCACCACAGACAAAGATAGTGTACCTTTCGGGTACAGATAGCATATGACATAGGTCACTGTCTCGTACAGTGATGATACCTTCGGGTATTAACAGAGAGAGATCACTGTCTCGTACAGTGATAGTACCTTCGGGTACACTCGCTATTTCCCCGAATCCAATTTCTAAGGTATTTGCATATTAAGGAAATAAAAGAAAAAGGAAAAGTATACACAAAGGAAATGTATATGAAAAGTATATAATAGGATATGATATGAGAAGCATAGCCTTGCTATGCGATGAAAGTACAGACAGTTACAAGAATAAGAAGTACATTATAACCTGATATGAAAATAGGTATAAAAACACAAGAAAAGTAGGAATAGATGACAACAGATATGAACAAGACAAGATGAACACCTATAATAGGAAAGACACACAGCTAAGTATGAAAGTGAAAAATGCAATAAATCATAGAACCGAAAGATGAAAAAGACATAGACTAGAGACATGCTATGTAACTTGACAAAGAATAGGAAATATTTTGAAAAGACATATAATGTGTTTGAAAGATGAACACAGATAAGTATAGGAATATAAAAAGTACTCAAATAGAATACGTAAAAGTATAAAGGAGATGCTAAAGACATAGAACATGTAATAGAAAACTATTGATATGCAATAGGAATATCGATGATAAGGAAATTAAGCTTATAGAAATATGTTTAGTTATATATATATATATATATATATATATATATATATATATATATATATATATATATATATATATATATATATATATATATATATAATGCATATGTATAAGTTCAGGATGTACCGCCATTGGTGGTTGTCCATGCTTATGTTCCCACTCAAGCGCAGTTTAGTGACAATCAATCCGCGGTAGGTACCGAAGAGAAGGCTAGAGACTAACCTTCCCACATCGCCAATGAGGTCAACATCAATATCCACAAGATTTTGTATAATGTATAAGTCTTGTTTCTTTTGCAAAGAATGTAAATGTTGAACACTATTAAATATGTACATATAAGTAATTGTATAAGTAATGGGACTCTGTATATGCGTATAAATTGTGATGGACACCACTCCGGTGGTAGTTCTTTTGTACATGTACAAATGATTTTGTTATTACTGAAATTGTTTGTGCACCAATAGGTACAGGTACAGCTCTGAGAAAGAACAGGTCAATGAGAGTCCCAATATATAGTATAGATAATATCGCGCCCCGGACTTCGGTTCGGATCCGCCAATCGGGTCGGGCCGGGATCGGGGGCGTGACAATAATAATGTCTTCTTTTTTATCCTTCGACCTCGCACCACCATAAGTCCCTACAGGAGGAGTTTTATGTTTTAAATACGCTCAACATTATCCGTAATAGGTGGTGCAATAATGTGATCGTAGTTTGGACATAGAATAAATCATGTAGAGGGACGTGAGTGGATGAAAGGGATTTGTCCTTCCTTTTAGAGAGATATCCATGTCTTCTCATGTGAGACTGAAATTTTGTATGGTTATGCTCAAATGAATTAATAAGGGTTATTAATGTCATTTGTATTACCAGTTTACATGGAGGTCGAGGAAATTGCATGATTTGACTTTACAATGGAGACATAGTCTATGCCTTGTGTTCAATTAGGATATCGTGAGACAAAGGGATTACGACATTTATTATGGATTAAGTTATGTCGAATTATTGACATCCACATAATTTGGGTGATCATAATGTCTTGCTAGAGGTCGCTTATGATTTATTAGGCTCGAAATGGGTTTTTGACCCCACTACCAACATTATGTGTACCTACAGGGTCACACACAGAGAATAGGTCAAAAACCAACATTTGGGCTTAAAATTGGTATTTAAACCCATGGGATCCCTATGCGATTTCATTCATTCGTTACGCTGAAATAAGGTTTTCGTGAGACTCAACCCACATAGCGTGAAACCCGCAGAAAATTCTAATTTTCAAAAGGAAAATGGTAATTTCGTCAAAATTCGCACTTTTCTAGATCTCTGATGACGAAACGGATTTCACCGCTGAATCGCTCTCATAAATTCCATTTACCACGTCGACCTGAAGACAAATAATTTGCACGTTTTTCGAGGCAACGAGCATAATGCGAAACACTTGACTCATTTTGAGTGGCTCATAGTGTGCCACGGTCGTGTGCAGACCGGGCCAACTTCGAGCCTGGCGTGTGTGGGCCCACATGGACATGTGGCATCTCCTAATTGGAGAAAAATTCAAAGTTGGTGGATAAGTGGATAAGGAAACTAAATAGGCAATGTGCTTTGACAAGTGGCAGCGAGGCAAATAAATAAATGAAAAGAAAAGGGTTTTCTTCTCCAAATGGTCGATTGGCAGTGAAGGAGAAATCGATTTCAGAGAGAGAAGGCAACTTCTCCGACAGCCGATTCGCCGGCTCCGCCAAGAAGCAAAGTTGTTCTACGCGGGCAAGGGCTTACACACTGGCACCTCGGGCCAGGGAGTTTCAACTCAAGAGGTGGGTCTTCCTACTCTACATTTTCGCTTGAAGAGCCTTATGAATGATTTGGTTGATTTGAGGTCGAGTGGCCATTTGATCGTCCCAAAACTCGTGGATTGAATTGTCGGGAATATTTGGAACCCAAGCTGTATGCTTAGACCGTTGGTGGGAGCCTGTGGTGATAATTTATGTAATAAATTATGGCCTGTGTTGTTAATGAAACAACGTATTTTGCCTACAAATTAAAACCGATGTTAGGAGAGAGGGCTGCCTAATGACAACCCATCGTTAGTTTGGGACCGTTAAAACAAATTCCGGCTTGTTTGATTTAATCAAATGGTTCATGCTGCAAGCAAAATATTGCTTTTGAATTGGATGACTTGAATTGTAAAAGAAAAATGTTAATGCATGGAATTTAATGTGTCTACGTGGAGGCCGAATTATATAAAATATAATTGTGTGTGAGCCATTGAATTGATTGTTGATTAGCTCAAGGAAGCACTTTGGATGTTATTGATATGAATTAAAACAACATGGTTGATATGTAAATTTTGTTAATATATGCATATAATCGATATATTGGCATATGGTTTGGAATAGCATAATGCATTTATATGCACCGGGCAACTCTAGAAAATTAGGTGTGAGTGGCTGACATGAAAGAAACAGGAAAATGGAAAATGGTTGTGAAAGGAATTTTATGGAAGATTTTCCAAGAATCGTCTCAGAGTGGTCCAACAGCTTCATTTCTTGAAACACCCATGATCGCTTTCGAAAATGATTCAAAGAATTCGCCCTTAGGGTAGTCCAATATATTTACCAAACCCTAAGATGATGCTTCTCAAGAACAAAAAGTTTTTTGTTTCAAAACGACGCTTCTCACATTCGACTCTGGCATGCCAGGGAGTCGCTGAGGGGACCCGAGAAGTGGAAAAGGGTGAGTCACATTCTCATCCATATCATGTAGACATTCAAGTAGGATCATGTATTTGCTTGAATGTGTTTATGTTGAATCATTGCATGTGCACTTAGGTGGAGAGTAACCCATGTAGGATAATTCAACTACTGGGCATTGCTCACCCTGTCGATGGATCATTATTTAAACTATAGGGAGTGTTCAGAAGACTAAGGCCAAAGAGAGGCCGCTTTTGGAGAAGAAAGACGGCTAGCTTATTATGTAAATTTGTAAAACATGTATTGAACTCTTAAGTTTAGTATACGTGTGTACAATGTTGATGTAATAACTCTTTAAAACTATGGTAATATAATTGATGATATTTTGGTGAGTAGTGATGTATGGGCTCAAGTGGCCATTTTTACTCATGTATGGGTCTCATAATATGAGACACAAGTATTCCACTAAGTTGATTGTTGTCAAATCTGACACCTCGATCGTGTCACAAATAGCAACTCGCTTCGCTTCCAAGAAGGTTAGTTCGTGGTGAATATCGGGTAGAGGGAGCGATCCTCACGCACCTTTCAATTTACATGAGGATTTGAAGCACACACGAGGCTACAGAACAAGGATCTTCCAACACGAATAAGGAATTCTTCCACCCTCGAATCATCTGATCGGATCACATGGATCCTTGGTCGGGTTAGAAAATGGGCGAAATTTTTTTTTTCCACTGTATATGTATGCTTAAACGCCTTTAGAAACCTAACATATTGTATCAATTGACACTAATACATGATATATCCCAATATTTTAAACTGTGCTCCAAACAACGAGTCATTAAATCTAGTCCATCGCATTCCACAAAGGAAAGATATTCATCCATCATCACTTTCTCTCTTATTTTCCTCATTAATTTTCAAGAAAAGTAATAAGAAAAATGTTACAATATTTTCCTTAATATTTTTCCTTGTATTTTTTCTCTTGCACTTTCAATGTCATCCAAACATGATAAAATGATTTTCTATAGTATTTTTTTTCTCAGTTCCTTTGTCTCATCTCACATCGGATTTGTGAGAAATTTCATTACACTATATGGGTATAAGCTCCAAGTTTTAAAGCCGTGGAGCATTCTCGCTCATGACAATATCTACTACGGGACGATTGCTATAAATGAGCATCGTGAGCCGATCCTCAACCCTGGTGTGGGGGTCTGCTTCGCGAATCCCAGGGTATTTATCTATTTGGCTCCACAATCTCATCACACAACAAGAACGTCGTTACTGCATTGTAAGTGTTTGTCACATCCCACATCGAATATGAAATAAAGTTCTTGACACTATATGAGTATGAGCTCGTCTCAACCTAGTAAACGTGTTTTAAAGCCATAAGAGCCCTTTGGGTCTAAAGCAGAAAATATTTACATGATTGGATCCTTAGCATTTTTCGGGAACGAAGAAAACAACAAAGACTCTATTTGGAACCCGAAAAGTATTAGGAAAAGATAAATATAATTAACAAAAATGATTTTCTCATATTTGCTTTCATCATATTTTTTAAACTTCTTAGTCCTTATATAATCGAGAGAAACAAATAAAATTAATTAAAATTAATTTATTAAATTTAAAAAAAAAAAAATTCCTCCCACTTTTCCTCTTTATTTTATTTCCTTAGTATTTTTCAAATCCAATTTGCCGACTACATCCATGAAAAGGAAAATATATAAATTTTTTACTATTACAAAGCTATATATGTTAAAGAATTATTTCAAAATAAATAGAAAATATTGTTACTCGTTATGGAAGTGAACAAGTGTTATGGCATATGACTCATTTTGAGAGTAAAAGGGGTAAATGTTGGAGTGAAACATCAACGATATGATATGGTATATTTATGGTATAAGGGTATTTTTATAATTTGATCATATTTAGAGTTATTATAAATATCTTTCTATGTAACCTTATTTACGTGATAGTGAAAAATTCAAATCGTCATTCCCTTGGATATATACACACTGTTAAACCATGTAAAACCTTATATATATTCTCTTTATTTTTCTTCTTTGATTCTTATCACGATTCTTGCTCGATTCACAACAAGAAGTATCAAAATTTTTAAATAGGAATAATTGGTGCATCTCAAGGAATATCCCACTTAATCAACTATTGAATGGGAATTTAATATTTAATTCAAAGTCTACTCCTCTAGATTTTGTCAAAAAAGAAAAAGTCTACTCCTCTAGAAATAGATTACATCTTCTCTCCAACTCAATTTTGACATATTTTGATGGGAAAATTATTATTAAAAAAGTGAACTCTATGACTTTTGTATTTAATTATTAAAGAAAAAACGTGTTTTCTAAATATACTGACTTTCGTTTTAATAATAGTTTTTGCCTCGAATATCCTAAACAAGACTCTGAATATTTATCATGTCCATCGTGATATAACAAAATTTTGATAACTATTTGGATTATATGAGGCTATAACTATAATTAAAATAAAAGTTGTTATATTTAAAAAATAAAATTTTTGTTCATAATTTAAATACAAAAATCATAAAACTTCTGGGCTTTAATAGTAATTTTTCCTATTTTAAGTGAAACGTCATGGTTAAATTACGATGAAAGCAATTGGTACATATAATATGGGGATATATGGGTATTTTTATAAATTGATTATATTTAGGATTATTATAAATATCCCTATCTGTAACTCGAATTCAATACCGTTGTTTCTATAAACGTAAACATATTGTCAAACCACGTAAATATGTATATTTACTCATTTTTTTTCATTTTTTTCTCTCCGATTTTATCACTACTTGCTACACAAATCACAATAGTACAAAACCCGTCCCGTTCGCATCCCACCATGAAAAACAAAAAACAAAAATAAAAATTTAAAATAAAAAATAATAATTAAAAAGAAAAATAAATTATCAAAAAGAATGTGTACCGAACCCTTATGTGTGGAGTAAATGCATAATAAGAATCCAGGTAGGCTTGTCGCACATGTCACTCTCATAATTAAATTTTTGTTTCCCCCATTTATTTAACATTAGTTTGGGATTTTTTTTTTTTTTTTTTACGTCTAAAGATACCACTTCCACGTATTTTCTCAATAAATTAAAAAAAAAAATTATTAATTCAAACTAAAAACACATCGATAAAAATATATAGTCAAAATCACTAAAAACCATATAAAATAAAACAACATTCAAATTAATTGCATAATGAATCGACTCTGAAATTATATATATTTAATAATTAAACATACACATTTTATACACATTTTATATAACTATTATGACTAAAATACATATAACTCCACTTCTGCAATATATTAACAACCATTGGTTTGATACCTTGTCTCGTCCAAACACAAATTAATGTTACACCACGATAACAAAAATCACGTTATACTGAGACAATACAACCACTTGTTACATCAAAACGACGACTAAATCATGGGAAAAAAAAATAAAAACATAAATTTAGACAACCACTTTATTTAAATAAGCATTGTGTTAGATGTCGAGTGATGATTTCTGTGCAAAATGATAAAAATCATCTTCTAAAGAAAATAGGCTAACAGAGAAAAAAAAATTAGAGAAAATGAGACTAGGGTTTTAAGAGTAATAAATATTATTAAAATATGCAAAAAGAAAAAAGAAAAAGAAGTATTCACTAGATAGGCTCGTATTAAACATAATATAATTTACCATAAAATAAGTATTTATTATATAAATAAATTATTTTGCTAATATTTTATTTAACATTCAATATTTGGTCCGAACACCCATAATTATCAAAAAATATATATATATATCATGAGGGTAACGTAACGTACCAAGGTTGGTGACCCTCACACAATCGTATTGATAGCTTTGTATATTTATAGTGTCAGGAATTTTAATCCTTAAACGATATGTGTTGGATGTGATAGATAAGATTAATAATTTATGTGAGGAACATGCTAAATAATTTAAAATGTTATTAAAAAATCACTAAAAATAGTTACGAAAATAGTGGAGATTTTCTAGAAATTACATTCTTTGATTTTACTAAATATTTACTTAAAAAACATCGATGGCTTTTTTTGTGAAAAAGATACGTACTTGAGGCATGTTGATGTTTTTTTAAATTATTTTTTAGAACAGTTTTTAAAACATATTATTTATGTTATGTTTCTCTTACTCTTTTTGTTTTTCAAAATAAAAAACTATTTTATAAAACGGTAAACAAATTGATACATAGTATTGATATCTCACCGAAAAAGTAGGGGAAATTAGCTCTCGCATTTATGGTTGATGCATGAAAAGTCAAAACACGTGGTTTTAACTTTTAACAATAATTGAATTAACAAATTATATTTGTGAGTTCATTAACATCAAATTAAATAAAATTTGAGGCTTTCTTTTTTTTTTAATGAAATTAGACTACCGATTAAGGAATTCTATAAATACGATTAAAAGAAAATTCATAATAATTTTTAGATATTTGAATTAGTATTGCAAATAAATTTGAGACTTCATTTGACTTGATAATTTTGACACCCATATTGAGGTGAAATGCCATTAATTTTGATAATGAGAACTTTTAAAAGTTGAAACTATCACTAATTTATGAAAAATGTGAGGGAAAGTATAAAGGGAAGAATAATTAGTAAGAAAAATAAAAATAAATTATTTTTATACACTCCTTTTTTCTTTGCACTTTTTTTTCGATTTTTTATGACCACACAAAACATAAAATTAAGTTGTTAGAACAACCCAATACTAAAATATATACTAATAATAATATATATTTTATTATAATTATGAAAGCATGTTGAGTTTCCCATACACCCATTAATTCAAAATTTACACAAATAGGAAACTTCTCATTGTTTGTTTGATGATGGAAGAGCAATATATAGAGATATATACTATTTGAGGCCTTAAATCATCATTATCATATTTAGAACTAAACCATTTTTTTTTAAATTAAAAAGGTTTAAATTTCTTGCAGTCCACCCGACCTGATTTTCGACTCGATTATATAAATGGATCAGTATGGGACAACCTAATCTCGCCTTGTCCTAGGTTTTGGACAACCCAACATGTTCCTTCTCGAGTTTCTTTTTTTATTTTGTTAGATTATGATGTGTTTTGAGTAAGTTATGCATACATAGAATCTGTCTTTCAGACATATTCCATTCAGACTAACTTGAGTTGAGAGAAAAGCAGCAAAACGATAAAAGCTGGCAATGTTGTATTAACACATTTGGCTTTTAAGTATTACATGATCGCATCTCGAGTTTGAAACTGGTATGGGATATGGGTGATCATCTCAGCCCCTTGTTCATTATCGTCACATATATATATATATATATATATATACTCATAAAAAAATAAGGGAAATAATTAAAATTTAAAACATGTGAGATTAAATTTGAGGTAACAGGAGGAAGGTTCTTGAATGAGCTTAACATATTTTCCTTATTCCTTAATATGTATGAAAAAATATATGAAAGAATTGGCTATCTTTGATTGACCAACAGAGATAGTAGAAGTTGACTTTGACTTTTGACTTTTGACTTATTCCCACCAACTACGATTTGATGATATGCACGCTCACTCTTGTAGACCACGCATGCCTTCACCACCAAGTAATGATAATATTCCACTTTTTTCCTTTTTCTTTTTTTAATTGAATAATATTCCACTTTCTTTTTTTTATTGTTTAAAGGCAATGTTTCCATCAAAAGAAAAAGAATAATTTATTGGGAAACTAAAGCTTGTTTGTTTACTGTTTTCAAAAACTGTTTTTTTTTTCCTGAAATAAAAGGAGAACACGTAAATAAAACATTAAATTAATATAATAAAAAATAATTTTTAAAGAATATAAACAAGGTGTTCTTTATATTTTCAAAAATTGTTCTCTAAATTAATAACATAATAAATCCATATAAAACTTATAAATTTGATAAAATTGTAACAAAATATCTAAAACTTTGGTTTTTTCTTCGATATAGTGACAACTATAATATGATATCTTCAAATGATCAAATATGTCTTCCTTGTCTAAATCGCCCTTATACAAATAAAATGCCGTAATAAAATAATGAACAACACCACATCGATAAAACAACGACAATATAAAAAATAAAATAAAACCTTAACCTTGATGAAAAACCACTTTATTTAGCAAGAAAAATGAAATAAAAAGATTTAGATGGGTGATTTCAGGCCAAGAAAGGCAAAAAAATCACCCCTCCTCGCTTAAGAAAAATAGGTTATAAGAGAAAACTATAAGGGAAAATGAGATAAGTACGGCTAAGGTTTTTCTTTTTTGATTTAAAAAAAAAACAAAAAATGTAAAAAAAAAATATATTAAATTCAAATAATAAAAATAGATTTAAGATAACACTAATTATTCTCAATAATAATTTTCAAGAACATAGAATCAAACATGTCTAATCATATCAAAGAAGGAAAGAATAATAATATGATTATTTAAAAGTGTCATAGTCACATAGTGAGGCAATTTATTATAGTCATAGTTTATTTCATGATGACTCATAACAAGAAGGAAAAAAAAAAAAAGTTAAACTCTAACATATTATTCTTATTAGCTACTCCAAACAATTTTTCTGTTTTTAACTCATCAATATAAAGATTAAATAATTTCAAAATATATAAGTTTTTAAGTCATTTTGTTTATATTTGACTTTCTTTAAAAAGCTCCATTTGGAACATGAAAAGTAGTAAGAAAAAAAAATAAATTAACTATATATATTTATTCAAACTTATTTTATTTGTTTCAAACTAAGAAATTTAAAAATATGTAAATTTTGAGGAATTTTGATTATATATTTTAAAATTTTTGTTTCCGACCAAACATGAAAAAATTATTTTTCTTAATAATTTTTTTTCTTTCCTTAATATTTTATGGACTCCAAATGGAGACTAAGATTTTTTTTATTAAATAACTAAATATAAAAAAATCATTTTCTTTAATTTTTTTTTTCTTTGAGAAACCAAGCACAACCTAAGAAAAAACCCCAAGTTAATTTATGTAAACTCCCAATCACATATCCCAAAAATTGGTGAAACTTATAGAGGGAGGGAGAGAGAGGATAAAGGGTGGAGTCTTGCAGATTGAGCCCGGCTTGGATTAAATTAGCTAATGGCCCGGAATATGGTTCATTTGGGCTACTAGTTTATTTATCCGAAAAAAAAAATCGAGCTAAATTTGGCTCGGTTTTCCTCTCTTCCCTCTCCTCTTCTACTTTTTTTTTTCTTTTAAAATATTTTTGAAGCTTGATTTACAAATGAAAAGCTCGAAACTTTGTAAAGAGATGGTCATATTGTTATGGGTTTTTTTTTCGAGATTTTAGATTTCATATTGTTTTCTAGACAAAGTTTGAAACTTTGTAGAAAGATGACCTGCATTGTTTATTTTATCATTATCTTTGGTTCAAGGGGTTTTTATCGATTTCATATTATTTATGAGAATTTCTTTAAAAATTTATTTATTTAATTTGGTATGGTACGGTATATTTAAGATATATAGGTATTTTTGTAATTTGATAGTATCTGGGGTTATTATAAATACCCTTTTATGTAACCTTATTTATATGAAAGTGAAAATTTCAAGCCGTTGTTTTTGTGTATGTAGGTACACTTCTTCTTCAATTCTTATCATGATTGTTTATGCGATACCGCGACAACAAGAGTATCAAAATTTTTAAATAAAAATAAATGGTGCATCTCAAGGAATATCTCACTAAATCAACTATTAAATGGGAAATTAATATTAAGTTCAAAGTCTACTCCAGTCCAGTTATGGACCCCACATTTTTCATGTGCGTTCCTACTCGATGGCGAGACTTGCTTTTTATTTTTATTTCTTTGAAAAAAAAAACCATTTTTTTTTAAAGATGGTTTTTGGAGTCGCCACTTATTTTTGTTATTTTTTTTAAAGGGAAAACAAAATAAGAAATAAAGCACTAATGTGACTCGCATTTAGGAAAGACGTGTCAAAAGCAGATTCCAATTGGAGGTCGCATGTACCTATCGGGAAGGTACGGTAGTAAGCCGTAGCACCCCTCTAAACCCGTATAAAAAACGGTATCTACTAAACAAATTTAAGAAACTATGACAATCAATCAATTAATTAGAGATACCAATAAATAATGTAGATGACAAATAAAGTGCAAAATTAAAGAGAAGAAATGTGTATCTTGGCGGCGAATCGAGAGCGCTATCAATAGAAAATCATGTTAATTCAATATAATAGTATAGAATATTCACATTCAATTAAAAAAAATGGTTATAGATCAGAAGTCGAATTGTTTGTTAAAATGATACATGAGATGTCAAGCCTCACCCGAACCCATTTATATGTTACACAAATTAACTTCACAAGATTCCATTTTATAGGAACTATAGAATTAATCATGTATTTAAAATTTTTGAAAACTGATTTGAAATGGAAGTTTTGAAAATTGAAAATTTGAAATTTTGAGTGAAAATTTTGGGAAGTGAATTTAAAGGATTTGAAAATTTTGAAGTGAGATTTTGGAAATTGAATTTTAAATTCAGAACTTGAATTTTATAAATTTGAGATTTGGAATTTAGAAATTTGAAGAATTAGAAATTGAAATATTTGAATTTTTAAATTATGAAACTTTTAATTTTGGGATTGAAAATTGAAAACTTTAAAACTTGAAATAGAAATTATGAGACCGATATTCTTAGAATATGACACTAAAATTTTGAAATTGAGAATTTTTGTAAAAATAAAAATAAATAATAAAAAAAAATGAAAACTTGGAAAAGGAAAAAAAATCAAATTGAAAATTAAGGGAATTGAATTTTAGAAGATGAGAAAATGTAAATTTGAATTTTTGAAAATTGGATATTTAAATTTAAAAAAAATTGAGAAATGAAAATTTAGTAATTGAATTTTTTGAAAGATTTAATTTTAAGATTAAGTGAAACAATGAATTTTAGAAAATGAAATTTAATAAATTAAGGGTGGAAATTTGGCGTAAGGCGGATCAAAATGCATTAAGTAGAAGAAGACACAGTCTGAATAATGACACAAGGGTCGATAAGTAAATTTAGAGGTTGGGCTGGAGTGGGTTAAACTAATGGGTTGGAGTGAAGTAAGTGGGTTGTAATAGATTGGAGCTGTATATTTGGACTGGTAATGGGTTGAGTCACAATATGTTGAGGCTTTAGAGTAAATTTGGCTTAAACTAATTGATTGTGCCTAAGTATATTAGGCCTAGACTAATAGAATTAAACTAATGGGTCATATCTAATTTGATGGACTGAGCTAATGGTACTAAGCCCAATGAGTTGAGCCTAATTTGATGGGTCCTAAACTAATGAAACTGGCCCAATAGGTTAGGCGTAATTTAATGATGAGCTTAATTTAATGGCATTTCAAGCCCAGCCAGAGCCCAAACTAATAAGTTGGGCCTAATTTTATGGGTCTAAACTAATGAACTTAAATTAATGTAATGGCTAAACAAATGGACTTAAATTAATGTGATGGACCCAATTTGATGGGCCTAGACTAATGGGTTTAAACAAATGAGTTTAGCCTAATTTAATGGGCTTAGACTAATGGGCTTAAATTAATGTGATGGACTAATTTGATGGGCATAAACTAATAGACTTAAATTAATGTGATAGACCCAACCACAAACTAATGACTTTAGTGTGAGATGGCTGGTGATGTGTCTATTGTGGGCTTAAATTAATATAATGAGCCTAGACTAATGAGCTTAAAGTAATGTGATGGACCTAGAATAATGGACTTAAATTAATAGGATGGGCCTAATTTGATGAGCCTAGACTAATGGGTTTAAACTAATTGGTTGAACCTAATTTGAATATTTAATAATTTAACCCTAATTCAAAATAAAATTATAACATGCAATCATACTAAATTAAATAAAAATTATGTCCATTAACAATTCCAAAATGATAACAAGGGTAAATTCAAATATTATAAAATTTGATTTCTCATTATTAAAGACTAATTTCATATATTAAAATATAAATTACATCTAAAAACTTCTAATTTAATATTTTGACAACTTAAAGTCCATACAAAATTTTCAAGTTAACTATTAACAAAAAAAAAAATAATTACACATAAATAACACAAAATAAACCTAAATACAATAAAGTAAGAGAAAAATGTAAGATTCAAGCTAATTATATAAGTTTCACCAACAACAATTTTTCACATAAGTTTCATCAATAACAATTTTTCATATCCACACGTAAATCTCATAATAGCCCATAAAAGAAAAATCAAATCCCATAAATACATACATATGTGAATTTTATGCTAAAAAAAAATGTGTAGTATGTGTTACAAAAATGAGAAGAAAAAAATAAAATAAAAAAATAAATAAGGTATGAGTCTTTTTTACCTTTGTGATATTTAATTGTTTTTGATTTCTTTGAGTATGAGCAAAAAATAATAATAAAAAGACAAGAAACTAGGATGGGAGAAAAGAAGAGAGGAAGAAGAAGAGAGGGAGCCGGAGGAGAGGAAGGAAGAAAAAAAAAAGGGAGGGTGAGAGGAGAAGGAGGAGAAGGAGCAGAAGGAGAGGATCAGGAGAGGGGAAGGAGAAGAAATAATAATAATAATAAAAATAAAATAAAATCAAAAGTAAAATTTAATAATAATAATAAAAATAATATGTGAATAAATTTTAGAGTCTATGCAATACATTTCGTTGATAATTTGGGTTGCGAGGGGTAAAACAGGTTGGAATAATCTGGTATATTTCTATTTGAGCTAGTTTTTTATCAACCTAGCTGACAGTCTGCTGGATTCTGAGACCAAAACTTTTTAAAAATGCTAAAAAATTAATTTACTGAAATTTATTATTCTTCAAATAAAAATAAATAATATACAAATTTATAATAATAATTAATATATAAAATGAGTGAGTCCCAAACAATATAATAATAGTAATGAGATATAAATAAATAAATAATGTTACAATTGTTATAGCAGAAATGCAAAACTAGCCCAACTAAATAGTAAAGCAAATAAAGTAATAAACTTATGCGTATAAGAAAAACAAGAAACTCAAAAGTATCGAATGAAATTTCCTTGTATCTACAATCTTGTCCTCATAACAAGTATATGCAGCCAATAGCATGTGATTAAGCGTTAGAAAGATGTATATCTTCAATGATGGTTGATTTATCATCATCTATTAATTAATTTAGAATGTTAACATAAATTTCATTTATATTTCGAAAAAAAAAAATTCCAAAAATACATCTCAACCGTATAATAATGAAATATCTTATTTGTATGAAAATTCATCTTGCTAAAAGATTAGGAAAGAAATTAGTATATATTTTTTGTTAATTATTTTTAAAATAACATTATTTTGTTATTAAGACTAGTTTAAGTAATAAAATTATTTAAAATATACTGATAATTAAGTTATTAAATTTAATTTAATTTATAAAATGAATCTATTTCATTTTATAAAAAAAAAAAAACATATGATTGAATAAAATTTAAGGATAAATAAAAAAATGAAATTGTAAATATTTAGAAATATGATTAATAAGATAAATAAAAATATATTTAATATTAAAGCATAATATATTTAATTTTCATACAAGATTTTTAAATATTAAATCATCATATAAATTATATTAAAAGATACATTTAGAAATTGAAAATAAAATAAGTTAAAACAACAAGTTTCAATATATTAATCATATATTATGTGGCCTTAAAACTAGGGTCAGTTGACTCTTACAAGATCAACCCCCTTGAGAATATTCGTAGATAATAGTGGCCAGACATTTTCACGAGAATCGGGCGGAAATACTCCTTTGTACGGGGAGCTCTACCCAAATACAAAACCTGTACAAAACCTATCCCAAACAGTCCAATATAACAGTCTATAATTAAAGCGGTGGCTTGGGCGTAAATAATACTCATATGATGTATATATCCAACTATCAGCATAATTCAAGAGTTCAAATTTTACTCTTATACAACATATATTAAAATTAAAACAATTCTAATACATGTAATACTTAATAGCGAGAAAGCAGCGATAGAACTTCTTACAGCATAGGTCTCTAGGGCAGTAGTCCCCTGCATACGCTCCTATGCTGTAAAATAGTATCCCTAAGTAAGGGTGAGTTAATGCTACGTAGTGGAATGCGTACTAAATGAAACTGCTATAAGCTTGAGATGCGTATCTGTCTTTCGAAATAAGCAGCGTTTAAGCAAAATGCGTGATCCTGCTTGGATATCTGTGGCCGTCGTACCTCAGTCATATTGTTTCATATTTGTTTCCTTTAAGCGCGTATGAGAATTATTATATGTTTATTTGTTTATTAAATGACCCTTCGTGTGTATATATCAGATTGGACCGTCTGTGATTGATGTGTTATGGACTACCCTCAGATGTATATTAATTGGGCGTCTTGACGATTGATATTTTTGGTATGGTTCTGTAGATAATTATCGTTTTAGACAGCCCTCCGATAATTTTATACAGGCACAATCTCCGTACATTCCGCTCCTACCCGTCCTAAGGTGTCGGGTCGTATGGAATAAATGATATCCAGTTAAACTACAGTCTATAACACATCGGAAATATATAACGTGCGCTATATTAACGCGAAAATTAAATCACACAATCATGTTATACTTAATTTCTCATTTCATCGCGTCAAAATTAGTTAGTGAAATGCAATGATCAAACCGCGAGCAATTCTACTTGAATTACTCGATCAAGCGTGATAATTCACAAAATTATTTGAGAACAACATTTACGGGAATAGTGAAACGCTCGGTTGTATTATTAGAAAATCACAAATCATCGGTTCAATTAGTGAACCCGGGTTTCACGGCCATTTCCGACCTCATTCCAATCAATACATGCATCAACACACAAATGCACAATGATTAATCCACCCAAATCAATGGTGGGCCAGTCACGGGTTGCTCCATTATGGTTTCAAAAATTATATCCAATTCGGTCGAGTTTTGGGACCGATCAACGCCGTTCGAGGCGCCAAATTTGAAACGTTGAAAACGCAAATAGAAGTGTAAAAGCAAGTAGGAGAAACTCTTCACCTCCCTTTGGTGCGGAAACTCCTAAATCCGGTACCACGAAGCCCTCTCCTTAAACGGCTTTCCTTGTCGAAGCTATGAAGCTGATCGGATCGCGATATTTAGAGAAGAGCAGGAGTTCTGCAAGCCTCATTCTGACCATAACCATCACCCTGCTTTATACATTTTTTGGTCTTTGGTTTTGAAGAAGACAAGCACTATTCAATGTTTTGTCTTTGTGTGACTCATGATTCGAAAATGACCATTTTGTCCTTATTTTCCGGTTTGACGTTATTTATACGTTAGTGTTTTAAACCACGTTTTCTTCTCATACCACTTATGACACATGAGTGCCATATATATGACTTTCGTCGCATCGAAATTTGTTTACAGGCAGCGTCGCCGAAAAAGTGTAAATTAAATTTATCAGGAATTCGTGAAATTTACTTGCTAGCTAGATTTGCGAGCGATTCCAACGGTGAAATCCGTTTAGGTCATCGAGATCTGAAGAACAAATTCGGATTTTAACCGAAGTACGATTTCTTAATTTCAGGAAATTGGAATTTACCGGGTGCTACGTATTATAATAATAATTATTTTTAAAACCCACAATATTCTAATGAGATAGCGAAATATCAAATTTTATAGGTGAATTATTGAAAATCTCAATTACTAAGTTAATTGCTTAAAAAATTAAATAAAAATTTCGAACCAATCGAGCTAACACGATGGCCTGGCAATGGAATGGCAGTAGCGAGTCGGCCGGCTATTCGGACATTAAATTTTACAACACAACCCTTTAAAAATTCGGACTAAAATAGGATGACCCATCAGGCTCAGCCCATATTTCCAGATCTACGTCCAAATCCTCTCATTGACATCCCTATATAAATATATAGAGGAGGATTTACCTAGTGCCCCGACTAAGATGTTGTAAAACTTATCTTACTTAATCTTGCTCTCATTGAAACTGAATCCTAGCTTCACCACTATATATATATATATAGGGAATGGTATTTTTAAAATTGAAAAGTTTTAAATTTCATCCACTCCACCCAGTGGCGAAGCGAGAATTTTACTTTAGTGGGGGCAATCTCTAATAGGAATGTGTATCGGGTTCAAAACCTTTAGTTGCAATTTTTTTAGGATTTTTCGGTGGGAGCAATGTGTGTTAAGGCACCTAAAGCAATGTAAAAATTTAAAGACTCCGCAACGGAGTTATATAAGCGGGGATCAATATGGGAAAAAAAAACCTAATCTAGCCTCGTCTGAGTTTGAGCAATCCAGCCTATCCCGTCTCGAGGTTTTTTAATTGATCGAAATATGAGGTATCACAGCGGTCGTGCAGCGCGTAAAGGCGTCTTTAATTAAATCTGTAGCTCATTATCCTTTGTCGATTTGGAGGGAGCAGAGACGATAAGGCTTTCTGGCATGTAATGCTGCGTTCTCATAACTCAAATTTAAGACCATTGTTACATTCTCGTCTAGAGTTTGGGACGAGTAGGAGACCTATTATGAGACAAAATGGGTGATCCGTCCCAAATCCGTTATATATATATTTGTCGTCGCAACGAATAGCGTCTTTGAAAGTCATCTTCTGCGTATTAATCATAAATTCAGTCGGAGAGATCGCGTAGACGGTAAGGCTTTCTGTGAACGTTGTTATATTAAAGATACGAGCTTGAGGCTAATCACGAATTAAGGCTGAAGCTTTTAAAGCAAATACAAGACTGTTGTAAGACAAATGGGATAGGTATAGGATATGGGTGATCCGTCCCAAACCCGTTCATTTTCATCCTCTTTAGATATATATATATATATATACACCAAAAACAAGGAATGATAATGACATGTGAGATTAGAAGTTAACATATTTTCATATATATATATACCAAAAACTAGGAATGATAATGACATGTGAGATTAGAAGTTAACATATTTTCATATATATATACCAAAAACTAGGAATGATAATGACATGTGAGATTAGAAGTTAACATATTTTCATATATATATATACCAAAAACTAGGCATGATAATGACATCATAACTAGGAAATAAACGAAAGAATTGGCTATCACTGACCAACAGAGAAAGTAGAAGTTGACTTTGACTTTTGGCTTATTCCCACCAACCACTATTTGATACATGCAAGCTCACTCTTGTAGACTACGCATGCCTTCACCACCAAGTAATAATAATATTCCACTTTTTTATTTTTATTTTATTTGTTCAAAGACAATGTTTCCCTCAAAAGACGACGATAATTTTTTAGGAAACTAAGGTTTTTTTTTTTTAAATGAAACTAAGGTTATGTATGTTTCCCGTTTTCGAAAACTTTTTTTTTATTCCTTTTTTGTTCTATAAAAGATAAAAAAAATTAAACTCAAATAACAAAAATAATTAATTTTCAAAAAACACCAAAAGTCTGTTTAGTTATTTTTTTTTTTAAAAAACTATTATTAAGAAGAGTTTTTAAAAACACAAAAAACACTATTTTGATATTTCCTAAAAATTGTCCTTATTATCTTAATTTAATGTTTTATGTGCTCTCTATTTTTACAAAAAAAAAAAAAAAAAAAAACTTAAAACCAAACATATTTTTTTATGTTTTTTTTGTTTTCCTCATTTTTTAAAACAAAAAATAGTTTGAAAAACTATTAACAAACATGCCCCAAAATAACATGTAGGCCCCAAAATTTGCTCACACATTATTTTTATTATTATTATTAAATTTTACTTTTGATTTTGTTTTTTTTATTACTATTACTATTTTTATTTTATTTTATTTAAACCCCCTATTCCCCTACTCTATATTTCTTTCTTCACCCATCCCTTATGACCATACCCTCTTCTCTTCTCTTTTGCTCTCCATGTTTTTTGATTTTTTTTTTCTCATTCCTCTGGCTCCCTCTCTTCTCTTATCCCTGCCCTTTTTTTTTTTCCTCCGTTATTCTCTTCTCCTACTCCACTTTCTCTAGTTTCTTCTTCTCCCCATTCTAATATTTCTTCTTCTTTTTTTCCTCATCAATTTTTACTCTTCAAATAAGCAAATTCAAACAAACATCACAAAGGTAAAAAATACTCACACCTCATTTATTTTTTTTATTTTTATTTCCTATTTTTTCTTCTCATGTTGTCCAATATTCTTTACACATTTCTTTAACATAAAATTCACACAAATATATATATATATATATATATATATATATATATATATATATTATATATATATATATATATATATATATATTTGTAGAGTTTGATTTTCTTTATAAGGCTATTATGATATTCATGTATATTGATATGAACAATTGTTATTGGTAAAATTTGTGTAATTAGCTTGAATATTATATTTTTCTCTTACTTTATTGTATTTAGGTTTATTTTGGGTTATTTATGTGTAATTATATTTTTGTGTGTGTTAATAGAGTGGCAAGAAAGTACATAGATTTTAAGTTGTCAAATATTAAATTATAAGTATTATTAGATATAGTTTAGATTTTAATATGTGAAATTAGTCTTGAATAATAGAAAATTAAATTTTATAATATTTGAATTTAACCTAAGTTATCACTTTTGGAATTGTTAATTGACATAATTTTTATTTAATTTAGTATGATTGAATGTTATAATTTTATTATTTTGAATTAGGAGTTAGAATTATTAAATATTCAAATTAGGTCGGCCAATTACTTGAGCCCGTTGGTCTGTGAGTGGGCGCCGGTAGTTGACATTAGTCTTGACTAGCGTAATTAGGCACCTGACCGGGTGTTATTTGATCAAATTATGCGTCTCTGGATTCAGCATTTTCGTTAATTAAAGTGTGATTTGGTGCAGTTTTAAACCAGTCAAACGGCAGATTTGGTTTGGTACGTTAGTTTAGGTGTAATGAATATTTAACACATTGGATTCGAGCCAGTTGGTATGGCCGTCAGATTGAAGGTAGACCATTTGGTTGAGCTTGTTAGTGCGGGGCGATGATTTGGTGCAGGCCGGCGTAATTGGGTCCGTAGATGATGCAGGCGTCAGTTAAGGCAGCCAGTTGGTTTAGGCCTGTAGGTGGGGTACCGATACATTGGATTCGGCCCGTGGTGCGGGCGACGTAATTAAGTCCCGACCCGTTAGTCTAGGCCCGTCAAATTAGGCTCAGCGTAGCTTCGAGCCCATTAGTTTAAGGCCCGCATGGTGGAATTAATCGGTGGTTAATGAATTAGTCTGAACTGTCAATTAAATTTTCGGCCCAGTTAGTTTAGTACACACGTCAAGTCAAGTAGAATCCCAATTTAGTTTAAGCTAAGTGTCCCCAGACTCATCAAATTAGGCTCAATCAATTAGTTTAATCCATCGAGTCTAGGCTATCAAATTGGGAATTTAATGGGTGGATTCAAACTCATTAGTGTGAATGACGTCGCATTTCGATTTATTCTGACTCGTTCTTAGATCAGAAGCCCATTAAGTTTAGCCATCTGAGCCCCGTCAGCCCAGGACAGTTCTGGCCAGCTTTGGAATTAAATTCAATAAGCCTTTAGTAGCGTGATCAATTTCTTTCGTACGTTAAATTTTCGCCTTAATTTATTAAATTTCTCATTTTCTAAAAATTTCATTTTCAATTAATCTTAAAATTCAAGTCTTCCAAAAATTCAAGTACTAAATTTTCATTTATATATTTTTAAATTTAAATATCCAATTTTTCAAAAATTCAAATTCACATTTTCTCATATTCTAAAATTCAAAATTTCAACTCTAAAATTCAATTCCCTTAATTTTCAATTTCATTTTTTTCCAGTTTTCATTTTTTTTTTTCCAATTTACAAATTCTCCAATTTAAAATTTAAAGTGTCATAATCTAAAAATATGAAATCTCCTAATTTTCAATTTCAAAATTTAAAGTTTCCAATTTCAATTTTACAATTTCTCAATCCCAAAATTCAAAGTTTCATAGTTTAAAAATTCAAATATTTCAATTACTAAATTCTAAATCTCAAATTTGTAAAATTCAAGTTCTTATTTTAAAAATTCAATTTCCAAAATCTCAATTCAAAATTCCCAAACTTCAAATTCATTTCAAAAATTTTCAATTTCCAAAATTTCAAACTTTCAATTTTCGAAACTTTTATTTCAAATCAGTTTTCAAAAATTTTAAACACATGATTAATTTTGTAGTTCCTATAAAATGGAATATTGTGGAGTTAATTTGTGTAACATATAAATGAGTTCTGGTGGGACCTGACATATCATGTATCATTTTAACAAATGGTTGACCGATTTATAACTTAGTTTTTTAAATTGAATGTAGATATTACATCTTTGTTGTGTTGAACTAAGATGATTTTCTATTGATAGCGCTCTCAATTCGCCACCAAGGTACACATTTCTTCTATTTAATTTTGCTCTTTATTTGTGATCTACATGATTTATTGGTATCTGCATCATCGATTGTCACAGCTTCAAACTTGTTTAAGAGAGACCGCTTTTATACGGATTCTCAGGCTACACGCTACTACCATACCTCTTGATAGGTAACGTGATCTCCGAATTTCGGACTCGCTGGACACGTCTTTTCCTAAATAAGGAAATACACTATGCTTTATTTCTCATTTTTGCTTTCCTTTTTAAAAAAAAATAATGAAAAATAAGCCACACCCAAAATCATTTTTTTAAATGGTTTTTTCAAAAAGTTAAAATAAAATAAAAGTTTCTGGGCTCGCCATCTGTTTGATTTAATGTGAAAAATACAGAAATTCATAGATATTATTTGTGTTTTTAAAATCTGATCTCAAGAACAATTTTCAAAAATAAAAACCAAGGAGAGGCTAGTAGTATATATTCATTTCATGGGATCATCCAAGTATAGAAAAAAGGACGGTGAAGGTTAATGTAGTATAATGATCTAAAAAGAAAGAATAGTATTATGATATTTAAATGTGGCCATAGTCAGATGGTGCGGCACTTATTAGATTCATAGCTTATTTTATGATGACTCATAACATGAATAATTTGTATTGAATTATATCACTTTGGGAGTGGAAACTCTGGCCAAAATTTTTTACAACATTTAGTATTATTTACCATAAAGGTACACGAATTTCCAAGTTTTATTTTTTATTTTTTATTTTTTATGTATGGACATATGGGAGAACCAATTTGATGTATTCTTTTTTGAATTTGTTCTGAATGTAAATTTTATTCGTTTCTTTTATATTGTATTTCTTTGAAGAAATTTTACA
This sequence comes from Tetrastigma voinierianum, assembly GCA_016808115.1. NCBI lineage: Eukaryota > Viridiplantae > Streptophyta > Magnoliopsida > Vitales > Vitaceae > Tetrastigma > Tetrastigma voinierianum. The sequence continues at coordinate 39,240 of JAEQBH010006654.1, read as the reverse complement.
TGTTTCTCGTTTTGTTTAATTAAAGAAATAAAGTCTTTAACTTGATTATTTCTTTAACCCTCATTCTTATAAATTCAAAGAGAATTTCTTGATTATTATATTTAGCTTAACTTTTATCATCTATTTGAAAAGGATAAAGTTGTGTTAGAAACGGAGTTCTCAATACAATTGATGACTTATATTTTTAACTAGTAAGGAATTGAAGTTTTTAATACAAATACCATTTTTGCAACATGACCTTTGTGGTATTTTGTATTGAACCTTCAAAGGATTATTACTTGTGCGCTTGATAATCTTTGAGAAGTTTTTACAAAATATACAGATGAATTAATCTTCCGTATACAATTTAAATCGCCTCCCGAATCAATTAAAGCTATAAAAACTTTTGTCCGATTGATTTTCAAAGTTATCTTTGTATTACTTGTTTTTGTACAATGTCATATTTATGTAAGTTTCAACTTCATTCGCTTTCTTTTATTAAATCTTCTTTACTTTTAAACTTGTTATTTTTTTTCTCCTAAGTTTTGAGTATAGTTTTTTATACTCATTGAATGAATTGGTTTGAGCATTTTCTGTAAATCCTATTATATGCTCCTCTGAGAAGAAATATATCACTATTAACTCTGATAAACTTATTTTAGTTTGAGGTTTTGCATTTCTGTTGTTCAAGATTTTTCTTATATATTTCGCTTCTGACTCTCTTTCTTTTTGGTTTCTATTTTGTCTATCATTTCTATTAACAATTTCTTTGCTCGCTAGCTTATCATATATTTGTTTGACATAAGCAATTTTCTATTTTTTCCAATTCTTTCTCATTTCGTAGTCTGTTTACTACCGCTAAGATTAAGACTTCAGCCTTCGAATATTCTTCCTCATTATCTGATAAAACATTTACTTTGTTTTTACAACAACAAAATAATTTTTCAAATCAAATTTTGGGAACAATTTCCTCTCAATTAAATAGAATTGAAGGAAAAATGTTTACCAAAAACTACAATTCAGAACAACCTGAAAAAGAAAAGATAACTGAGAATCCTATGTTTCAACCAATAAAACCTTTAAAGCTAGGAAGATACAATAACAATGAGGATTTAATAAAAATCTTAACTCAAAAATTAAATACAATAGGGATTAAAGACCCTTCTTCTTCAAAAGATCAAATAAATTTTTATGGCATTTAAAACGTAAACTCGCTTCAAATACATTCTATAAATAATTTGATCGATAAAGAAGATGATCAAATAAATAGATTGAAAACCCGGCACCAAAGATCAAAAAAAATTTTTATCAAAGACTCACACCTCCGTATTTACGCTTAGAGCCATTTAGTAAAAACAAATGTATATAATAATCGTGGGAAATATATTCTTGAATATAGATGGCCTCTCTTGAACATGAAATCTTGATTGTTCTTCGCCAATGCAAATGGCAAAAGAATCGCTTATTTGCTTGATGGGGAAGATCATAATGCTGTTAAGTTACTCTTGACAGGGTTCACTGGCACATTAAGATTCTGGTGGGAAAATTTTCTTACTCAAAAAGAGAGAATTCTAATTCTTACAAGTGTCAATGATGAAGGTGAGCAAGATGCTATTATCACTCTCATCCATACCATAACAAAACATTTTGTTGGAAATCCCAGATGTTTTGTTGAAAGAAATACTGAAATACTACAAAACTTAAAGTGTAGAACACTTAGTGACTTCAAATGGTATCATGATGTGTTTCTAGCCAAAGTTATGACTAGATCTGATGCTAGAGCTTCATATTGGAAAGAAAGATTTTTATTTGGACTTCCAAAAGCTCTAACTGCAAAAATTCAAGAATCCCTAAGGGATAAATACCAAGGGAAAATTCCTTATGATGATCTCTCATATGGAGAAATCATAAGTGAAGTAAAACATGAAGGTCTCAAATTGTGTACTCAATTAAGACTTCAATTCCAACTTAAAAAAGACCTAAAAGCTTCTAAAAAAGACTTAGGATCTTTTTGTTCACAATATGGCATTCAAATGCCAATTCCACCTAGTCAATTCTCCAAAAAATCAAAACCTTATAGGGAATTACCTTATAAAAAGTTTAAAAAATTCAAAAAAGATAAAAAATTTAAAACAAAGAAACCCACTGAAAATAAAAAACATCATAAAAAAGAAGTTAGATGTTTCAAATGTGGTCAAAAGGGACACATAGCCCCTAATTGTAAAAACAAAGTAAATGTTTTACTGACACTATGAATATTATTCTAAGACAGATTTTCATCTTCAGAACCGATAAATCTCAAACAAACTCTGAAAATGAGAAAGAATTGGAAAAAATAGAAAATTGCTTATGTCAAGTAAACATGATAACTGCTGAACAAGAATTGTTAATAGAAATGATAGACAAAATAGAAGACAAAGAAGTCAAGGCAAAATATAAAAGAAAAATCTTAGAACAACAAAATACAAAACCTAAACCCAAAATGAATTTATCCAATTCATATCAAATGAAAGATATATTTCAATACTATAAGGTCCTCCGTAACTCTACAAGATTTATGCTAGTTAAGTAAACAACAAAATTCAAATAAATGAATTAAAACCATATCAAAACTAGGAGAAAAAATAACAAGTTTAGAATCCAAAAAGATTTAATAGAAGAACGAATGAAGAAGTTGAAACTTTTGGTACGTTAGTACATCAGGACAAAAAATCGCCGAATTGGTCACTTTTTCTGAGAAAAATCGGATATCTAGTGCCCGAAAAGATTTTGTAGTGGAAAATCGAATGGCAAAAATCGAACAAAAATCGATAAATCAAGCATTTTTCTAAAGGGCCGATTTTTTCAAATTATTTCAACATCGGCACGCCGCGGAGAGTTATTCGGGATCATATTATCGCCGACAGATCGCGATAAATTCAAATATCGACGTTTTTCAAGCCACGTTTTTTCGCGCATTTTGCTGGCTCCTTGATATTTTTCACCCTTTGATCTCGACAATTGCATTTCATTCCGCAAAAACTAACATATTTTTGATCCAACGGGTTGATTTAAATTTGAAGCTGATTCAACGTCCAGATTGATTTCTAACGGATATGATGATCCAACATCAGATTTGAACCAAAATCAAATCCAACTGTTAGAAATAAATCGCCAACGGTTGACAATCCAATGCTATTTTTGACTCAAAATTCTATAACAATTTCTAAAATCATACACTTTCATTACAAACTCATTCATTCACATCTAAGCTCCATTTCACTCTCAAAATTTTTTTTATTTGTTCTTTATCTTAATTTTTTTGAAGATCATTGGGAATTAAGGTATGTTTCTTTGTTCATTAATTTTGTTTTTATGCATATTTGATTTAGTTTTATTTTAGTGTTGAAGTAGTATATAATCTATATTTATACTTTATAGTTTTACTACTTATAATTTGATAATACTATAGCATAATTTTTAGTTAATTAATTATTTTAGTTATTTAGTTAATAGTTATTTTAGTTATATAATGTTTAAAACTTAATCATTTACTATAATCTTGTTTTAGTTATATAATGTTTGAAACATTTTTATACTATAATTTATATTTTTATACTATAGTTTTATTTTAGTTTCATAACTTTCATTTGATAATATAATTTTTTGTTAATTAATTACATTATTTATTTACTTAATAGTTATTTTAGTTATATAATGTTTGAAACATTTGTATACTATAATTTATATTTTTATAATATAGTTTTATTTTAGTTTCATTTGATATTATAATTTTTAGTTTATATTATTTATTTACTTAATAGTTATTTTAGTTATATAATGCTGCAACATTTTTATATTATAATCTTATTATACTATAGTTTTATTTTAGTTTCATTTGGATATTATAATTTTTAGTTAATTAATTATATTATTTATTTACTTAATTCTCAGTTATCTTAGTTATATAATGTTGCAAACATTTTATATTATAATCTTATTTTTATACTATAGTTTTATTTTTAGTTTCATTTGATACTATACTTTAGTTAATTAATTATATTATTTATTTACTTAATAGTTATTTTAGTTATATAATGTTGCCAAATATTTTTATATTATAATTTTATTTTTTAATACTATAGTTTTATTTTGTTTCATTTGATATTATAATTTTTAGTTGAATAATTATATTATTTATTTACTTAATTGTTATCTTAGTTATATAATGTTGCAAATATTTTTATATTATACCTTATTTCTTATAGCTATAGTTTTATTTTAGTTTCTATTTGATATTATAATTTTTTAGTTAATTAATTATATTATTTATTTACTTAACAAGATTCTAGTTATATAATGTTAAAACATTTTTATATTATAATCTTATTTTTATACTATAGTTTTATTTTTAGTTTCATTTGATACTATAATTTTAGTTAATTAATTATATTATTTATTTACTTAATAGTTATTTTAAATATATAATGTTGCAAACATTTTTATATTATAATCTTATTTTAATACTATAGTTTTATTTTAGTTTCATTTGATACTATAATTTTTAGTTAATTAATTATATTATTTATTTACTTAATAGTTATTTTAGTTATATAATGTTGCAAACATTTTTATATTATAATCTTATTTTTATACTATAGTTTTATTTTAGTTTCATTTGATACTATAATTTTTAGTTAATTAATCTATATTATTTATTTACTTAATAGTTATTTATTTATATAATGTTAAAAGATTTATATTATAAATCTTTATTTTTATACTATGTTTTATTTTTTAGTTTCATAACTTTCTATTTGATATTATAATTTTTAGTTAATTAATTATATTATTTATTTACTTAATCGTTATCTTAGTTATATAATGCTGCAAACATTTTTATATTATAATCTATATTTTTGTACTAGAGTTTTATTTCTAGTTTCATTTGATATTATAATTTTTGTTAATTAATTATATTATTTATTTACTTATGTGTTTATGTATCTAACAGCTGCTTTGATGTACGTGATCCTCGCACGAGGTAATACAAGACTCGGAGTGACATAAAAATGGAACAATTTGTAATTATTGTTATTTAAACATAAAAGTGGTGGAATTACCGTCAAGTTTTCCATCTGTCACATACCTTATCCCAATTCAAATGACAAGAAGTGTCCAAATGTGCCACCGTAAGTAAAGCAAGAAATGAAGAACTTTAGAACATAAAGGTAAAGCAAAAGCTTAAAAGCAATATATGGAAGAAATTCGAAATAATTACGAGGCACAATTTTATAAAACATTACAATTTAATGATGACGACGATAAGAGGAGGGTGACGAGGATGTGCATATGTATCCTACCGACATGCACCTTACGAGCGAGATGAAATATCGAGAAGCAAAGACGTGCATCAAAGCCTAAAGGAATTGGAATATGAGATCAGCTGCAGGATTTATGAGAGGCAAAAGAAAATTGGTAAATCTTATACCACCATTTTTCGCCAATTATGTAAGATAATGTGTTGAATTTATGGCGTAATTGCAATAGGCGAAGTCTTCACAACCAGATGATCCATCAAGACGTATACAAAGCATCACAAAGCTGCTCAAGATACTCTGATCACCGCCAATTGCACCATCATTATACAAGTCTTCGGCTGCAAAACAAAAAAGCCTAAAAAATATGTTCAAAGGTGGTTTAATCAAGGAAACAATGGGACGATTAATTAGCAAGTTCTTCATATATGAAAGTGTTCCACCTCAAAAAGCTTGACTCACTCATTTTAAGAACATGATTTTTGTGCACAACAAGTTGTGTTTGTTCAATATATAATATGTTTTACATTATGGTCTCCATATGAAATATGTTTAAATAATGACATTATTATTCCATATGAAATATGTTTTAATAACCGCCTTCTCTTGAATTATTATATGGTGTGGATGGGCATCGAACTACCATCTCCATATGAAATCAAAAGCAAGTACTTGAAATGGAGTATAAAGACATGGAAGCTTGCGTCAACTTGCAAAGGAGAAATGGGGAGACATATGATGTACAATTATAAAAAGGATGGATGGACCACTAACTAGATTGAGCATAATTAATTTTTATGGTATATCAAAAGGAAGCTACCAATTTCTCAAATATGCTCGACAAGGCCGATAAGATTAAAGACAACAAATACATATAGTTCGTCAGACGTTATTAAGGAAGTCGAGAAGCAAATGTGGTTCAAATTGTAATGCATAATGGATCTAAGATTTAGAAAGCGGGAAAGTTGTTGATGAAGAAATACACCAGATTGGATCTATAAAAGACATCGCAGATTAGATTTTACGTTTGGAAGACATTGGTAAAAGCGATAGTGTTGTTCAGCTTGATCTGGGAATGGTCGTAAAGATAACCAACTTCATTTACAATCATGGCTGGTTGCTTGCAAAAATGCGAATGTGTATGTGTGAGAGATCGTGTTTCCCTGAGCAACAAGGTTTGCAACAAACTATATTGCCTCTGACAGCCTTTCAAAAAAGAGGGCTGGATTTGAAGAAAGTCTTATTAGTAATGAAATACCACCTCATGTTTAGCCGATCAGAGTTACATGATACGAAAGACTCATGCTTGGATCATCAATATTGGGAGAAGGTGGAGAAGCTAGTGTCCATCTATGAGGCACTATACACAATGTTTCGCATTGTTGATTCAGAAGTCGTCCCAACCATGCCATTTGTCTACGAGTTGATTCAGTTGATGAAGGAAAATTTAGATCGACTCAAAGCTAAAGAGTGGGTGAAACTTATCATCGCAGATCGTTGGGATAGAACTCTTAAGCATCCTCCATGCAGCAGGTAACAAATTAATATCTTCTTGGCCAATATATTCACCTTTAATAATTTATGTTTATATTATTATCGCATACCAATTCTCAATCACTATTGCATACTATTTAAATCCAAAATTTCCAATACAGCACTGAGTTGGTCTCCAACTAAGCTACTTCAAGTCAAAGCTCATGATGTTTTTTCTAAATGATCCTAATGTCGAAAGTCTTTCTAATTTTGGAAACGAGGTAAATTAATGAGTTTCTGAATTAATTGATTCACTTACGGGACATCTGGTTTTAGATTTGGTTGAGATTAATTCGTTCTTATACTTTATTCCGTGATGCAAGAAAAGGATTGGTGATCGGGCAAAGAAGAAGGCCAAAAAGATAAAAATGGTTCCCGTGAGTGTTAATTCTCATAATAAGCAAATTTTATAATCATTTATTATTATATATTGAATATATGTAAAATTTTATCAAGAATAATGGTGGTTTTTGTATGGAAATCAAGCTCCAACATTAAGGAATTTGACCCTAAAGGTTCTTTCCCAAACCGCATCATTTTCAGCGTGTGAAAGAAATTGGAGCACATTTGCTCTAATTCATACCAAACAAAGAAATCGGCTTGCGCTATCTCAGCTCCAACAATTGGTTTTTTGTTATTACAACATGAAACTAAAGATCCAAAGATATGGCGGCGCAGACCGATAAAGCTGCCAGTACCACTCTCGACGACTAGAAATTTCAAATTGAGTTCGGGAAGAAGAGAATCAACTATTTAATGGTTAGACCTTCATTTAGATGATGAAGATGGAAATCCTGATCCACGATTGTCGCACATGTTCGAGAAGGAGTTAATGTTGGAGCGGTTTATCCCAAGTCTATAGGAAAGTTTTAGTCAAGACACGAGACCCATTTCAACCCACACATTTCGAATTCTCCTTTGATTCAAGTGTTGGAATATAGTAGTAGACCAAGTTTTGTCGGGTACTTACTACTGTGTTATGATGGCTCACGAGGGTAGGGACCAATGATGGTAGTGATAATCGAAATGATGGTGCAGGTGGATATTGCATCCACAACAAAGTCAATATCCATCGGTCATTCAATCGGGAAGATGATTTCACTATGCTACACAAGTGATGAGCACCACGGGTCTAGGAGAGCCGGTCCGTAAGCTGGTTTACCGGGAAGCCATATAGAGGAAGACAACGAAGGATGATGAACATACAATGAGACTAGCTGGTCGCCGCTTTGAGTCAATGAGTATTGGAACTCAATTCACTATTCATCAAATGAGGGGCAACATATTTCCTCCTTATACAATGAGTTATGGTCGCACTTTCACATCCTTCAGTTCTATTGGTGAAGAATATGAATACTAATAACTTTCATGATCCACATATGCCATTCCAAATTCCATATCAAAATGCAAGTTAAGGATTTTTAACGAAGTATGTGTTTAACCCCACTCTATCCACGGAGAAAGGTGGTAGGAGTCAACAGATTTAATAATACGATGACATGTTCGGGTTACAATCAATATTATTGCAACACCAATGCCTCAGATTTAACATCAATTTCATCAAGATGGAATCCCTTCGGCCAAATAATGTAATGGAGCCACATCGGTCTCATTTTGGGCTTTAAATGACTATTGTGATGTAATTTCGATAAATTATAATGAATATCATCTTCAACAAGGATATTTGCTTATTTATGCATTTTATAATTAAACAAAGTATTTCTATGAATTTCAAAGTATTTTTGTCAATTTTTCCATTACCGATATTTTAGTCAAAATATCCACCGATATTTTCCGATATTTCCGATATTTCCGTAAAATCCAATTACCGATATATCCGTGTTTACCGATATTTTGATCCTTGAGTATGACTATTGTACAAAAACAAAGATGGTATACAAAGATAACTTTGAAAATCAATCCGGATTATAAAGAAGTTTTTATAGCTTTAATTGATTCAGGAGCTGATTTAAATTGTATACAGGAAGGATTAATTCCTACTGTATATTTTGTAAAAACTTCTCAAAGACTATCAACAGCTAGTAATGATCCTTTGAAGGTTCAATACAAAATACCACAAGGTCATATTTGCAAAAATGGTATTTGTATTAAAACTTCATTCTTACTAGTTGTAATATAAGTCATCAAATTGTATTAGGAACCCTGCTTTCTAACACAATCCTTATCCTTTTCAAATAGATGATAAAGGATTAAAAACTAAATATAATAATCAAGAAATTCTCTTGAATTTATATAAGAGGAATAGAGTTAAAGAAATAAATCAAGTTAAAGACTTTATTTCTTTAATTCAACAAAAACAGAAACATGTAAAATTTCTTCAAAAAGAAATACAATATAAAAGAACTGAAGAAAATTTACATTCATAACAAATTCAAAAAAGAATAAAACATATTCAAAAACAAATAGAAAAGAATCTTTGTTCCTCTATACCAAATGCATTTTGGAATAGAAAACAGCACATGGTTTCATTACCATATGAAAAAGATTTTAATGAAAAACAAATTCCAACAAAGGCAAGACCTATTCAAATGAGTCCAGAACTCCTTGAATATTGCAAAAAGGAGATTAATGATCTCTTAAACAAAAAACTTATAAGACCTAGTCATTCATCATGGAGTTGTGCAGCCTTATGTCCAAAAGCTCGAACTTGAAAGAGGAACTCCATGCTGGGGTAATTAATTATAAACCCTGAACAAGGTCCTACAACGGATTAGGTATCCAATACCTAATAAAAAGGATTTAATTCAAAGGATTTATAATGCAACAATCTTTTCAAAATTTGATATGAAATCTGGTTTCTAGCAAATTCAAATTAAACCAGGTAGATGTGTATTAAAACTACATCTTCACGCTCCATTTGGACACTATGAATGGAATGTAATGCCGTTTGGTCTCAAAAATGCCCCTTCAGAATTTCAAAATATGATGAATGAAATATTTAATGAATACACTAGATTTTCTATTGTATACATTGATGATGTTCTCATATTTTCGAACTCTCTAGAGGAGCATTTCAAACATTTAAAAATTTTTCAAAAAATTGTTAGAGATAATGGTTTAGTTATTTCTGCAACAAAAATCAAACAGTTTCAAACAAATATTAGGTTTTTAGGATTTGACATCCATCAAGGTCAAATAAAACCTATACAAAGAGCAATAGATTTTGCTAATAAATTTCCTGATGAAAACAAAGATAAAAACACAAGCATAAAGGTTTTTAGGTAGTCTAAATTATGAATGAAGTTTTACTCCTGCAACCTAGGATTTTGATTAAACCTTTATTTCAAAGATTAAAGAAACCCTTTACTCTCGGTCTCGAGGAACATACCTGTGTAGTCAAACAGTCAAATTACAGGTTAAGGAACTTCCTTGCTTAGGTATCTCACCCTGTTCTTCTCATTATAGAGACGCATGCCTCAAATATAGGATATGGTGGAATCTAAAACAATATTTAAAATAAAATTTCAATTGTTAGATTTCACCCGTATTCGAGTGGTCCCAATTGAATTATTCAACTAAAAGAAATTTTTAGCCATTGTTTTGGTGCATTCAAAATTTCAAAGTGATGTTTAACAAAATTTTTAAGAGTTGATTGCAAAGGCAGTGAAATATTGCAAAAGATGTTCAAAATCTAGTTTCAAAACAGATTTTTGCCAGATGGCAAGCTATTTTATCTGTTTTTGATTTTGAAATTGAATTTATCAAAGGATCTTCAAATGTTTTACCTGATTTCCTTTCACGGGAATTTTTACAGGGAAAATGAGCAAGCAAAAGCCAGATCCTATCAAACCCACTTCAAAAGCATCTTATGCAATGAAAAGGCCTCAAACTTCAAATCGTTTCAAAGTTTTGGGGAAAACCCTCAATCCTTCATTTCAAACTCCTCAGAAATTTGCATACCAAACAAAAGAGAACAATTTGCTTTTTCAAATTTTAGAACCTGATCATTTATCAGTTTCTGGTGAAATTCAAATTAAAAAGATTTTTCAAAATGAAAAGTATTTCATTTCCAACGAAATACTCAAAACCCAGAATTACGACCATACTGTGAGATACCTGAAATCAGACATTAAATTTCTCATGTCATGAACCCTGAGGGTAATGACATTGCTTATTCAAAATGCAAAATTTTGAAAGTTATTAATGAAAAGGATTGGGATCAAAATATTTTTACTCATAAAAGACTTTCTGAACACTTTGATCCTCAAACATTTGATTTTTATGACTATAAAAATGCTTGGTATCATGCTTTTTGTATCAGGCCAAAAACTCCTTCCTGGTTTTTTAACTGGAATGAAAAGGTTCAAAAATCTTTTCCAAATTGGTTTCAGGAATGGTGGCTTCTTATGGGAGCTAATCCAAATATTTTCTGCCCTGAAATCATCAAAAGCTTTGATTATTTCAAATCAAATTGTGAAAGCTTTTTCCCTCCTGGAAATAGTTATTCACTTTTCTTCTGTTCTCAATTAAGAATCCCTTGGATTCTTTGTTGGGATTTTTGCATCCACCAATCTCATCCAAGCCCATTCCCTAAGTATTTGGCTAGGGAATTCAAAATCAAATGGTGGGCCGCCTTCAAAATCTCAGAAGCCCAAAGCTTTGAAGCTGTCAAAAAATGGACTGAAGCCCAAAAGCCCAAATTGAAAAAGCCTTCAACTTCAAAGGTACCTGTTTGGTCCCAACCTTTGCCTGGCCCAATAACAAGAAATTCATTTCCCTTCAAATTCGCCGCATGTGGCCTATCTCCCAAACAAATCCGCCGGAGGCAACGTAAAACACTCTCCAAAACTTGTCGACTCCGTGACTGCATGATGAAGACAATAGTTAGTAGCACAAATTCTTCCTCCAAAGCAGAACGAAGACATGTGCTATGGCCTCCCCTACACTCCCCTTGAATAAGGATAAGGAGGATATCAACATCTTCAAAAGCCTTTGTCTCAGAGAAATAACAGGCTCAAGAATTCCAAGAAATCAATTCTATATGCTTTCCACAGTGGAAGATATGGAGTTACAAATGGTGTGACAGAGTCTTGGATTCCTTCAAAAGATAAACCTGACTGGACAGTTTGTCTTCCACTTTCAAAAAAGCAAAAGCTCCACTTGCAGATAAAGACAAAGTTGATGACACAAAAGCAGGTGACTCTTCAAAAGCAGACCCCTTCAAAAAAGTAGATACATTCTTCTTTTAAATACATGTGATCCACCTGTGGACGTCAAATTTTTATTTCAAATCCAAAAAATTCCTATATAAGGAGGGGTTGTCTCCTTAGCTAGGCAGGATAAGTTTTAGTAAGAAGAGAGAGTTAGAGAGAGAAGCTCTGAGAGCATTGTATCTAGCTCAGCTCACTGTTAAAGCTTTCCTGATCAAAAGCTTTCAACAAAGTTTGTAAGTTTTCAAAGTTCAATAAATTTCATTTCAAACTTCAACATCAAGCCAATTTCGATTCAAATTTTCGTGATACTGCTTGCAGTTTGTTCAAATACATTCTGCTAACTTCAAATAAGATATAAGGTCGAAACCTCAAACCTCCTCAACCCAATTAAGTGGAGTTTAAAACAGAAACCCAAGAGCCATAACGCCGCCTACTTTTTGAAGAACTTCAAAATAATCAAGCACTAAGCCAAATTTTAATATTTACTGTTCAATTACTATATGATCAAATTGTTTAAAGGTCCTGCGTAGAGATTGGTATCAGTTTAACATTTTTCTTTCCTGTATTTATTATTTAATTTTAAATATCACTTTTATTCAACTTAATACTAAATGGTGATTAATAAGTTAAAAATTAAATTATTTATTTTCATTACTTTATTTCTTACAGGATAAGGGGAGTAAGAGAGAAGGGAAAAATAAACAGGATATATAACTATGGCTTCTTCTAGAGAGAGAGAGAGAGAGAGAGAGAGAGAGATTACTCATAAGAAACTATCTTGTTTCAATTTTCATTCCATATATTGAGTTCAGAATAAAAAACTATTTTAAAAAACGGTAATCAAATAAGATATCTCACCGAAAAAGTAGGGGAAATGAGCTCTTGCATTTATGGTTCATGCATGGAAAGTCAAAACACGTGGGTTTCGCAATACTTGAATTAACAAATTATATTTGTGAGTTCATTAACATCAAATTAAATAAAATTTGAGGCTTTCTTTTTTTAGTGAAATTAGACTACCGATTACGGAGTTTTATAAATATGATTAAAAGAAAATCCACTACGGAATGATAATTAAAATTTAAAACATGTGAGATTAAATTTAAGGTAATAGAGGGGAGGTTGACTTTGGCTATCTTTGACAAACAGAGAAAGTAGAAGTTGACACCTTATTATGACCGTCCCTCATTGGTTGTCCATGGATTCCATTATCAAGAAGTGTATCCACGGCTTCAGATCAATTTCTCCTCATTACTACCACTCTCGTGTAGATCTACTTGTTAATAGATCGGTAAGAGTGTTGTTCCGATAGATAACTCTTTGGTGGTGTTTTTTTATTTATTTAATGTTGAATAAAATTTTTTTTGAGTTTAATGTTGAATAGTCCTTGATGATGCCTTTTTCAACTGGAACTGGGCTGGAGCGTGTTGGAATCGTCATCGGAATTGAACCGTCGCCGGCCGGGTCCGTCGGCTCTAGACTAACCTCCGTAATAATGTTAAGAAACAAAGAGGACCTACGGCCTCCCGCGTCGCTCCGATGCCTAAGTTAGTTCTTTCCTGTGGAAGAGAATATCAACTCCTTAGGAAATGAAGTTTTGTGCACATGTCTGCGTACCTTTCACCGATGGGGTGGCCTGGTATTTATAGTATATGTTTTTCCCAATTGGATGGTGATGAGGATTCTCTCTTATTGGATGGAGGATTTTCTTTCCTTATCGCCGATTAATAAAGGATAATTGGAAAGCAATTATTGGGAATTATCCCACTTCCTCTTTGGCTGGTGAGATTTGGTTTGATTTATATAGGATAAATGCTATCGGGAATTATCCCACTTCCCTATTGGTGATTTGTTTGGATTTACGTGATACGCTATTGAGAATTATCCTACTTCCCTTATTGGTGATTTGGTTTGGATTTATTGTGATATGGGCTCTTAGGTCGTCCGAGTTACCGCCTTGGGCGGATGAACTGGCTCCCGCTGGGGCCCATGCCGTATCCGGCGCTGATCGGGCCTCGCTTATAAGCTCCTTTAACTCGTGGTCTCTGGCTCGGGAGAGTGGGCCTACGCCTATTTTTTAAACCCACCACCGCCTCAAATTTTGGTTACGGTAGCTGCGGCAAGGGTCAGACGCTTCTGATCAGCGTGATATCCACGTGGCTACTTAGGAAGGGTTTGATTAGTTTTATCGCTTCATTGTCTTGCTAATTTGAGTCAAGCCGTTTCAGTCACACCTTCGAACCGAGCTACTGCTCCCGGGCTATTCTACCTGGGCGATTTATGTTTCAACCTCCAGCTATTCGCTCCCTTGAAACTGAGCTGCAAGGCTCTTGTAAAATTGAGCTACATGGCTCCTGGCTACTTTACCTTCGAACCGGAAGCACGGCTCCCCGGGCTATTCCCGCTCCCGAGCCGTTTATACTTTTGAACCGAGCTATTCGCTCTGGGTTAGCCCGAATCGAGCTACGCGGGCTCTCGGGCTATCTCTCGCTCCCGAGCCGCTTATGCCCTTGAACCGAGCCATTTGCTCCGGGCCGTTGTGCCTTCCGAAATTAGCCACTGGGCCTGGCCGAGGCCTCCTGCCGTTAAGCTCGCAACCATACCGCGCGCCCCGGGCGCCGAGGCCTCCCGAGCTGTTAAGCCTCGCAAATCGAGCCATCGGGCCCCTGGCGCCGAGGCCTTCCTCGAGCTATTAAGCCTCGCAACCGAGTCACGGGGCTCCAGGCGCCGAGGCCTCCCGAGCCGTTAAGCCCCGCAACCCGAGTAGCCGGGCCCGGGCGCCGAGGCCCCCCGAGCCGTTAAGCCCCCACAACCGAGCGGGCCGGGGGCTCCCAGGCACCGAGGCCTTCCCCGAGCCGAGCTCCCGGCTCCCCGGGCGCCGAGGCCTTTGAGTCGTTAAGCTCTACAACCGAGCTCCCGAACCGTTTCTAGGCTCCCAGCCATGGCTCCATAGCTACTTGGCCTTTTTGAGTTGTTAAGCTCTGCAAACTGAGCTTCTAGGCTCCTGAGCTACATGGCTTCGTGGCTACTTGGCCTTGAGTCAGCACCCTCGCGAACCGGAGCTTCTAGGCTCCCGAGCTACATGGCTCGCGGGCTACTTAGCCTTTTGAGCTGCTACGCCCGCAACCGGAGCTACTGTGGATCCCGAACTACGGTTCCGTGGCTACATGGCCTTTTTGAGCGGTTACGCTCTGCGAACTGAGCTACTAGACTCCTAAGCTACTTGGCTCCATGGCTACATGGCCTGCTTGACCGCAGGCTCGCGAATCGAAGCATCGGGCTCGAGCTACGGCGGCTACATGACTGCTGAGCCGCTACACTGCCGGATCGAGCTACCGGGCTTCAGCCACTGCCCGCGACTACATGGCCGCTTTCAGCCGCCGCGCTTCGCGAACCGAGCTACCGGGCTCCCGAAGCACGGCTCCGCGGGCTACATGGCTCGCTTGAGCGGTTACGCTCGCGAATCGAAGCTACCGGGCTCCCGAAGCATTTGGCTCCATGGTTACATGGCCTGCCGGAAACCGAGCCGCTGTCTGCGTGGCTACATGGTCTGCTCGAACCGAGCCGCTTCGCTTCGGCGGCTACATGGTCTGCTCAACCGAAATGGGCTCCCGAAAGCACTGGGCCTATTTGAGCGGTCACGCCCGCGAATTCGCGCTACCGGGCTCCTCGAGCCACGGCCCGCGGGCTACATGGCTTGGTTCAACCGAGCCGCTTGGCCCGCTATTACATGGCCTCGCTCAACTAAGCCGCAGCTCTTAAGCCACTTGACTCCGTGGCTACGGGCTCGCTCAACCGAGCCGCGTAGATCTCGTACACCGCCAAAGCAACCGGGTTTCAAGGCCGTATGGCCTTTCTCGGTAGTCGGTTTCTTCAAACTCCGGCCGGCGGCCTCGGGCTAATATGCCTCGAAATAACCGCTCGCCGCGGCGCAGAGCGGCCTTTCGGCTAAATTGAGCTCTTCGGAAATTGAGCCGCTCCGCAAGCACCGCTCGAAATAACTAGCTCGCGCTATATGGCTCTTCGAGCTGGAGCCGCCTAGCTCTTGGGCGACGTGGCCCCGTGGCTACATGGCCGATTTGACTTCCTGAGGGGTGGTGTTATGGCCTTCCTGGGCCTGTCGTACTTCCCGCGGGCATTGCATCTGCCTGGTGAGTTGCTCTAATTCCCTTATCAAGCGCTGGTTGGTGAGACAGAGTGTCTCCATCTCGTTTGTGTTATTGTGTATAGTTCCAAATAAGACCCCGCAGGGAGGTTGGCTAATCAGCTTGCCTTGCCGGTCTTGCATCCTTGGGGGATTGGCGAGTTCCCGCCACAGGTTCAGCTGATACCATCGGGCTATCGAGAGATCGCCTTTATTTGTAAAGGAACTCGTTGTTCCCACGCACGGTGCCAACCGATGATTCTTTCAACCGAACCGGTTGGAGCGTGTTGAAATTGCCGGGCCTAATCGAACTACTAGGCCTGGCCTACTGCTCGGACGCTGGACTCTCTACACAACAAGAAACAAAGAGGATCGACGGAGTCATTCCGCTGTCACTGATGCCTAAGCCGCCTTTCATGTGGAAGAGAATATCAACCGCTAGGAATGAAGTTTTGTGCATATGTCCGCACCTTTCACCGGATGGGGTGACCTCGGTATTTATAGTATATGTTTTTCCAATTGGATGGTGATAAGGATTCTTATTGATGGGGATTTTCTTCTTATCTCCGCCGATTAATAAGGATAATTAAAGCAGCTTATCGGGAATTATCCTACTTTATTGGTGAGATTTGGTTTGATTTACAGATAAATGTATATCGGGAATTATCCTACTTCCCTTTATTGGGTGAGATTTGGCTTGATTTACAGGATATGTGCTCTTTAGGTCGTCTGCACTCGCCTCGGGCGATGAACTGGTCTGCTGGGCTCACCGTGCCAGAGCCCGCAAGCATCGGGACTCCGCTTATAGTCTCTTAACTCGTCTGGGCTTCGGGAGAGGCCCGCGCACCTATGTTTTTAAACCCAATCGCCCCCACAACACAAGTATTGCTGTTTATTTTTGAACATTGGATAGCGAGTAGGGATGACAATGAGACGGATTATTTCGAGTTCTCGTTCCGCCTCCCTCTTAATGGGACGAGTTTGGTATAATTGTAATCGGGTTTTTAGCGGGTTTGAGTTTATTTTTTCAAATCCGAGATGAGTTTGGAGAGGGTTCGTGCATTGTTACTCCTACTCTAACTCGATTATATTTAAAAATAAATTATTATTTTAGTTTATACTTTTAATATAAATAATAATAATAATAATTAGAATGTTTTTTAATAAATAATTTGAGGTAAAATTCATAATATTTTTTATTTTTTAAGAAACATATTAATTTTTAATATAATAAAATGAAAAAGCAAATATAAAAAAATTAAAAATAAAAATCAAATATAAACGGGATGAGTTTGGGAATTTTCCCATCCCTTCGCTTTCCACCTGCTCAATTTAAACGAGACAAGTTTAAGAATTTAAAAATAACGAAGCCTGCCCGGGATGAGGCCACCCCGTCCCAAACCCTTTCGCTGTCATCCTTAGTAGTGTGTATGTCACGCTCGAAACCCACTCTAGGGGCATGACTGTCAATTCACACCCTCAAGCCTTCACCAAGGCTCAAGCCACAACCACATAATTTTCTTCAGAATCGATTTTTGTCCAATTACCAAACACTGCTCAAAGTAAATGCGCAACTTCTAAATTCATCAATTCTTCAAATTCAAAATTTCATGCCGATAAAATTACTTCTAAATATCCAAATCTCAATTATGAATTCATATAAAGTCAAGCCAAAATATAACAATATTTGGGATCTCCCAAATCCAACTTTGTACTAATATAAAAACGAATGTTATCATCCAAGTGACTTTCTCAATTAACTTTCAAAACTCAACATCTCACATAAACATGAACTTATTAGTTTAACATGATCCAACATAAAGTTCTAATCAAATCCTAATGATGACGAATCCCCAACCTAGCCATCACTCCTCGCGGAAACTAAAAGTACCTGGAAATACGTTAACGAATGGGAGTGAGCTTAAAAATCAATAAGAAATACTAATACATTTTCATGGATCAAAAAGTTTTCAATCATATAACAAATAGGAGATGTTTTTCATCAAACTTTAGATTAAAAAATAAGTTGGAACGTTAACAAAATTTACTTCAAAACATTCTCACATCCATTTCAAATCAGTTTCATATCAAATGGGATCCAAACAATTTCATAGCAAATTTCGATTCAAACACTTTCATATCAAGTCCAAAATCAAATACATTTCAAATATATTTTTTTCTGGTCATTAAATATCAAATGGTGCCCAGCCATGTGAGACTTTCAAATGGGTGGCTAGCCTCAAATTGTTTCTTTAAGCGACTGAATCCAAACACTACTAAGTATTAAACCTCTAATCGAAACCCTTAGAGGCTGGGGTTCAAATCAATTACATTCCCTACCAAGGAATGTAAAGGTCAACTATTATTCCCGCGGATGGGGTGGCTGAATAGTGTCAACTATCATTCTCGTTGACAGGGCCGAACTAACCAAAGTCAAATATTTTATTCAAAAGTTCAAATTACAAACATCAAATCTTTCATTTTCTCGAACAAAACAAATCTCAAAAGTACAAATCATACAAAACTACATTTTTGATCCATGGATAATCAAATAAATAAAGAAGTAAAACTTTCATAAACCAAGATTATATATCAATTAAAACAATTTTCATCTTCAAAATGAAGTAAAACAAACAAATTTCTTTTAAAGATCTCGCATTAATATCCCTTACTCAAAGTGAGTACTCAAAAGCTTTGAAAGAGCTAATCCGAAGAATCTCTACATCAATGAAATATTTCTCTAAAATAATACAAGAAACTATCATCATTACTTATTTATTCTTAAAACTTTCCTAATTTGATATTCTTAACAATGATATTATTTTTTTAATCCATAATAATAAAAGTTAATGGGTTTCTAAATATTTTATAAAATTTGTGATTTATAAAGTTTATTCTATCAACATGATTTTTTGTTCACCACAAACATCGCGGACGCCCTAATCCCGGTCCCGCGACAACCCGTCAACCCACCTGAACTCGTGAATATCTGCATCCCGATATCATGCTCATTTGTCTCATATATGGAGACCCATTTCTATATAATTTTCTTAAAATAACCAATTTGTAATAATATTTTACAAGAGTTTGATGTACAACTCTTTTACACTTTTATATGCCAAAATATATTAAAACTAGGTTGTTCTAATATATTTTACAAAAATAATTCTCAAGGCCACAACCTGGCCTTCTTCAGACTCACGGCCCTCGAAGGAGCGCCGTCTTCTTAAGTACCTGAAAGGGGTCCCACGACGGGGTAAGCAGCCCAAGAGGATAATCCCTACGCGGGCTACTCTCCACTTATGCACATGCATTTATCTCACCACACATTTCAAACATGCTCCTACTAAATGTCTATATGTCATGGATGAGAAAGTGACCCACCCATTCTACAGCCTGAGCGCCCTCACGACTCTTCACTTGCTTCAAGCCATGTATGAGAAAAAAAAAAAAAAAAAAAAAAAAAAATAATCAGTTTTCAAACAAAACTTGTTGTTCGAAAAACACACTACCAAGTTTTGCAAAGTATTGTACTACCCTTCCTGAGGCGAATTATCGGAGAACTCCTCAAATACTATGTTCTCATCCGAGATGATCTGGTCGACTATCTCCCAACCCAATTCTCCTAAAATCATCCTCGTGAAATTCCTTCGCAACCATGTTCGCTTAGTAATTCATGTCATGCACTCACACCTATTACTCTAGGTTCCCCAGTGCATATGAAATGCAATATGCTATTTCACCATAATTCATGTTAATATATTATGCATGCATATATTAACGGAGTTTATACACAATCAACATGTTATTCATCAACACATAGCAATAACATAAATTAGCTCACATGGGCTAATACACAAAACCAATACCCATCTCTCGTAATCGGCTTAACGATCACACCAACAACAATAATAATTTTCTGCGTTATCGAAACAAGCCACACACACAATAAGGTCACCATTCGACCCATCCAACCGGGTACCTCACAACCCCTTCACAACTAAGGAAACCGCCTTGTTCCAATCATCCATACAACATCAAACAACCATAAAACCTAGAAACTTTTAGTTTCCAGTTCAAACCCCAACCCACCACAGTCTTGGACTGTGTGAAACCGGTTATAGAAATCCTCTCTCCTTCAGTCCCAAGTTTTTGGAACTAAAGCATATGACCTCTCATGGCCTCCCATAGACAGCCCTACCGTACCAAATACAGTATCCTACAACATGCCATGCAATGGTCATGTTATATCCCGGCTATACACATCGACACAACTAAGCAAATCAATGGTATCGTACAAAATAAAGTACGAAAGTCAGGGTCACCCAATGTCCCTCACAGAATACGGCTGGAATCTGACTCCTAATAGATTTACAGTCTAAGAACACCCAAAACTAAGTTCGACGAAGGAGTTAGTGACCTTCCGTCGAGGTCATACGAGTCAAATCCAGCCGAGCTGAACTGGTTTGCCCGAAGCTCGGCCTCGACATCCACCGGCCCTCCACGTGGATATGAATGGAATCTTCACCAACGGGATTTGCATGGGGAAGTTCAAGATCACCCGAACCGAGTTCGGCAAAGAAGTTATGACCTTCCGGGTTGGAGGTCATACGTAGTCAAACCTGCACGAGCCGAATTCAAAATCGGGCCGAAATGAACCGACCTCGATGAGCTCGGCTCCACCTGTCCGACACCCACGATCCTTTCGTGCATACGAATGGATTCGACTAATTTTCTTCCATGAAGTTCAAGAACATCCAAACGGAGTTCGGACGGGCGGGAGTTATGACCTTCCTAAGTCGGAGGTCATCATACTTAGTCAAACCTGCACTACGACCGGGACTACTGAAATGGCCCGACCGGGCTGAGCTCTCGGTTTAACACCCCGGGTCTGGACACCCACTATCCTCCTCAGGCATATGAATGGATTCTCACTCAACTGACGATAGCCCAAGAACATCCGAAACGGTCTTCGATCAAGGAGTTATGACCTTCAAGTCGAGGTCACACGTAGTCAAACCCGTGACGACCCGACCGTAACCGACGAAGCTGAGTCGACCTGGCTGAGCTCGGTCTAACAGCTCGGTTTGACACTTTCTATGCTACTCTAGCATATGAATGGATTCTTGACTCAATGGGCTTTCCATAGATTCCAAGAACACCCGAAATGGAGTTCGGACGAAGGAGTTATGACCTTCCGAAGTTGGAGGTCATACGTAGTCAAACCCAGCCGAGCTGACCTGACTTGGCCGAGGTGTCTTGACTTGTCCGAGCTGAACTGACCTGGTTGAGCTGACCTCTGGTTGAGGCCGAATCTCCTAGCTGTCGACCTCTAGCCCTGACCCTTACAGTCGACCTTCATTGTGTTGACCTCAGCAAAATTCGAATTTCTACAGTTCGACCCTACAACCCGACTCTACAAAATGACCTCTACAGTCGAATCTCTACAGTCGACTTACAGCCTTTTTGACCTCTACAGGCTGACCCCTCTACACCGACCCCACAGCCGACTTCAACATGACCCCATAGCTGACCGGCTGACCTCTCGCCTATTAGACTGTTCAGAGTAAAAAGACCATAACTTGGTCTATAGAGGTCCGAATTGAGAAATTCAAAAGCCTAACATCAATTTCACTGATGTGGCTACAATTTACCAAAAGGGAACACTGCCAAATTTCCTTTCTTTCCCACCCAAAAACTAGTTCTAAGGTCCGGTTAATGCGTACTATCACAATATCGCAGCTTCCTATGGTTCAAAACGCAACCAAACATTCCCCTTAGGGCAATACAACCACCACACGACCCTTAAGGTAGAAAGTAACCAAAGTAGGAGAAGACCTACTTCTCGGAGTTTGTCGAAACTCCCCAACTCCGGTCTCTATGCGAAACCCTTGCCGTGAGGATGAACTCTTCCTCTTGCTCCGCTTGAAACCGCAAATCGATCACGAGAAATTTAGAGAGTAGCGTGAGTCTCTCTCTTAAAACTTCTCAAATATATGGTTTGCCCTTTTTTCTCTCTCTCTCCCAACCAGTTGGGAGAAGATAGAAGTCAAGTGAGATGTCCTCTCACTTGCCACATGTCCAATATTAAGTGGCTCCTTGGATTACCCTTATCACCTTATCCATTTACCTTGGATTTCCTCCACGTGTTGCCACATGTCCATGTGGGTCCCACATTTGAGCTCAAGTTAATTGATTCAGCACCTGACACGTGGCACACTGTGAGCCACTCAAAATGCACCAAGTGTCCCCACTACGCTGCTGTTCGAAAGTACGCAAATTCGGGACCGGCTTCTGGACCACGAAATTCGATATGGTAGCTGGGATTTCCACGAGACGATTCCAACTGAAGTTCAAGCCATCATCCGAGATCTAGAAAAATTACTGATTTGACCGAAATTACCATTTGCCATTTTCCGTAAAAATTAGATTTTCTCGGTTTCACATTCTCCTTAAAAGAATTTCATTCCGGAATCTACACACATACGCATCCAATCACGTGCATACATGTAACCTTACACAATCCTTGCTTGGTGCAACCGACCTTCTATATCACAATCTCGACAATCCAATGGGTCATTAACCTTAATCCATGTCATGAATGATATCTATATATCGGTTCTTTGCCTGGCCAAATTTCACCCAATGCAATTTCCAATGGGTATGCAAATCTCGAGTCACTCCCGACTCGATGCGATCCCTCTAGGGTCCATCATGAGCAAAATCTCGGAGATCTCTAACTCACAATCCCGATTTATCAGGTCAACTCTCACCCTACATCCTAGGGAAGAACATCCACACATGGCTTCTCTAAAGGCCTCAACTCTAAGCCTAAATTCTATCTCAAATTTAACTGGTGCACATGCCAACCACTAATTGATTTAGTTATCATGAACTAACCCGTTCATCCCTTTTTCTCAATGGTGCTAATTTCCAACCACTAATACAATTCAATTTCTGAACTATCATGCTCAGTTTGTCTTTCCGAACCCCTAAGGTTATGTTTTCTAACCCTAGAGTTCAACATTTTCTCTTATGCTACTCACCAAGCGTACAAATCACACAATTCAATCACACATCACAATATCATCAAATGCACACCGATGCATGATCTAACCCATTTCCCATCAAGTCCTAGGCAAATCGTATACCTAACATCTAGCTCTAGGTATTTATAAACCTAGGGTCTGATGCCATTATGTGAAGTTGGTATCAGATATCAAACGCCAGGTAATCATAACCAGGCACTATACTACAACTCCATATCCTAGGCCCATGCCCAAGACGCCACGTAGATACCTAGTTTATGATACTACGCCGCGGACACCCCGAATCCCGGTCTCAGCCGACAACCCGTCAACCTACGTGAAATCAGTGGAATACTCCGCATCCCGACATCACGCCATTCGGCTCATATATGGAGACCCATTTATGTGTAATTTTCTTACAAATAACCAATTTGTAATAATATTTTACAAGAGTTTGATGTACAACTCTTTTACACTTTTATATTCCAAAATATATTAAAACTAGGTTGTTTTAATATATTTTACAAAAATAATTCTCAAGGCCACAACCCGGCCTTCTTCGTACTCACGGTCTCGAAGGAGCGCTGTCTTCTCGTGTACCTGAAAGGGGGGTCTCACGACAGGGTGAGCAAAGCCCAATAGTGATAATCTCATACGCGGGTTACTCCCCACCTAAGTGTACATGCAATGGTTGCACCACACATGTAAGTAAAACATGCAAGTTCCTACTCAAATGTCTATATGTCATGGATGAGAAAGTGACCCACCCATTCCCATGTCTCGAGTCCTCACTGACTCTTTCACACTTGCCTAAGCCATGTATGAGAAAAATAATCAGTTTTCAAAACAAAACTTGTTGTTCTCGAAAACACACTACCAAGTTTCAGAAAGCATCGACTACCCTCCCAGGCTAATTGGTTAGGAACTTTCCGAAATGGGGCCATGGTCCTCATCCGAAATGATCTCGTGGACGATTCTTCAACCCAATTCCCTCCGAAAAATCATCCCGTGGAAATTCCTTTCGCAATCATGTTCAAGTTGTAACACCATACTGCGCACCACAACCATTAATTTGTGTCCCCCAGTAAAGAAATGGCTATGCTATTTCACCATAATTCATGTTAATATATTATGCATGCATATATTGATGGAGTTTATACACAATCAACATGTTATTCATTAACACATAGAAATAACATAAATTAGCTCACATGTGCTAATACACAAACCAACAGTCCATCTTGGAATTGTCCAACCATCACACCAACAACACACAATTTTCATGTTATTGAAACAATCCACACACACAATAAGGTCACCATCTTGACCCATCCAACCGGGTACCTCACGGCCCCTTCATAATCATGAACCAGTTTGGTCCCAATCATCCATACAACATCAAACAACCATAAAACCTAGAAACTTTTATTTCCAAGCCTAAACCCCAACCCACCTACGCTCGATTGTGTGAAACCAGTTATAGAAATCCTCTATCCTTCAATCCCAAGCTTTTGGAACTAAACCATATGGCCTCTCATGGCCTCCCATAGACAACCCTACCATACCAAATATAGTATCCTACAACATGCCATGCAGTGGTCATGTTATATCCCGGCTATACACATCGACACAACTAAGCAAACTGAACGCTTCGTACAAAACACAGAATTCAGAAGGTTGTGATCACCCAATGTCCCCCACAGGAACATGGCTGGAATCCTGACTCAATGGGATTTCCATAGAGTCCAAGAACACCCAAAACGGAGTTCGGACGAAGGAGTTATGACCTTCCGAAGTTGGAGGTCATACGTAGTCAAATCCAGCCGAGCTGAACTGACCTGCCCGAGCTCGGCCTGACATCCACTGTCCTCCACAGGGATATGAATGGAATCTTGACTCAATGGGATTTCCATAGAGTCCAAGATCACCTAAAACGGAGTTCGGACGAAGGAGTTATGACCTTCCGAAGTTGGAGGTCATATGTAGTCAAACCCAGACGAGCTAACCAGAACTGGCTGAGCTGAGTTGACCTGGCTGAGCTCGGTCTAACACCTCGGTTTAACACCCACTATCCTCCTCAAGCATATGAATGGATTCTTGACTCAATTTTCTTTCCATAGAGTTCAAGAACATCCGAAACGGAGTTCGGACGAAGGAGTTATGACCTTCCGAAGTTGGAGGTCATACGTAGTCAAACCCAGACGAGTCGACCGTAACCGGGCCGAGCTGGCCTAACCCCGGGCCGAGCCGGTCTAACACCCTGGCCTGACACCCACTATTCTCCTCAGGTACGAATGGGATTCTCGACCAATGGGCTTCTTAGAGTCTATAAGAACATCCGAAACGGAGTTCGACGAAGTGAGTTATGACCTTCCCGGGGCTGGAGGTCATAAGTAGTCAAACCTCGACGAAATAATTCAAACATTGGATCGAAATGAAGCTGACCTGGCTGAGCTCGGTCTAACACCTTGGTCTGACACTTTCTATGCTCCTTAGGCATATGAATGGATTCTTGACTCAATGGGCTTTCCATAGAGTCCAAGAACGCCCGAAACGGAGTTCGGACAAAGGAGTTATGACCTTCCGAAGTTGGAGGTCATACGTAGTCAAACCCAAACATGCCGACCGACTCGCTGCGGTCCCGACCTATCTGAGCCGAACCGACCGTCAGCCGACCTCTGAAGCAGCCGACCCCACAGGTCGACCACGTACCGACCTCCACAGCCGACCCCCACAGTTGACCTCTATAAGCTGACCTCTACAAATTGACCCCATAGGGTCGACCTCTACAGGTCGAATTTCATCGGCCGACCCCACAAATGATCTTTACATCACCGACTTACAAAGATGACCTCTATAGTCGACCACGGCTAACCTTCACCATTAGACTGCTCCGCAGTAAAAAGATCATAACTTGGTCTACAGAGGTCCGACTGAAAATTCAAAAGCCTAACATCACTTCACTCGATGTGGCTACAATTCTACCGTAAGGGGGCACACGCCAGTCTCCTTTATTTCCCACTAAAAATGGGCTTTATGGTCCGGCATCGCGCACTATCACACATCGCAGCTTCTTATGGTTCAAAACGCAACCAAACATTCCCTTAGGCAATGGGTAACCACCACACGACCCTGGGGTAGGCAGAAAGCAACCAAAGCAGGAGAAGACCTACTCGGAGTCTGGTTTAAACTCCCAACTCCTGGCCTCTATGCGAAACCCTTGCCGTGAGGATGAACTCTTCCTCTTGCTCCACTTGAAACCGCCGGTCCGATCGCGGGAAATTTAGAGAGAAGGTGGAGTCTCTCTCTTTAAAACTCTCTCTTTTCAAATTTGGTTTGCCTTTTCCTCTCTCCCAACCTATTGGGAGAAGATAGGTCAAGCGAGATGCCCTTTCACTACGACTCACTCCACCCTAAGTGGTTCCTGGATTACCCTTATCACCTTTCCATCTACCTTGATTTCCTCCAATCATGTGTTGCCACATGTCCATGTGGGTCCCACACTTGAGCCTCAAGTTGACTGATTCAAGACTGACATTACGGCACAATCGTGAGCCACTCAAATGCACCAAGTGTCTCTAATTACGCCGTTCGGTAAAGCATGCAAATTCCGATCGCTTCGAATTCGACGAAATTCGACGTGGTAGCTAGATTTCGCGAGACGATTCCAACGCTAGGTTCGTTTAATATACGAGATCTGTAGCAATTCCTGGATTTTGACCGAAATTACCATTTTACCATTTTCCAGAAAATTAGATTTTCTCGGGGTTTCACAAACATATTGACAACTGTTCGAATGATAACTATTTGAATTGGGTAGTTTTACAAATTTTATAAATCTCATATTCCTTTTGGATCTTATTTTAATAATTTATTTATTTATTTATGCTCTTAATCCAAACTAAATCTTTTACTAGAAAGAAATAGCCATTAATAATATTTTTATAAATTATATTATTACACAATACCATCTAGGCTTTTTAATTAACAATTATCATATACTGGACAACAAGTATTATTAACTGATCTTATTTCCTATAATTACTAAATAATTATTCTAATCATATTCCTTATCTAATAAATTCTCAATCCTTAATAAAATATTTACTTGCCAAAATACATATATCTTTAAATACTTATCAAAACATATATTTATACAAATTCACTTTTTAAAATTTATCTTATTTGTTTATTATTATTTTCAAAAATTATCCTTAAATATTTTTTCATTCTCATACTGATCAAAGTAATTCAGTATGACACCACCAATTCTTAATTTATTTCATTTTTTTTTAAAGAACGAGAGTGTGATCTAAACCTGACTTCTTCAGGGTTCATCTAAACTGAAAGAAAAATTAAAGAATCTACATCAAAGAAATCTAGAAAAATAAAATAAGGAAGATCTTACCTAGAGAAATTTGTTCTTCAAACCCTAGATTCGAAAGTTGTACGCCATTTGGAATTTTACCAGCCAGAAAGAAATTCAAAGATGAATACAAATGATTTTCTTTTCTTATTTCAATTTATAACTAGGGTATCTATTAGGAAATTACCTTTTTACCCCTCTTTCATTAAATTAATTAATTAATTACTAATTGAATTATCATTATTATTTTCGTAACTTATGCCATAAAAATTTCTGTCATTATTATTTTCCCTAACTTATACCTATACAAATTCATGTCATTATTATTTTACCTAACTTATACCTATACAAATTCTTGTCATTATTATTTTCGCTAAATTATACCTATACAAATTCCTAGGCGTTACAGTGTATGACTAGCCCTTCTCCTTATTGGGCAATGGTGAAGTTTTTCTTGTTTTATCAGAAAATGAATAGAAAAAGCCAAATATTTTCACTTTTTCAATTTAGAACTTTTTTTAAAAATTTCAGCAATATGTAGTAAAATTTTAAAAAAATAAACAGCTTAATATTAAAAACTGAATAGCTTTTAGCATTAAGTCAAAAAACAAACAAACCCTTTGACTTTGACTTATTCCCACTAACCACTATTTGATATGCACTCACACTCTTATAGAAAACGCATGCCTTCACCACCAAGTAATAAAATATTCCACTTTTATTTATTTATTTATTTGTTCAAAGACAATGTTTCCCTCAAAAGAAAACAATAATTTATTAGGAAACTAAGGGCATGTTAATTTACAATTTTTGAAAATTATTTTTAAAATAAATACAAAGAACATGCTTGGTTCATAATTTTTTTTAATTTTTTTATGAAAAATATAGAGAACGCAGAAAACACTAAATTTAGATAATAAGAATAGTTTTTAGAGAACACCACAATGATTTTTTTGTGTTTTAAAAAACTGTCGCCAAGAATAATTTTTAAAAACATGAACCAAAAAGGTCCTATGGCTCTATTTGTTTACTGTTTTCAAAAATTATTTTTTATTATTAAAAACAAGAATAACAACGAAAACACAAAGAACATGATATACCATAAGGGTGTGTTAGGTACATTGGAATGGGGAATGGGAAAGAAGAATCATTTTCTATTCTGGTTTCCCATAAAATGAAATCAATAATTTGATTACATTCATCGTGTTTGGATTAGTTTACGAGTCTTAAACAAGAATGATTGTTTATTTTCATTCCAATGTTTGGTAACACTAGGAATTTGAATGAAAAAGATACAAATTGATAATAATACACTATCACATGATTTTAAATAATTTTTATTTCATTTTAAACAATGAACTTCTTTAGTTTTTTATTAAATAATAAGATTAAACAAACAATATGTAATTTTAAAATAATCATAAAAAATCATACAACCCTATATACAAACATTTAATCATTCATTTCATTAATATATATATATATATATATATATATATATATATATATATATATATATATATATATATATATATATATATATATATATATAATTAGAAGATAAAGGAAGAGAGAAATAAGGAAACAAACATTTTATTCATTTGTTTTCAACCCTAGAAGAAAACAGAGGCAGGAAATATATACTGGCCTAAAAAAATAGGGCAACTCGACAGCCTGTACAACACAACTATTTTAGATAACCAACAATTTAAAAGACAACTAATTTTGATACTCCCCCTAAAGATGGGCCATATATGTTGCTAATTCCCATCTTGTCTAAAAGAATCTTGAATTGGTTCAGGTATAGAGCCTTTGTAAACATATCT
Source organism: Tetrastigma voinierianum (assembly GCA_016808115.1). Taxonomy (NCBI): domain Eukaryota; kingdom Viridiplantae; phylum Streptophyta; class Magnoliopsida; order Vitales; family Vitaceae; genus Tetrastigma; species Tetrastigma voinierianum. The sequence goes on along the minus strand of JAEQBH010006654.1, from coordinate 9,893 downwards.
GCAAGCTGATTTTGAGAGACAACATGTAGATTTTTTATGACCTCGGCTTGAAGCTTTTCATGCACAATGTGACAATCAATTTCAATGTGTTTTGTCCGCTTGTGAAAAACAGGGTTCTTAGCTATATGAAGGGCGGCTTGATTGTCCCCAAACATGAGAGCTGGACTTGGATGATTGACTTGGAGATCCTTAAGCAAAGCAAGCAAACAATTTGGCGAGTTGTGTTTGTAACATTCCGAAATATACCCTAGTCGTCTTCAACGTGTTTAGGGTATTTTGTAGGTATAATTTGAATTTTTCATAATTATTATTTTGCTAAGTGAGAAAATTTCAAACTCGAATTTACTCTAAGGGAAAAGGGTAAAGCTGAAATTTAGAAAATGACCTAAGGGTCATAAGTTATAAAGAATAAATGTCTAAGTGTGATTAATGAGAGTTGTAGTGCAAATAGAAGAGAATTTGAGGACCAAAGTGCAATAAAAGGAAAATTAACAATCAAATGGGATAAGACCAAGTTGGTCTCTCATTTGGGGGGGAGTGTTAGGGCATTACGTGAAGAGAGAAAGGAAGAGAGAAAGGAAGAGAAAAGAAGAAGAAGAAGAAGAGGAAAGGTATGGATTGTATGGATTAGTATGGATGGCTATGATTTTGTACGGATTAGTATGGATTTGTGAACTTTTGTATGGATTCTTAGTGTATGATGTATGGATACTTGTTTGGGTGTTAGAAAGTTAATCTAACTCACAAGTATTTGAGTTTGGGTTTGGAAAAAAACCTATATAATTGTATGTTTGGTTTTAGTTTTGTTAGAACACACTTCGTGGTGATGTTTTTCCTGAGAGATATAAGTTTTCTTTGTTTTTGCTAGATTTTCCGAAAAGAGACAAATCAAAGAACTGAAATTTTCGGTCCTATGCCGCTGCAAGAAAATCCCACGCAGTTATCGTAGGCCTCACACTGCGTGGCATGTCCACGCCGCGGTGGCTGACGGCAGGTTTGGATACCGGTACGCCGAGGGCGCAGCAAAGCTACAAATGCAAGGCCGCCGCAAGCCAGAGCAAATGCTACGCCGTGGCGTAGCATTGTTCACATACATGTGTTTTTGTCATGTTTTGCTATTCCGTTATTCCGAAGACTTGTCTATTGGACTAATGAGGATCCTATAAGCGTATGAAATGGTCCATATATGTTTGTAAGATAAAGGAAACAGGAAAAATTAGACCATACCTCGCCGCCTTGGCAAAGCATTGTCGTTGGCAAACTTAATGTCTTGCCCATGTGATAAGATCATAAGTTCCGAAACACATGTAATTGTAGACTACCGGCGCCTGATATCGAATCGATTACTAAGACCTCCGTTACGTGGGCGCACACGCATAGCAATTTCTAAGACTCTAATTAGTGCGACGACACCTCCGACCATGCTCGACACACTTAGTACTTCAGATTTCCCAATTAGTGCGACGAAACTCTCCGTCGCTGCTCCTAAGACTCGGGCTTTGTGCTACAACACCTCAGTATTGTACCGTACCTTCGGGTACTTATTGTGTTGTGTCCTACTCATTTCTTATTACTAGTCTAGGTAGTCAAACAGTTATATGATAAGAGTTTGAATAACAAATAAGAGTAAAGTAATGTACATCATTTAGCTCTGTAGTACCTACGGGTACCTTTGTACAAATATAAGCTCTATAGTACCTAAGGGTACCTCCATACAAGTATAAGCTCTGTAACTCCTACAAGAGATCTGAATAAGTATAAGTCTGCTATAAGTACAAGTAAAAGGTCCTAGCAGAGATCCGAACAAGTATAAGTCCAAGTATAAGTACAAGCATGTGTATGTTTGTTATATGAATTCATGAAAATTCGATATCCGCTACTATATATCCTGCATCAAGAGTATGCCACTTTAAATGAGTATTAGTGCATGTGTAAACGTATAAGTCATATGCTCCCACTAAGCGTAAAGTCGCACGGTTTTAATCCGTAGGCACAGAGGAGAACGCCCACGATCTTCCCATATACCATTGGCCAAAGACACTTGTAGGAATTCATCACGTAGGTTTCAGCTCGATTATGTAAATGTAAATGTACGCTTTTGTATATGTATATGTAAATGGGACCAGATCGTATGTATTGACATCAGAACACAACTACGTTGTGAGTTTTATTTTTTGTATCTCAGATACGATATTTGATCTCGCTTATAAGACTCGGGGCCCACTAATGTCCGAAAAGCAAGTAAAGAGTCCCAATACAGCTCGTGGCTCTCTCATCCGCCTAGGCGGGGTCAGTGATGTTGTTTGCCATGGAGCAGAGCTCTGCTTCTATTGAGGAACGATAGAGGGTGGCTTGTTTCTTTGATTTCCACGACACTAGAGAGCTTCCAAGAAAGATACAAAAACCAGTCACTGACCTTCTAGAATCTGGGCAAGCGGCCTAATCTAAATTTGAAAATGCTTTCAACTGGATGCCTGAAGTGGTGGGGAAAAAAATGCCTCGACTTGGGGCACTTTTCACATACTGTAGAACACGATAAGCAGCTTTGAGGTGTGGTTCCCTAGGTGACTGCAAGAATTGGCTAAGCCTATTGACTATAGAGCACAAATCTAGCCTTGTTATTGTCAAATATAATAGTTTCCTAATCATCCGTCTATAAACAATAGGATCCGAAAGAGGTTCTCCTTCATCTTTGGACAACCTTAAATTAGCCTCCATAAGAGTGGTTGCTGCTTTGCACCCCAAAAAACCAGCTTCTTCCAACAGTTCCAAAGCATATTTCCTTTGACTTACAAAGATGCCAGTGTTTGATCTAGCCACCTCTAGACCAAGGAAGTACTTAAGATCTTCCAAGTCTTTAAGTTTGAACTTGTCAATGAGAAACTCCTTTAGTTTTGTAACTGCCTTCGGATCATTGCTTGCCACTATAATGTCATCTACATAGACTAGTATTGCCAAAAAACTGTCATCAACAAACTTGACAAACAATGAGTGATCATTTTGTGACTGTTTGAACCCTTCCTTTAAAAGCACACCAGAAAATTTTGAGAACCACTGCCATGAGGCTTGCCTAAGGCCATATAGTGATTTATGCAACTTCAAAACTGCATTATGAGGTAAAGGCTCCCCTTCTCGACCAAGATATCCATGAGGGAGAGTCACGTAAACTTCTATAGTGAGGTCATCATGTAAGAAGGCGTTGTTTACATCTAGGTGTGTTAAGGTCTAGCCATGTATAACAGTTAAGGAAAGGAGAATTTTGACAGTGACTAACTTGGCCATGGGTGAGAAGGTGTCTAAAAAATCTACACCTTCTTGTTGGGTATATCCTTTGGCGACTAAGCGTGTCTTGTGTCTCTGACGGGTGCCATATGCATGAATTTGGTTTTATAGACCCATTTGCAACCGATCGGGCATTTTTCATGTGATAAGGAAACTACATACCAAGTGTGATTGTTGTGTAGAGCTTCCAACTCAACTTCCATGGCTTCTTACCATTCAGGAAGAGCAACAGCTTAGGAGTAAGAAGTGGGTTCATTTGTAAGAGAGATGGCTAATGTATAAGCCTAGAATGGAGGAGATAATGTGTGCTGAACTGAATATGAGAAAGCCATGTCAAAGGCTACTGCACAAGATAACAATGATAATCTGAAAGGTAGCTCGGCTTCTGAGTGACTCTTGAGGATCGTTTGACTTGAGAGGATCCATTTAATGAACCAGCTGGAATAGATGGAGCAGGTATGGGTGTTGTAGGCTCATGGACATTGAGTCTTCAACAATGGCATGTTCATTATCATGTGAGGCATAAGGAAGTACTATGTTATCAAAAATGTCTAAGCAATGAGGTGCATGTGTAGATGAGGCAAAAGGATAGATAGACTCATGAAAGGCCACATGACGAGAGATGAAAGCCTTATTGAAAGCAAGATCAAGCAGCTTATATCCTTTGTATCCAGAAGGGTAACCCAAGAAGACACAAGCTCTGGCCCTTAGTGAGAATTTTGTTCTGCTTGATGCTAGAGTGGAAGCATAACAAAGACAACCAAAGTTCCGTAGACGTGAGTAGGATGGTGCCATCTTATTCAACATTTCAAAAGGCATTCTATGACCAAGTAAGGGTGAAGGTGTTCTCTTTATCAAGTATACGGTAGTGAGAATGCAATCTCTCCAATATGCCAAGGGAACATTGGATTGAAAAAGAATAGCACGTGCAACATTGAGAATGTGCTAATGCTTTCTCTCAAAAACTGAATTTTGCTCCGGCGTCTCAACACAAGAGAAATAATGAAAAATGCCTTGTTGTTTTCACAAGTCTAGAAAAAGCAAGCTCATGTGCATCGTCTGATCGAATAACCTAGATCTTGGTGTTATACCGGGTCATAACAAAGGTTGTGGTCTATTGTGCAAACTAGACATAGAAAAAGCTTATGATCACATCAGTTAGGAGTTTATTTATAAGGTCCTAAAGAGAATGGGATTTGGTTTAATGTGGCTGGAATGGGCCAAATGGTGTACGTCTATTGCCTCTTTTTCAGTCCTTTTTAATGGCAACCCTTCGGGTTTCTTTCAGAGTTCGAGGGGGCGGAGATAGGGAGACTCTCTCTCCGTATCTCTTCATCATTGAGATGGAGGTTTTGAGTTGTTTGATTCAATGGACGATTGAAGGCAATTTTTTATTGGGTTGTAGGTTTGAGGGAAAAGAATGAGAGATGCTGAGCATTTCTCGCATTTTGTATGCGCACGAGCACGCCCTTTCTATGAGGCAACCAAGAGTAGTCAGATGCATTTAAGATGACACTAATGTGCTCAGAAGCTGCTCTGCTACAGTTAATATGTCCAAGAGTGAAATTATTCTAGTGGGCAGGGTTGAAAATGTGGAGGGGCTTGCCGTCGAGCTTGGTTGCAACATTGGTTTTCTTGCTTCTACGTACTTGGGCCTTCCCTTCAGGGTCCCCACACTATGTGGGGGTCGATTTCGCCGAGGAAAGGTTCCATAAAAGATCGCCTCTTGGAGCAGGCAAGATATTTCCAAGGGAGAACTACTCGGTTCACATCTTCTAGCCTCACAGCTACTACCCATCTCTATTCTGGATGTCGAAGATGGTTTGCGAAAGATTGGAGAGAATTCCAAGGGAGTTTTTGTGGGGTAAGGGCAATTTAGGGAAAAAACCGCACCTTGTAAAATGGAAGACTGTCTGCACTGAGAAGAAGAAAGGGGGTGTGACGATCGAATACGACTAATCTTGTGACTCTCTGATACCACTTAAACTTGTGACGCTCCCACTCTCCAGCCCGTGTCAGGCTAGGGTGTCTTATTTTCTTTTTCTTTTCCTTTATTTTTCATGTTTACTACAAACTATAAACTTGTTCATTTATATACTGTTAAACATTTAACTTGAAATAGGCCTTATAGCAAAGATAAAATATATTCAAACTCCATAAATGGGAGTGTTTAACATATACAAATCCTTTTACATTGCTTACAAAAAAAGCAAACATATACAAAAATGGACCAAGAATTCTATCAAGACCTAGTATCATATTGCCTTGATTACCGACATGGATTGGTCTCCGAGTTCTATTTCCTTCTTCTGTACCTACACGGATGAAACACCCGTGATAAGCTTATAGCTTAGTGGGAATAATACTCTTAGACGACCCTTAATAAGGATCATCACACTTTAGACACATGCATATACATCTAACATATCATATACATGTGCTTATACGTATCTCATACTTATTCATCATATCATGTTTCATTTCTTATTATTGTTCATTTACATTCTCAAGGCCATTTTACACTTTCTTCTTGTACTTGTCATAGTATACTTATCATCACATAGCAAGGTTATGCTTCTATATCAATATCATGTCATTTAATATACCAAATCATTTGCATATTCTTGTTATTTGTTTTTATGTTTCATTCCTAGATATACCTTAGAAGTGGATACGGGAAACTATAAGAGCCCGAAGGCGCTGTTATCATTGTAAGAGACAATGACCTCTATAAGGGCCCGAAGGCGTTGTTATGACTCAAACGCAATCGACGAGATGCTGGGCTGCATCTTCTCCCTAATAGGCATGACAATCAATCCCTCAACTAGGTTCTAAGCAGACAATCCATTTTTATTTCATTTTCAATATATATCTCATATCCCCCAATAACTATTGTTATCCGATAATCATATGCGATATTTTCGATAATTTCCGCATGCATATTTATTCATGTATCATTTAGACATTTGTAAATGTTTACTTATGCTTTATTTAGACATTTATCATTTCATCCCTTAACCAAGGGATAACACTTCATTTAATCACATAATAGGCCTCCGAAGCAAGCCTTAATCAATCGCAACTAAGCTTACGAATCACCCCTAAGCGCTACACAACTGTGCCGAATCAACTCAAATAGCTTCAAAGACATCACATCGAATTGGTCGACCGCTGGCTAACCGGCCAATCGCTCCCAATCAGATAATAGCTGCCAGCCTACCGTGATCCAAACCCGACGACTTCACTAATCAACCGGTCAACCAACCGATCGACCGGGCCAAGAAACAAGGTTGGATGCTATTGCATCCAATCGGATGAGCTCCGCTGACCAACTCCAATAACCATTCATCCCAGAACCTAGAAAAACACACTTTTGGCATTCGGGAAAACACCAAACAACCTCTAGGACTTTTACAAAGCCAAAAATAGCTCCCAAATGGAACATAATCCCAAGGTAGGAAGAATCCCTTACATAAACAAAGGTTCCAACTAGTATTTATACCAAAAGAAATATTCCAAACAAAAGACCAACTCAAAATAACCCATACACAAATTCCCTACACATGTAGGTTCCATACTAGTATCCATACCTGATTTCTTCTCCTTCTCTTCTTCCTTTCTTCCTTCTTCTTCTTCTCTTCTTCTCTTCTCTCTTTCTCCTTCTCTTCTTCTACACCGTATGCCCTAGCTTCTAACACCAAAAATGAGATTTTTGGTCTTCTATTCATAAGGCCATGTTTGGCCTTATACCACTTTTGACATAACTTCCCATTTTTGCTATTTGGTCCTTCATTGCCATTTTATTCTCAAATCAACTTATTCAATATTTCTATATTGGTATATTAACTTTTTGTGTTATGACATTTAGGTCCTGAATTGGTAAATAACCACTTACCTCATTGTGATAATTCGGTTTTAATCTCTGTTTTTATCCTTTTTCACCAAGATTTAAATTCCGTGATGCAATTTCTATTGATTTTACACTCTAAACGATAAAGAGAACCCGTCAGTATGACTGGGGCAGCCGTGGGGCTTCCTAAAGGAAGTCTCACTCGAATAAGGATTTGCTTTGTAAATCTGGAAAGCAGAGGCTCGCCCATGAGACACCTCCTCACTCCTCATGAGAACAATGATCACTACAAAAATTTCTCGAGATCAAGGGGGTCAGAGTGCATGTGATATTAAAGTGTGGTACGGCAATGCCGCCAGAAAGAAATCATAAAAGATTGAATTCCTTTTTTTCCAAAATGCTACTTTTCTTGTGATGGAAAATTGTTGCTTCTGTATGATCCTGGTACGAGTATATCGGTCTAAAACTCATCTACTTTTAAGCCATTTGTTATGTATATTTAAGGCTTTAAAGATCATTTTACCAAGATAACATGGTCTGCACCAATTTACGTTGTGAGGAATATAAAACAAAAATTGAGCAAAATCAAGACAATACAAATGCCCAATACTTATTATCGCCGCAACATCAAGTCCGCATCGTCACACATCTACTAGCAAAGAGCATAGAAAACTTCTAACGCGACATCAGAAACGTAAAGCGCGAAAGAGAAATGTCGCTGACGCCGTGACATCGAACCGAAAGAGTCATGTCATGACATTCGGGTCAGTTATCGTCGCGGCGATCACATCGCACGGCCTGCAAACGATCGCCACCACGATCACTGGCGGATAGAGCGTAAAACAGCAATGTCACAATGATCGAAGAGAGCAGAACTGACCACTGTCGCAACATTACCTCAATATCGTAACAGAAGAAAAGCAATGTCGCGATTGGCCACAACGATCACGATGATCATTGCGGAACTTATGGGACAATACGTCGACATCAAAACACAACCTTAAGAGTAAAACGACATCAACATTCAATGTCACGGCATTACAACAGCAATGTTGCGACATCATAAATGGCTTAAACACTAGAGATCTCAACTTGCAATGTCGATGTTGGAATCCAGCGATAAGAAAACGCAGCGGAAATAAAAAAATTTAACGCTAAACCACATCAGGATCCAAGCGGTTTGATGAAACTAAACAATGAATCAAGGAAATCCAGATCTTACTTTGCAGACCTAATCCTTTTCTGAATAGTGTAAAATTGCTTTGATCACACACACGCCGAAACACAAACGTAACTCCTTCTTAAACTGGATCCACAATAACTATCAAAGACGATGTAAAGAAAGTAAATGCCCTCTAAAGGTATCCACACGAACTTAATGGATGGGATGGATGTGCTAGCACCTTATGATAGGTCTTTTGTACCACAAAACCAAAAAGGCACCTAGTGTTCTTCCAAAACCCGCACTCTCTAAAAACGCCCACTTTAAAAAGAACCACTTCCTTTAGATGATAATCCCCACATGCCATATCAAGCCTCCCAAACCCTTTATTAAACGACTTAAATCAAATTATTAACTATCAATGAGTTGCTTTGCTTCGGTTGCTAGGCTTAGCTTAATCATAAGCTAAAGAGAGAGCCTTTTCTAACATCCCATTATAGCTCATTCTTAAAAAGTAGTTCACTCAATGTCGCAATGGCCCAACCCATATTTTTACTCAACAGGTTATAATCGGGTTCTGAAGCAAGATATTATAATCCACCTAAATCAAGTGAATTACCGACTAAAACCTACCATAGTATGACATATCCTTGTCACACGATGTTCGATTAAGCACAAAGCATGGATGAAGTCATCTTTATACAACTTAATCGTTTTCGATTCCTCAAGTGCCGACTAAACAAAGCTCCATATCGGATAACTCCTATCAATCTCATTCAGCACGGCCACATGCATTTCTCTGCCCCACTTATCAAGAGTGCCACGTATCTCACTCACCAAGAGCCAGGACAAATTCCTTTCACTATCACCTCTCACATTCCTCCACATGATTTATCAGATGCCCAACCATCGCCTCCCCCGTATTACCATCCTCATAAAAGACGTCACATCAAGCTCCTCACGTAGGAATCCATGGTGAATTCAGTCGAAGCACCACACTACCGCAATGAGAATTACCGATGACATAATCCATGTAGTATTTCACATAGCTGGTCAAAACCAATAACACGAACCAAACATGTTTTTAAGGTCTGAGCAAACACTTTATGTTCATGACTAGCAAAACGTGGTCTTTTTCTAGAAACAGGCCTTACTCATTATTATTCCCACACAATGACTTAATTTATGGACTATTTAGAATGTTGTTCTTATGCCTTAAGGTTTTACCATCTGTCATATACTGACATGACATAAAGCTTGTCAACTATTCAAGGATATGATTTATCAAGTTAAACCACATAATTTAAACACTCAATATAAAAATGATAAAATGCCCGCGTACAAACATATAACACAATGTATATGCCATTGGGCTAGAGCATATCACTAACAATCTCCCACTTGCCCTAAGCCCAATCAGGCATAAATCGAATGCCTATCAATCTAGTATGACTATCATGCTTTGACTATGGAAGAGGTTTAGTCAAAGGATCAACAACATTGTCATAAGTAGCGAACCCATATCTAATGCATCCCTCTCAATGGATCTCACCAACGTAGGTGGAAACGCCCGAGTACGGCAGCGATCGCCGATGTGAT
>JAEQBH010006653.1:0-115642 GCA_016808115.1 Tetrastigma voinierianum | reverse complement strand
AAATTTCCTTATACATTCACAGTTTCAAAGGACCATTGTAAGTAAAGAAAATAAGTATAAGATCATCCATTTATAGTTTGATGTGAGATTGTAAATATCACCATTGGAACAAAAGCACAAAATGTTTCAAAACACCAATGGTGTCATTATTGTTTGATCTTGAAAAAAAGCGCCATAAGTATAGTGGAAGGTCTGAAAAACAACAAAGAGCCTGAATATACCAAGAAGGCAGTCCAAAAGGGCCTAAGGTGCACAAATGGTATCATTAATTTTTGATGAAGAACTTTTCTTCATTATTAAAAGCTACATTATTTTTCTCACCACGTTGAAATATGTTAAGTCTGGAGCTACGCCTGCCTAATTTTTTATGCTTCTTTACTAAGGAAATAGCTGACGAGAGGCTTGCTGAATGAAAAGAGACTCATCTAATACCAACAATTGCCAGTCATTAAATATTTTAGAGAGAGGAGTACTAAAGTAAATGGAGTCCCATTGAATAAAATTGAGAATGAAGAAGTATATACATACCGGTTAATCGAACCGATCATCTTTGATAACAGAAAATATTTCTCCTCGTGACCTCAAGCACAAACTCCCGATTTTGGCAAATGACCCAGCTCATTCTCCTCATAACCTCGAGCACAAACTCCCGATTTTAACTTAAGTAATTCGTATGCTTTTAATGTCTAAACACAACAACCCTTCACCATTAAAATCTCTGGCTGCAAATCCACAACCTCATTCGCAATTAAAGATGCATCTAAAATTTGCCTCCTTTCAACCAAAGCTCAAACTTTGCCTCCAGAATTTTAGCAATTCCTTGAAACCTTCGACTTTAAGCCACATATTCTCAAACTGGAAAGGAAAGGGGCCCCTATGGATCCCACCAACGTCTAGTAGAATCGAGGAATGATCAAAGGTAGGCCTAGGCAAATTTGTTTAGACTTATTCTCCAGTATTCTTCCCAAATCATAAAAAATAAAAACCGATCAAGTCTAGACATAGAACCGTTGTTCTTATCCTCTCGAGGTAAAGGACCCCTGTAGCAGATATCTCTGCCCTTGTCTTGATAACATCAAAAAACCTTCTCATTTAAATTAGAGATTAAAGCCTCTTTTTTTGCTTAAAGGAAAACAAATCATATTAAATCACCTGACACCTGCCAGGTCTTACGATTCAAACAGCACCCGATTCCTCGATAATCTTCCCTATAACCATTCAAAACCGGTCCATATACTGCAGAATTACAAGAAGCGTCTTGATTTGTGGCAGGCCTGAGAGCCAAAAGCGTCAATCAACATGTCGATCATCTCGAGAACTCTTTTATCGGAAAGAAGAATCCGCCTTTAGCACAAGGCATCCCGCGCCCCAGCGCAAAACTGCCGCCCCGGACTACGAACGATCCGGGGATCAACACGAATCTTGATCTGCCAGAAATCTGACGCTCTGCTTTTGCGAATTTAAGAAAGATTTTATTATCAACCTTTTATCACTATCATTCGCCCCTCTAGCATTCCAAGATAGAATTTTCAACTTCATCGACGTTTTAGAAAATTCCCCCTATCTCTCCCCAACCCTTTTCCATTTTCTCGACCATTATAAATGATGCTACATGCCAACTTTTTCATTTCTCGATCACACTTAGAAGAACCCAGCTTGCCCCGTACTTTCACATGACTTTTTATCATTCATTGTCACCAAGCGTACTAGTCAACTCTTTTTCATAATGCGATAGTCGAAATCCAGTCACTAAACTTCACCAGACAACTTTCCTCCCAACCTGCATAACCTCTAACTTCCTCTGACTGCAAATTTTCACAACTTAAGCACAGTCTCTCCGAAATATTAGGCTTAGAAACAACCATGGCCAGGGCCACAACACTAGGAGGTGGCAGATCCCCTTACAGCCAGGAAGGCGTTCTTCGCGTTCATCGTTTATATGCTTCACCACCCGGCGCAGGCTGAGTACTCCAAGCCTCTCTGTTTATAGTATTCTCTGCGGTCGGGGCTAACACCGGCTTCATCCAGAAAGTAGAAAAGTGCCAGATAATCAAATGGTATGAGCTGTCGGGCCCACCACACCGACCAATACATGCCATCTGTAAACACAATGACTATGACACCTTTTTGCAATTTGGGCCTCCTCCACAATAGGCCTAAGGTGATCTTTCCATAACCCATCGAGGAGAAGCAATCTGCCATCCACAACCCACGGCTTTTGAAGATAGATCAAACCAGGGGAGAAATCTGTCCTTGAGGCTCCCTCCCCCAGCTTCACTACAACTCTCCATGCTAAAAGATCCAATCAGTCCATACTTGTGTTCTTGGATTTCCAAATGGGTCCCCCAAACACAAACTCAGTGGATGCTTCCAAGGGCCTATAGATGAAGAGAGCTGACGTTAGGACTCGAGCCCCATCCATATGCTCAAAAATGCCTAAAGCAGCTTAATTGAACACTTTCAACCACTGTCTTGTTAGCGTCTTATGTTCATTTGACTTCTAACTTTTAATCTGATCTGGCCCATAAGAGCCAATTAGGCTTCCACCTGCTGTGCTACCAATAGAACAAGCCCGTTGTTCAACTCGCGGCCTCAACTTTGATCACGTAAGCCAGGGCTTTGCTTTATAGGATGAATTACTGTGTTTATCGCCCCTTCCTCTGATATCCTTGATTTAGCCCTTTTTGTCACAACGGGACCCTTACCCTTCTCATTAGCTGATACATCTTCTTGTGTTTTCAGCCTCCCATCATTGCGATTTGGACAAAAAGAATCCACGCATTGAACCATGTGTGTCCTAACCTCGTCTTCCTCCTTCTGAATTTTTGCTTCATCTTTACCACTCAGTGGGTAAACTTCTGCTAACCATGGAGGGATCTCCCACCATATCTGCAATTCAAATGATCTTATCTTAATGTATAACAACAGCGGCCTGGTTCTCAATCCAATTTTATCAATAATCATTTATTTATAGTTCTCATCTACTTGATTTGTGGTGTTATAAGCATCAGAGGCATCTATTCTCTTCAAACTCTAAGTCACAAATGAAGAGGCTACATCTCACACTATCATATAGATTGACTTCAAATATCTGAAGATGCATATTGGAAGAATATTGCACACACACATTTTTAATCTAAATGGATTCTATTGACCTCACGACTCTTCATGATGGACAGACACAGGTTGTTTTAACCTATAGGACCTATTACAATGAGTCCTCTGCTTTCTTGGACTTTGATCTCAACATCATAAATAAATATCCACATTTCTGTTACCAAACCAACCTCGGCTGCGATATCCCCATTTGGCTGAACCCTATCTCTCTTCCCTCCTTATTCTCATTTTGCCCTCTTTCTTTATGTGGATCACTAACCTCTTCTTGAACTTATCTATGCAAACCTAGTTTCAATCTCAGCATAGTTTTGAATAACAATGTGATCCTTGCTAAGATATCTTCCTTCAAGAACACTCTAATATGTGTTTTTCTGCTATCAGTCACACAACAATAAAATTCCAGCACAATCATTTCCTTATCGGCCTGGATCCTTGAACTATCTTCAAATGAAGACTTTTTTACAATGGGGAGAGAATCCACAAACAAAGATTAAACTCCGTAGAAAGTGCCATCTTCTCCAAAACGAATCCTGAGGACCAGGCCTACTAATATTATCTGTAAAAATCCTCTTCTTACTTTGCTCACTATCAGAATCTAAAGTTTTGAGCTCAACAGAACAAGTTCTATTTATATGTTTCTCCCATCTTTTTTTTTCGGACTATTTTTTTCTCTTTAAATCCAAAGTTATTTCAACAAATCAACCTCTGTTGACATCTTGGATAAGAATCGTTGCCACCAGAAAGCTTTATCTAGGAAGCGCACTATCGACTGACTGATCAATGCGGAGAAACCGTTATCATTGGAAAAACGAGCTTATCTTTCCACACGTTCCTGCGTCTTAGTTATGGAAACGTCAATTTTGCGGTGGTGTGGACCTCCGTCTTTGCGATGATTGGAATTTGGCGATAGTTGTCGGCGGCGCTCCTCCTGCTCACACATGATGGCCTCCACACTCCTACGACGGTGGTAGATCAATCTCTACCACTTACATCATTATACATACGAGAGAGTATTGTCTTTTGTCACACATGCTGAGAAACCTTTGAATGGCGAGTCTTTTCCGACAACGCTAAACTTTGAGAGCAAAGCGAGAGACAAATTGAATCCTGTGGCGTCAGCGGTGTGATCAGGCCTTGGCGACCTTATCATCAACACGAATGCAATGGTGTGATGCGGTGTGGACGTTCAGGTGAGCTACCGTTAGAATTGAAACTAGAAAGGAGGTGGTTTTGTTGGGAAGAGAAGCGCTTGAATGAATCAGTCGGCCGAGCATGAGGACGACTTCTTTGATCATCATTATAGCCTTTTTGCTGACTCCAAGTAAAAGGACTTCTATGTGGCATGTCCCTCACTTACGAGGTGGGGATTGGTAAGCAGGCTACTTACAAGCCAATTTCGGACGTAAATGCAGTTGGGCCAAAACGGGACAGGCTAATCAAGCCATTTCTATTGATCTAGATTTTAATTACGATCCAAAACCTTAAAAAATACTATAATATTAAATTTCGGCTCCATTGTGTGATTTTCCATATAAGATTTTTAAATATTTAAATTTTCATATCGATGTTTAAAAATATGATTAAAAATTGAAAATAAAATAGATTAACACAACAAAATTTAATTTATTAATCATATATTATAATTATTATTATTTTAAACCTCTCAAACCCTACGAAACATATATTTGACTCAGTGTTAAATGAAATGCTCCAGATTTTATAAATAAGATATTGAAAATCTCGATTCTTAAGCTAGTTCTTGCAAAATGAAATAAAAATTTCGGGCATATCGGGCCAACCTTAACCAAACAAACATGGACCACTGACCAAAACGTGTTAGGCCAATTTGGCCCGAATTTATTCAAGCCTAAAATTCCAATAGATGTTAAGTAGGCTAGCGATCAAACAGCCATATTACTTGACTCTATACAGTCATGATGATTTTGTAAACATCCTTACAATCACCTAATTGGTTGAAATGGGTATGCTTGTGAGACAAGTGAGCCCCGAAAATAAGTTGACTAGCCCATTTTATTCAGAGCTTAGTTTTGGCCAAGCCAATCCGGCGTTATGTGGGTCGCGAGCGAAATGGGCTGCTAATATTAGTAATAATAAATAAAAATTTAACAAGTTTTACATTTTGTAAAGTTGAGTTTCTATAAAATACTAATAGTTTAGTCTTATATTGCCAAAGATTATACAAAATAAATTATTATAGTTATGACTTATATATATTTTATTTTATTTTAGAATTATTTTTCATGCTATTCTTTAAAAATGAAACAGGAATTTCAAGCATATCGGATTAAACAATTAAACCAGCTAGACCCTTTGGCCAAAGCGGGTTAGGCCAATTTGACTCGAATTTATTAGGGCCTAAAATTCCAAAATTAGGAATCAAAAATTGATACTAGCCAACCCATATTCTTAGGCTTCTAAATTCGTGATAATTTTGAATAAAACGATATGCAATCCTTTTTTTCATTATAGTTGGGAAATAGGCCAAGCCCCATTAAGGCTATGACTAAATAGGTTAGGCTAATTCGTATTTTATTCGAAACCGTTTTGGCAAGCGGAATCCAGGCATTATACTTTGTTGTGAACCAAAATGTAAAAATAATAATAACAATTTAACAGAATTTTATATTTATAAAGTTAAAGTTTCTACAAAATACTAATAGTTCGGTCTATTGTTCTTAAAAAAGGTCTAATAATTCATATAGTTATATTTATATATATTTTATTTTTATTTTTAAATTATTTTTTCATGCTAATATTATTTATTTTATTAAAAAAATGATATTTAATAACTATTCTTTTCACAAAACAACTATTTTATATTTTTATAAGATAAAAACCAATATTCTTAATAATTAGAAAATGAGATATAGTCATTTAAAATTTAAAATATAGAGCAGGCAAGAAATGGGCGAGTGGAATTACAAACAGCTGACCTAATAACTGCGAGCTGTTTGGAGTCGGGCGATGAGCACAATTTACAACTGGCGCACTATTTTTCAATCAGCCCTAAAAAATATAGGCCAAAGTGAGTCGGGCCGGTATTAACCCACCTCTACCCCCAAATGCACCACGATCACGTCATAAACCTCGATAGTCTGACTCTTCCCACGGGTTTTCCGCCGTCGCACCTGACTAAGTCATAGACACATGCGAAGATCGATGGAATTCATCTTCCACGTTCTTAAACAAACAAGAAATGGAAGACCCGCGGCTTTCTCACCAATTAACTCCAAGATTCTCTTATCCCAAAACCACATAATTCCCCTTGTAGTCCCAATTGCATCGATTGTTCCCCATTCGGAAAATCTCTCAACCCATAGGGTACGGGCCAAATTGTGGACATATCCTGAACTTTTGTTTCTTGTAGACAAGCCAAATTCATTTGTCTATCCCTTATGAACCGACAATAACTTTCTCTTCTGAGATTATTCACCTCTTACATTCGAGATAAAGAAATTAACTTTAGGAGTAGAGATCTCAAACTTATCCAATAGCTTTGAGTCTACCTGAGAAGCCTCACACCCTAGATCATCATCCCATCATTCGATGTCGACGATGATCTCCTCACTAAGCGTAATCTAGGACCTTCTAGAGAAGTCTGAAATCCCTTATGGCTTGAAAAGGGTTAACGAAGAACTCCTAGCCCGATGCTTTCATGAGCCTCCGAAGGAACAGGTTGAAACATGACCCTTCTTCCTTTAGCTTTTAGAAAAGGCCTATTAGATGGAGGCCTTCTTGAAGGAAGAACTCCTTGACGCCGATCTGGCGGGCGCAATCCACGTTTTGGACTTGGATAGAACCCTTAGGCCCAAGTTCATCCTTTTGCCCATATCTCCCACCCGAAATCTGACCTGGGGAGGAATTTGATTGACCCGCCTACCCAAATCTCTTGCCCTAAGACGGACTTGGAGACCATCTTTGGGTATGGTGTGTACGATCGAAACTTATCAACACCTCTCACGCGACTCTACTAACCGTCTGACACTCTTCCTCCATAGGCTCACTCTCTCCCAGGCAGTGCTTCCATCATCCCCAGTATGAACCTCTCTCTCTGATTCTTTTTGATATTGCTGTATAAGGGAGAAACCTCCACACATTGAATCGATAACTTATTTTTGTCGACCACCACCTCCAGTTTTGAGGTCGAAATCCACGAATCTACAAAATTCTCTCAGCTCAACTCAAAGCATCATTAATATCAATATCACCAAAACATGAAACATGTCCTAATTTTTAAAATATTATTGAGCTCACAGATGCGAGAGTCCCTACTCTCACACGCTTTCTCCTGCGGAATCTCCGCAGGTTAGACACCATAGGCCTTGTCTCTTTCCCAGTCAGAGCAAACTGCACTGCATCGTCTTCTACCAAACTTAAGCACATGGTCCACCTCATCCCTGTTTTCAAACCCAAAGGCTCTACCCTACACAGTTTTTTACGCTTCTTTACTAAGGCTCCTTCCCGGTAAGGAGAGCTTATTTGAGCAACGAAAAAGAACTCATCTTAACGTGTAAGAAAAAGCTTCAAAGCCCCCTTTAACTACTAAAAAAATAAAATGGTCATTGAATAAAATTGAGAATGAAGTAGATATACAGGTTAATCCAAGTCAATCATCTTTGACCAAAGCTCATTTTCTCTCGTAACCTCGAAGCACTGTCCATTTTCTTAAGTAGTAAAGCTCATTCTCCTCATAACCTCAAGCACAAACTCCATTTACCCACGCTTCAAATGATCATGTCTTTTTATCTCTAGCCTAGAAACGACCCACCATCTTCAGTCTAACTTTTAAAATCTCAGCCTCATTAGCAATTAAAGATACTTTCAAATTTGCCTCCTCTCCCAAATGCATCCTTTCAGCTAGATATCTTCTTTCAATATCAGTTTTAAGAAAATCAGACACCAAGGCATGGCTTTTCTGAAGACAAATTCATTTTCTCCCAATTGAATATGTTATCACAGCCAGCCCTTATGTTCAAAAGCGCATCTCACTTGGGCGTGTTGTTTCCTAGCCCACTGTGAGATTAGTCATGCGTATTCAAATTTAGCTTATTAAAGAAGACAATATGAAAGAATGGGAGCTTGTATTAAGCTCTCAAGAACATCCTATTATATGTTATTTATAGAAGGCTCCATATCCACTTGATTCACCAAAATATCCTCATAAAATCTAGAATATACAAAACTACCAAGATACAAGCTTTGTACAAGGTGTATATACAAGAATTCTCTAGACAACCCTAAAGTAAATGTCTGTTTAAATGTCTTAGATGGCTTTGGGTCTTTCTAAGCTTCCTACCATGTATGAGTTCAAGTTCGAGAGGCCAATTGAAGCGGTGTGCACTATGCAGCAAATCACAATGTGTATTTTATCGTTTTCAATGGCGCATTTCTTTTAGATAGTAAGTTTTAACAATGGAAAGGAAAGGTTAACTGTATATTAGAGAACAGCTTGATGCTCTCTTAGACACTCTGGAACATAGAGACAGCAAAATCCCAAACAAAATCCAGACCCTTTTATTCTTAAGAAAAATTTTATTCAATTCACATAACATATATAATCTGCATAA
This sequence comes from Tetrastigma voinierianum, assembly GCA_016808115.1. Taxonomy (NCBI): domain Eukaryota; kingdom Viridiplantae; phylum Streptophyta; class Magnoliopsida; order Vitales; family Vitaceae; genus Tetrastigma; species Tetrastigma voinierianum. The sequence continues at coordinate 106,937 of JAEQBH010006653.1, read as the reverse complement.
TGGACAATCCACATATTATAGTGTCGCTTACCAGATCTCATACTCATATTAGACATAGATGTAATCCAGTTTAGATTAACTAGGAAAAATGCCAGAGTTGTATGTGAAATCTGGGTTTAATATCAATATGAGTAGAACCAGTTCGAATTTACTACAAATAAAATGAAAGTCTATGATTCAAGCCAGATACTACTCATTCAGTAAAAATCTAAATATTTAAAGAAAAAAACATATTCATAGAGACAGTGAGTTCAACATTATTTTTGCCATACCAAAAATCATGCCAGTCTTTCCATGCTGAACATGCACAATATTTCCACATTCAGGAAACTTCCTCTCCAACATAAAATAAAATCATAATATATAAATAAAATGTGACTTCATTTATAATTGAAAACATTATCATTGACAGTTCAAAATTTATTCATTGAAACCTGACCTCATTTTTGCAAATCTAATCCCAGCAAATGAAGAAAAGCAAGTGAATTCAAATCCTAAAATAGCTCATGATTGAAGTATGTGAAACAAAAACTCACATTCAAATGAACCTATCTAACATTTCAGAAAAAAAGACAGATAAAAATAACATTTTGATATTTGGTTCCTGATTTTGAAAAGCTGTTTTGGTTCCTCAAAACAGGAAAAGGACAACACGCCTGGTTCACTTTTTCTGAAAAAACACTAACCCAGAACAGCTCAAATTTTCTGATCTGCATTTTCAAAAAAACGGAAGTGGCTGTATTCCTGTTTTGAGAACAAAAAACAGTTTTCAAAACCAGGATCCATACAAACCATTGGGCTTCTTCTCTGTCAAGATTTATAATCAGGTACGATAGATCAGATCAGAAAGTTTTAACTATCACGCGCGACGGATGGATTATCAGCCAGAGGCGGGCATAATGGATATCAGGATGCAAACATACTGGAAAATAACACAGACTGTTTGAATCAATATTTGATAATCAATATTTCTCATGTATAACTTGGGATGGTGCGACCAGTGCGATGGTTATACACGATAAGGGTACCTGGAGGATGACTCATTGCCAGTGCTGACGTCTTATGGGAAGAGGCATGGGCGGTGCCATCTAAAAAGAGGCGGGAGCTTAAGGAGGCCCAACATGGGCTCTAAAGCGGTGACAATGCTCCTTCGGCTCTGAAGAAGAGGAAACTCAATGCAAATCTTCTTTGAGGTTTTTGTGTTCTTGTTGGTGGATGGATTTGGAAATCGAGCTTTATGTTCTTCCTGGTTCTATAACAGAACAAAGGAAGACATAATAATTCAAAAAAGGAAATTCTGAAGTTTTAAAAACACGAAGGAAAAACGTTAAATAAGATAAAGTTTTGAAGAAAGTGAGCACGCTAAACAAGTCTTGCATAATAAGCATTAATATAGGGTTGACATATAGATCCATTCTTACTTATGACTTTTTTTGAGAATTAGCTTATCATTTAAGATTAGGATAAATTAGATAGAATTAATTACAACACGTTTAAATGTGAATTATATGTGTTTGATGCAGATTATTGAAATCTTTATTTAATTTTTAAGTAAATAGTTTAATAGTTGATTTTCAGATTAAATACATGAAGCCAGATATTTTATTCTTAATAACGGAATCAATATATCTTTTACTTAACAGGTTTTAAAATAATTATTATTATAATATATGATTAATCTATTAAACTTTGTTGTTTTAACTAATTTTTTTATATTTTAAAATGTATCTTTTTAATATAATTTATATGATAATTTAATATTTAAAAAATATTACGAAAAATTATAGAATACATTTAGATAAATAAATTAAATATTGAATCATTTATTTACCTTATTAATATATTTCAAATATTTAATTTAATTTTTTTGTATTTATCCTAAATTTATTAATCATATATTTTTTAAATGAAGATTTATGTTTGTTTATAAATTGAATTTATTGCTAATATTAATCTTATTTAAAATAATTTATTACTTAAGCTATTAACATAACAAAAAAATGTTATTTTAAAATAATTAACAAAATATACATATTTATGATTCCTAATATGGTTATATTGGATTTTCCAAAACAGTAGATATTTCATTTATTCAGTATTGAGATGTATTTTGAGAAAAATTTCTAATCTCATGGTGAAGCGTGGAGTAGCACGGGCCTAAGCGAAATAGGAGCGGGATTCGTGTTTTATTCACTTGATAATTGTTGTTAACGATTGTATTTTGGATTTATCGGATTAAATACTTTTTTGAGTGCTCTATTAGTTTTGATTATACAATTCAGTTTCTGGATTTATCCGTTCATAGTTTTGGGATTATCCAATTGCAGTTTTGTTTACGTCTTATAGTAGCATATTATATTGTGTTTTAATTATATAGATAATATTAAATTTCGATAATTTTGATAGTTCTTTTATTAAACTTTATCTTTTAGTTTGTATTGATGTGTGATACTGTGTCAGTCGTTAACGTCGAGATCGAGTTATTTTTATTTGTTTTCAAGTTTTTTGATAAAGATCAGAACGTTGATTAACTTGTTTACATTTCTGTTGATACGGTCCTCATCTATAAAACTGCACGCTTTATTCCCGCTACCGCCGTCGATCACACCCCCAGATCAACCGCCCAGTATAAGCCAATCGGTTCTCAGGAAGTCAAATTGAAGCCTGTATTTCAAACTCCAGGCAGCAGGAGGTCAATTGCCAATCTTGGAAATTACACTCTTTCAGAGAAGGATTGCGATTCCGCTTTCTCAGTTTGGAGAAGGATTCGATGAATGAAGTAGAAAACATTGAAAATTGAGAAGAGTCACGAAACGAGTCTCTGCAAAAGAAAAAGTGAGCGTCTCATATCAATCACAGCAGAAACAACAACAACCATAATTGACTTCACAACCAGATTGGATTTTGGTTGTTTGCTTGGTTCATGCCATTGATGACTAGAGGAATTGTAGGCGTTCTTAAGGTTCTTCAATGGGGTATATTTTCTTTTACTTTGAAAACTTAATTATATTCATGATATTTAAGTATATCTTGTTTGATTGTTTTAGGTTCCAGTTTCTTTGATAGTGCATAAAGAGTATTAAATTTTTTTTTGTTTTTTTTAGTTATTATTTCATGACAACACATATCCTTGATATATAATCATTACATTTTTAGATTCGTGTTTGTTGCATTCTTACGCCCCTTATAGTTTATACATTTTTACTAAGTGAATTTTAGATTCTATAAATGTTAGTAGCTGAAAGTGATATTATTGCATCTTCTTCTTCACCTAACCCAAATGGCCAATTTGAGAGACTCAATAATTTTTGACTTAAGACTACAAGCCTTATCTTAAGATCAATGATAGCGTCAGTTTGATGCCGATCGTCGCCCAGTGCCCGATAAAGCACAATTTGATTCAGTCACTGCATCGGTAAGTAATTTAAATTCAATGTGTGGTCAATTGACTCAATGCTGATCTGTCATCGAACAACAAACTCATGCAATAAATCAAAAAATGGACTTGCTTTTAAAACATTTGGGTAAACATGAGATAGGTGAATATGTTGATGAAACTGTTAGGAAACACATCGGGACACCACACAGGGGTTTCAGTCTTACAGAGTTCACATCAAATGATGAACCATAAAATGGTTTTGCATGACAATGCAGGTAAGATGAACCCAGATAGTAATTCATTGCTCAACCTCACACAAGGTTACCTCTGACGAGGAGACCTTGATTCAACTGGGATTGATTCTAACTACTAATGCATCGAAGCTTTACATTAGATTACTAACCATAAAGCCAGTACCCACCAAATCAAGTGAGAGAAGATGTAGCTCCTCAGCGATACCGGCCTAAGAGTTAGCGTGGTGTTTGGGGGTAGAGATCGGGATGGTGGGTTGAACAACCTCAAAGGACATCCTACAAGAAGTGGGATTCGTGCTCACAGATTTGGTGAGTAAGATGGATCCTGTATGTTTCTCTTATTGCTTAGTTGCTATTGAAGGGAATGTTTTGGATTGTTGATGATTATTGAATGGGTTGGTTTGTAGATAGTGCTTGGTAACTAAAAGATGTACTAGTAGAATGTGTTTGCAAGACGTAGCAATCTGGGTGAACTTCTATCACTTGATGAGCATTTATGAAGCAAAGTTGCAAGACAAGTACATTCCTTCCATCATACAAAGAGTCAATTGTTCTCCATCATGAATCAATCTAAAACAGTAATCTTAATTAGTTGATATTCACTAAATTTGAGGAAGCCCCAGACTTAGGTGTAGTGAGTTCATGCTAAAGTTATTTATTTGTCTATACTTGCTTTATTAATGATCTAAGTTGACGTTCAACAGTATCTGGTTGAATTTATATCACCTTCTTAGAGGATGCATGCAACATATAAAGATACGAGGAAGGTTCAATAGACCTTACTCTTTTTATGATTGAATCTGATCTAGATATTCGCGATATATTATGTCTAATAACATTAGAAAGACAAGAATAAAATTTTCATAACTCTATCTGTTGCTTCTCTATTGAGACTAAACTAATAATTGAATTATATCTAAAGGTAATAAACTCTTAGGGTCCTGTTGTGTCTACGTTGTCTGACTGTAAAATTAGTAGATGTTAACAGTGTTTGGAGAATAGAGAAGGCCAAGTGTGATCCTTTAGATTGTCTGGCGTGAGATGGTCTTCAGCGTGTGATGAATATCGTGTGTTGGTGTGGTTCGATGTATGCTATCCTACAGCGCAGATAATGATTATTTAAAAGCGCGCTAGTATTTTTCTGGGCAGTCTTCAAAGTGGAGATAAAAATGTAAGTTAATGATTGATGGGGGTAGTTCAATGAATGTGGTTTCTAAGGATCTTTATTAAATTGATGCCAAACCTGAAAGTAGAACCACATCCAAATCCATTTTAGAGTAGCTTAGGTGGTGTGACCTTACTTGCCTCACTCAGGTGTCTAGTCTTTATTCAGTACAAGGGGATTATAAAGATGGGAATCTATTGTGAGGTCTTCTACATGGATGTTGCCACATCTATTCTTTTGGTAGCTCTTGGCTTTATGATCTTAATGTTTAATTTTGGTAAAGATAACATTTATTCCTTTAAGTACAAGGGTAAGAACATTATTTTGAGACTTGTTAAGCCTAAAGTTTGCAATGGTAAATGTGACATCTAAACACAGAGGAATTTGCATATTAAAATGTAAAGTTTGAGAGAGAGGATTTGAGGCCCAGTATGTGTAGCATTAGTGGCAAAAGAGTTCCCTCAGTTTACGATTATCGATGTTCCTTTGGAAGTGAAGAATTTGCTAGATGATTTTACTGCGATATGGTGCCCGATAGTTCCTATTGAACTACCACCTTTAAGAGACATTAAACATTATATAGTTTAGTTCGAGGTTCTTAGCTTGTCTAACCTCCCACATTATAGGATGAATCCACAAAAAGAGAGAGATGAAAACTGATGACAAGTAGAAGGACTTTTAGAAAGGAGATTTGTACTAGCATGTACCAAGTACTATCAGTTATGACTTTGTTGACCACTAAGAAAGAATGGATCTTGAAAATCTGTGGCAGATAGTGAGTATCAGCCAAGATCACAATCAAAATATAGATTTTCCATCCCCTAGCGGATATGAGACCTATATTTGGTTCTGATTAAGTTCTCTCTGCATTAAGTTTATTGTAACTTAAGAGAAGGAAGAGGAAGGAAGGAAGAAGGATATTATTGGAATGGTTACTGATCTTAAATTATCTTGATAGATAAGAAACAAAGAAACTCGCCATCATATACTTTACATCTTCATGAATATGGAAAGAAATTATTATGGATTTGTTTACCTTGGATTACAGTTGATGAAGACCATGATTCTTTGGTTATTGTTGATTTTCAAATATTTGGTTTATTCTCTTAAAAGCGATGATGCTTCCACATATTCATAAGTGTTTTTTTGAAGTTGTTAATTACATGGTTTGCATACCATTGTATCTAATAGGATGTAAATTTGTTAGCCTTTTGGAAAACCATGAGTGGCATTTCTCTCAAAGTGCCTAATCAACTTCATCTATCAGGTGATGAATGAAGTAGGGTTATTAATCATAGTCAGATAATATGTGGTGTTGTTCAGGGAGTGGAAAAACAGTGCTGGTTCAGTGCCATCAATATTTGAGTTTAACGTAACAATTCTGTGTTATTCATTCAGTGAAATCCTTTTCCAGGATTGTTGTATTTCTCATTCACTTTCATGATCTTGCTCTTTACCACTCATAATGTATCAGTTATATAGAAAACTTTGACTATATCCATGAGCTACGTCAGGATTATGCAAAAATTTATCTAAGTAGGTATAATTATTTTCTGATCGCATCATAGATCTAAAAATTAATGTTGATGACTATCTTGCAGTTGCGTTGATCACAGAAAGAATTCCAAAGCGTTTCAAAAGCTTTATGCAGAACCATGACATAATTCCATCATTGGTAAATGGATCTGTATATCTTGATTTTCATGACCTCAGATCGTTAGCCTCATTTTGATGTGAAGACTTACTACCTTCTGAGGCACACCGGGCCTTCATCTTCTGAGTGTGCGCCAGTTGACTAGCAAAGGTGCTCTTTAATAGCCTTTGTTGCTTTCCAGTGAGGTCTGTCAGTAGAATCGTGCGGCAGCCGGGATGGGACTCTTTGCTAACTCTTCACTGGGTGACCTTTTCTTGCTGTTTTCTCATTCATATGCACAATTATAATAACCGGAAATTCTTTTACATATCATCCCAATCTAACATTGTGATCCAATTCTCATTCTATCTGTATCTTAGGTCCATACTATTGTATATACAATTTCACCATTACAAATATTTTTATACATGTGAAATGAGGAGTTGAGGCAGTCTGATGTTTTTATCATACGAGATGGCATATTGTTCCTTTTGATGTAGGATGTCTATCCTCTTGCCTTACATTATTTTCTGGTTAAACCCAGGTCTTAGCTTTTCTGCAGCAGTGGAAATATCATCATGGATAACCAATAACATTAGTCGTTACAATATTAATAACATATATATTTTCTGAACTCATAGTCTTTCATCTTTTGAGTTCTATGACAGCCATTCATCTTAATACATACTGTATTTATTATCACATACCTAATATCTGCTTTTCATGTAGTGGCTTCTGCCTTCCATACTATACTATTCATTTCTTATATTATTTTATCATATATTTTCCTTATCGATCTCTATCATTTGTGTATCACATACATTCAGGTTTTCTGTGGATTATAAATTGGCATTTCAATGGATCTCAGAGAGGAACTTTGTCTGTTTATCCTTAGATAATATAATGTGGATTTCGCATTCATGATATCATTCACTTGACTATAGAGTCAACCATTAAGTAGGATTAGGAAGAAAATCGTCATGTTGTCATTAAGGTAGCAATGTGATTTCACATTCTTGATTTGGATTCCTTTTAAAATTATAATTGTAATTCAAACCCAGTTCAGGGGGTCGTCATATTGTCAATTAGTATCATCTGTAGTTTCGTAATACTTATAATTTAATCATATAACATTTCAATCTTATCATTGTGTATGTGCTTCTATATTTCATCTTGTGTACCATATAATATATACTCTATCATTTTTCATGTTATTGCTTGCTCATCCATATACTGCTCTGTGCTCTTCATATCTTTATATGTCATATACATTCGTGTCATTGACACTTTATTTCTTCATTACTTGTATTGTCCCTTTGTTAGAGATGACCAGTTGTGGGGATAGAGCAGAAGTCGGGCGCGAATCACTATCTATACTATATATTGGGACTCTCATTGACCTATTAACACCGGCGTACTGTACCTATTGGTGCACAAACAATTTCAGTAATAACAAAAATCATTTGTACATATACAAAAGAACTACAGGTAAATTGTCCTGCAATTTATACGCATATCACGAGGAGTCCATTGCTTATACAATTACTTATATATGTACATATTTAATAGTGTTCAACATTACATTGTTGCAAAAACAAAAAAGACTTATACATTATACAAAAAATCTTCAATGGACCCCTATTGATGTATTATTTTCATTTAGCCTGGCGATGTGGAAGGTTCGAGTCCTCAGCCTCTGCAATTTCTCTACGGATTGAACACCGTGCTAAGCTTTACGCTTAGTGGGAACATAACATGGACAACCCTGATGGCGGCCCCCATCCTGAAACTTATACATATGCACATCATATATATATATATATATATATATATATATATATATATATATATATATATATATATATATATCTAAACATATTTATATAACGCGTATTTCTGCATCTTAGTATTCCCTATTATGTCACTTTTTCTGTCCCATTCTATATCTTTAGCATCTCCTTTATTTATACTTTTTTTGTATTCCCCTATTTTAGATGCTACTCTTCCTACCATATCTGTGTTATCTTTCATGTATTTATATGTCTTTTCAATGTTCTATTCTTTGTCAAAGTTACATAGCACATGTCTCTAGTCTATATCCTTTCATCTTTTGATTAGATTTACCTTTACCAATTCTTAACTGTACTTGTACTATTGTATGCCTCATTATGGTGTTTGTCTTTATGTGTTTTCATATCCTGTTATCTGTACTATTCCTACTTTTCTTGTGTTTTTATACCTATTTTCCTTATCGAGTTATAATGTACTTCTTATTCTTGTAGCGTGCATTGCTTTCATCGCTGCCAAGGCTATCGCTATATCATATCCTATTACTTTTCGTATCCATTTCCTTTGTGTATACTTTTTCCTTTTTCTTTTATTTTCATGTACCTTGTATTCTATGAGTGAATTAAGAATGTGTGAGTGTACCCGAAGGTATAATGCGAGGCAGGTGATCTCTCTGATAATACCGTGTCATTTATGCGAGAGGCAGTGAATAATAATATGCTATCACATTGCCCGAAGGTACTATCATTGTACGACGTGTTCTATCTATTGTGGTGACCCTTGCGAGGCCACCACAGTCAAAACGGGATCTATATCATCGACCAAGGGGCCTCAATATCTGTCTGTAGACCAATAACAACGACAAGCGTATGCTTCCTATAGGCATGCCTATCTATCCTCACGGTTCTAAGCGGACAATCAGGCTTTGTGCATTTTCACGTACATATCTCACTTTATGAATGCTATTGTTATCTGTTTATACTTACATATATATATATTTACTACTGTGTGATTCTCCAGAACTGTAGCTTCATTTCGGTTCTCATATATCTATATAATACATATATTCATATCTTTTTCTATCATTTAGTTTTGTCACATCATATATTCTAGCGTGTTCCATCTTATTCTTTTACTGTATGCTCTATCTTATATATATCACTACGTATTTCTCTGTTTGTTCTTAGCATGTTCTATCTATTTATTCAACATCATCATATATAATCCTATCATATACCTTTCTCTTCATATTATTTAATCTTACATATGTGCCTATCATTCGTGTACTTTAGACTATCATATCTTATGACATGTTCTATCACATCTTATTATATTTTATGACTTATACCTATCATATCTTATGACATATTCATATACCTTTCTATACTTGTACATTATGCAACCTATGTATTCTTATTCCTCTATGATTCTACTTTATTTAGAAATTGGAATCAATCGATATTCGGATCATCGAACTAAAGTATGGCATTTTCATACCCGACTAGTCATTTACCGATTTTTCTGGTGACCGTTTGTATTACTAATTTTCGGGAGTCTTAACCTCATATTTTGACACTATGTCCTCATAATCATTTAAATCTAAGATGTAAAGTTCTATTCGACTGGAATCCACTGATTCGAACAGGAACTGGTCTGTCAAGAAACAACCAGGACTTCTCTATGTTCAACTCTTTGAAACCAGAATTTGGTTTACTGGTCCCACTTCTAGTGTATTTTTGGGCCACTTAGGATCAGAATTTGGCGATGCCTTCTCTTTAAGTTTTGTTCTCCTTGAAGTCAATTTTAATTGGCGCTTGGTCCTTTAAATCGGATAAGAAATGAGTAAGTTATGGCCAAAATACTGGCCCAGTCAAAACTGGAAAACCAGAACAAGTTGTACCGGTAGAACTTAACTTCTACCGGTAGAACTCCCAGCCAAAATCGACCAGAATCAAAGCGGCGCGGTAGAACTTCAGCTTGTACCGGTAGAAGACACGAGAATGCCGGAATGGTGTTTCCTTTTCCATATTTTGATCCTCGATTCAACTCACATGCTTCATCTGCACTTCAAGACCACTCCGCCTTCATGTAAACTCTTTTCTATAATTTCCTCTTTCAATGCCCACCTATACAACAATTTATCTAAATTACTCTCAAATTACTCTATTGCTGATTATTATCCATACACAACCCAATCTGTGTGATTAGTTGGGGTTTGTTCTAAGCCCTAACTCATTTGCCTATTAACTTCATGAATTCATCCTTAAAGGGAGGATTATATACTTTACTTGTACTCTTTAGGTTTTATTCACCTTACTCCATGATTATTGGTTTAGAATGAAACCCTAGCAAAAACCCTAGATTTGGAGACAACTAATAACTATACAATTACATGGAAAACCATTCAAAGCTTTAAAACCCATGTAATTCCATACCAAAAATCCAAGTTCCATACCTTTGATCTTAGCTTGCTTGATCTCCTTCCTTTCTCTTCCTCTTCCTCTTCTTCTTCTCTCTTTCTCTCTTCTCTCCCTCTCCCTTCACGTTTGTTTTCCTCCTGAGGACCTAATCTTGATCTTTAAATCCATATTTTCTAGGAAGCATGTTTACCCCTCAAAATATTGGTACCAGGTCGAGTTTGCTTATTTGCTTTTTAAGCCCACCATGCATTCTATTTGCAAAAGCAATTTATGTCTATAGTCACTCTTTGGCCTCTAGTTTATCTTCTTGACTTATACCCCTAACTGATAATTCAAAATTGTCTTAAGTTTCTCACTTTCAGATTACCTCTCATTTCCAGTTTCCACCTTTCGCATTCATAAAAGCAGTCAAATTAAACACAAAAATACCTAAACATGTCGAAAACGACTAGGGTTTATTTTGGGGTGTTACATGTATACTTATTATCACATAGCAATGCTATGCTTCTCATATAATGTCATGTACTTTTATCATTTTCGAATCATGTGCATATACTTGTCATTTGTTTATGTTTATACCATAACCTTAGAAGTGGATAAAGAAGCTATAAGGGTCAGAAATGTACTCAGCATCTAAGAGTGGTCTATAAGGGCAGAAGGCATTTGTTATCATTATCTGAGACAATGACCATCCCATAAGGGCAGGAAGGAATTTGGCGAGGTCAAGCCCGTTAGTATCTTTGCAACGTTTTTCTAACAGGCATGCGCATCTATCCTATACTGATTCTCTTGAGACAATCCGGTTATATTTCATATTCAGTACATATATCATATTCTAGAATAATTATTTGTTGTCCAATCATGTAATATTTACAACCATATATTTGTATCTTTGCATTTTTCATATATCTTTGCATTTTTCATATATCTTTTAACTTCAATTTACTGTATTCATAATTCTTTACCATACATGTAACTATTTTCCTATTTATTTATTTTAGCATGTGTTGTCTAATGTATACTTCCTAATCTCATGTATTTTCTACTATATTCATTTCATATATTTCTATATTCATATTATTCATTTATTCATATCATATCGTATATTCGTATATATTAACTTTATTCTTTATCTAATTTATATCCTTCAAATAGTCAAGAATTTTGCAAAATCAATTGAATATTTCCAATATTCCCGATCTCCAAAATGCGGGGCTAAATCTACGACTATTAGACGAAACAGCCTATGCCATTGGCTTTTAAGCTAAAATATTCCAAGTAGAAAATTCCTTCTGTATGGGTTGTGGCTCAAGATTTTAATCTTTGCATGGCTCGCGTCGTGGATGTTTCTCTCTTGGTCAGACCAATTACGATCGTCGAGTAGTAGTTTGAGAAAAATACGAAACTTATTCCAGAACTTCTTACTTGAATTATGTGAAATCCGTGTTTTTGGTACTCCGCAGCGTAGCCCTGCGTCGATAGATGAACTTTACGTTCTTGTGATAATTAAAATAATCAACTCGTGATCAAGAAAATAAAAAAAAAAACAAAAAAAAACTCTCTCACGCTCATCTCTCTGCTCGGCCATTGCCAAAATCTGCTCCTCCCTATCATATATATATATATAAGCTTAAGGTGGGGCCCACATGCCCCCCTTGTCCCTCTTGGTCGAATTTAGAACTTGAAGCAATTTATTTCGATGCGATTTAAGTTTAAATAATCTTAAATGGAGCGTTATTCTAAATATTATCCCATTTTAGTTTTTACCAAAAATGCGTTTTCAGGGTTAATGACGGCATCGTTGAAAATCGTGAAATTTATGACTATCTCAGGAATCAACAGTGATTGGTGCCTTCTTCGCAAAGGCGGGATTATGACCTGATCGGTTCTTATTAAAGATGTGAGAATTTCTAAAACACGGCGTTCTGACAATTTTACTATTATTGCTTTTAGTTTCTCTTCTTGCATTCTAAATCCTTCTTCTTCTTCTCTTACATTAATTATCTTGTTATCTTGGATATATATTCTTATATTATGACATTTGGGTCCTCAAATGTTGAATTACACCCTTGATTTTAGTACTAATTCCATGTCTCTCGTTTTATTTATAAAAATTCAATTTAGCTTTTATTACACTATGTATACCAGCTATTATATGTCATATTTAGGTGTTACACACCTATGCCTTCATTACAATTTCTAAGAAGCGGTGGATACTATCTTTGTGATGATTTATGACTTATACTGATCAGTGTAGTTGTGGATTGTAAACATCAAATGGCATGGTAGTCTCTGCGGTCGATCTCTACTTGAGTACCGGGAGGATGTCTTGATGTCGTTTGATTAACCGTTGTTGGATTTTACCTTTTGTCCACTCTTGGTCGATTCACACTAGCCGGAAGGCGGTGGCGTGGGTAGGCAGCATATGGGCTTTAAGCGAAATAGGAAAGTACGAGTTGATTATGAATTTTATTCTTATTAGTTATTTAACACAATTGTATTTTGGATTTATAGTTGTAGTATTTTAGTTTATACGTGTGGTTTTTGGATTTATCCGTTATGATTTTTGGGATTATCCATTGGATTTTGTTTGTGTATAAATAACACCTTATATTATTGTTTTGGTAGACTTGATTAATATTGAAGAATTTGATAATTTGTTATGTTTCTTTTAACCGGCTTTTGTTCATTATTCTTCGTGGCAAAGCTCGTCAAAAAAAAAAAAAAAAAAAAAAAAAAAAAAAAAAAAAAAAAAAAATATATATATATATATATATATATATATATATATCTCTCTCTACTATATCTCTCATATATATATATATATATATATAATGCTCTCAAATAAGAAATTTATGTTGATTTTCTATAATAATATTTTTATAATGTAGTAAAACTTTCCTTCAGACACAGGATCCTCACTTCCTAGATAAAGCTTGCCTTTTGAAACTTTGAGCAACTCTAGCAACGAAGTAGGCATGTGGACTATATTCGTTAATATAAAATTCAATTAATAGATGGCAGTGACTCAGTAATGTCGAGGATATCACAATATTTATAATGTGGAGTCGCGTATTATTATTGGATCTAATAAGGATAAAAACTACAGCTACATCTAGATTTATTACACTTTGAAGTTGTTTTTAAATATGTTTTTAAGTTGTTACTTCTGTTTTGTCATCTTCTTTTGCCAAAATAATCAAATTTGTCCCAGTAATTTTTTAAAACATTTTTAAGTTTAATAAAATTTCTTCATTTTGGCTCGCAACTTACAAATTTAGGTTGATCACAGTCGAAAAATTGCTGTGAATACAAATTGATTAGATTAGCTCGACACGTTTTAACCCTCAGTCTGATAAATTTAACCTTAAAATAAGTTGATTAACAGTTTCTTAGCTCTGTGCAAACACTAGTCAAATTTTCGATTCTTGGGTTTGACACAATCTTCTTCTCCTATCAAGTGTGTCTACATCATCTAGTCCAAAAAATAATGCCGCTTATGATTAGGCCTGGGAGGTGTTTTTGGGAAGCCTATGATTTACTTTAGGGAAAGTAAGTCCGCAAATTATACAAAAAAAAAAAAAAGTAAGTCCCACAAAAACAAAAAATATTAAGAAAAAATAATTTTTTAAATAAATCAAATATAATACAAAAGTTCTTAAAATTTTTGTTTAGTCAATACAATAAGTTTAAATAAATATTTTTATTTTCCTTCCATTTTATTCATACCTATTTCTTATTGCCGAATATCTTCGTTGGTTTGGTTTGCAAGAATATATATTTTCCAGGATTTTATTGAAGACTCTTAATACACAATATCTTTTAGAAAGGACGAATAAAGAGACCAGACATCTGGAAGATGAACGAAAATTAGAGGTTCATTCAATGAGATTAAAAACAAACAAACCTGTGAAATACGTGGTCCATTCATGATGAAAATAATCATTGGAAATGAAAACAACAATACCTGAAAACCAAATGGATTCTGGCTTTCTCATGAAAAACTTTCAGGAAAAGAAAAGACTACTCAGGCCAGTTGGTTCAGTTCATCATATATAGATTCGTCTTATTCTTGAAAGATTCCGTTGGGATGCCTCAAACCCAGACATGAATATGTTCAGTTCAAATCATTTTCGTTTCGTTCTCTTTGGTTGTTGTTTTCTTTAAAAAGATTGTTTCCTCAGATTAAATGCATTATATTCATTTTGTTTAAAGTTTGTTTTCCAATGGATTCTTCTTTCTTTTGAAACTGTTTCTTTAATTATAGATTTTTCAGAATGAATGGATTTTGTTCAGGGTTTGAAGCATGGGACTGTATATATCTGTTTCATGTCAATCCTTTTTTCATGCAGTTCAGTTATCATCTTTTTCAGATTTCTCTTTTTCATTTTTCTTTATTCTATTATCTCTTTGATGGAATTCTGTTGACCAAACAGTTCGTTCTCCCAATCCTTGATGGATCAAACTGGGTGGCAGGTCCTCTCATCTTCTCTTCTCTCTTTGGTGAATTTGGGGGTTGCGACCTCCTTTTAGTGAATTAACCCAAAATTTCTTGAGATAAATCTTTTCCTCTTTCTATCGCAGTTCATTCTTCTTATCTTCCTCTTTCTACTTTTCCTTATTATTTTTAAATCATTAAAACACTCTCGTTCATGTGTAAACAATTTTAATCTTTTGTTTTTCCGCCTATGATGTTAAAATATACTGCGACCATGGATAAACCCAGAATTATTCCATTGCCCTAATATAAGCCAAAACCTCAAATTATTTCAAAACAAGGTTAACATCAAACCAAACCCGAACATTTCCAAACCTAAATCCTTCTTTCGAACCATAATTCAAAAGCTCACATATAAACCCTAAAAATACCCTATAATCTTTAAGTATTCAGACATACCCTTACCACTTCAAAGTTCTCACATGCTTTGGCTACATGTCACTATAGATCAGTCATGGTCTTCTTATTTGCATCGTGAAAGTAAATTCATCCATGCCACTCTTCTTGCCTCACTAGAGATGTAAATACGGTCACATCCTTATAAAAAATTTCATATTTTGCCAAAAACTAATATATTTTAATGGTAAGTAGTACAATTTTGATAAAAATATCAATGGATCAGGTAAAAATCATTTATTTAAAATATTCATTTAAAATGTTAATATTCATTATATCTTCTTCTTTATATATAATAGTTATATCTAAGGATATTAAATATTTCATTTAAAATATAATTTATTTAAATGAAATGACTACACATAAAATTAAAATATTTTGTAATATTTTTTAATAATGATCATTTATTTATATTTTAAATAAATAAAAATTGAAAACTTAAAATAAAATTTTAATAAAAAATTAGAGTTAAGAAAAAAAATGGTTGGATGAGTGTCCCGATGGGACTGGAGTGCGAAGAGGATCGAGGTCAGGAGAGGGAGGAGAGAGATGAGGAAGAGAAAATAGAAGACGGAAGGAACATGATTATGAGTGGGTGTACACACATGAGTGCCCTCAGCCATAACATCTCTTCTTAAATTGTTTGACATGCTTTCACCAGATCGGTCAGGATATTCGCTAATTTGAGCTACAGTAATGCCAACTATAAGGTTTATTTGAATTAAAATAAAAATTTAAAGAAGTGTAACAGTAAAATATAGGATAAAATGAAATGAGTTTTATATTTCCCAATACTATCATGATAATAGAAGTTTCTGTTGAATAACATATATTTATTTTTAAAAAATTTTAAAAATTAATGCAAAAAATCTTAAATTTGAAATGAATATCTACATTATAAAGTAACAAAATATTATTATATACAAATAAAATATACATAGTTTATGGTAAAGTAAATAGACGAGATAAACCGTAAATGAGAGTCGGTGGTCTATGTTTTTACCTACCGTAATAAATAAACCATAAAAGCCATAAATGCCACTATAGCAATGCAATGGATGAATGATCGGTTTAATCCTTCAACTTTCAACCCCTTTACTTTATACTTGCCCTTGTTCTTTTTCTAAGATTTATTGTGGCTAGTGGATCTACTACCTTTCTATGAATTATTATTATTTTCTTTAATTTTTAACAGAAAAAAAATGTTTCGCAAGATCGCATGAACAGAATAGTTGAGATGAAATTTTGACAAATCTTTATATATAAACTATAAAGAATTAGAGATTATGTAAACCACAGTGGACAAATATATAAAATTCTAATCTCAGTGACAGTAAAAAAAATGTGGTATTGATAAATATGTTTTTCTAGTTTTTTAATTTTATTTTTATTTTAGAGAACAAGCTTGTTCCAAAGACAACTGAGTTCTTCCATTATGTGCACAAGCCCGACACCTCATGGTATGATAAAAAAATAGACACTAAATAAGTTCTTAATAAGATTTCTTATTTTCTTAAACTGTTTGAGAAAGAAATATTTGATAGAAGACACTTTATGTAACCTTGTTTTTTATCCTATTTTATGTTTATTATTATTTTCATCTCACAAGAGTAATTCTAATGTGAATTTAACTAAACAGATATTTATTACCCTCTTATTCAAGAATTTGAGCTCTTTTTTTACATTATTCTTCTGCTTGCATCTCCAAGCTGCGAATACTCCACAATTAGCATATATATCCTCTAAAGAAGAAAGATCTAAGGAAGTATATCAAAAAATACTATTATAAGTAATATATTTACAGATCTCCGTCTTATGTTGGATGAAGTTTTCATGGCTAATAGTCTCTATCCATGTAATAATTATTTTTGGCATGTTGAGTGAAGTATTGCATTTGAGCTTTAGTATTATTGCAATTGAGCTTTACAACCTAAGTGTCATTTAAAAAAAAAAAAAAGATCCAATCAGGGACTATTACAGAGTTTTTAAACTTTATGAACTGTTGAAGATTTGAGGTTTGTGATTCCATTTCAATAACTTAATATTTTATAACATACCTCATGTTTCTTCTTTTTGAGTGATGTAATTATTCTTATACATTAGTAATCATAGTATATCTGATTTATTTGTATCACCACTGTAATAGTGTAACACAACTCTTATTTTTACACTCAGTATTTAAAAAGTTCCATTACTATTCCATTTATTTTGGAAATAATGCCATATCCGAAATAATTATTTTTTGTTCTAAATCTTGATTTGCATTTTATTAGTGAAAATGTTAGAATTTCTAAAATACAGTTGGGAAAGAATAACCTTATAAAATTTCGTCTCAGGATTTCAATCCTCTGAAATGCATTGAATAGTTTTGAGCTATAAAAAACATGCTGCATCTTGTGTGTCTCTTTATTTGTAGTTAAGTGTCTCCAAAAGCAGGGTTAGAAGTTTAACTTGGTCCAATCGGTCGGCAAACCTTTCATTTGGAAGGGTCCCATCTATATCTTCATTTTAGGTTGACTGCATCGGCTTGACCGATATTCTTATCACGATGGGCAGTCCTATCCATTCCTTATATATATATATATATATATATATATAGTTTTAATTCTTAGTCATATCAAGCACTCTTGGCCACGTCTGAGTCGATTCGACCAGTCAGTACTGAACCGTGGGCCTTAAAATGCAAAGTCTGATTCGGTTCGAGCCAGGCTATGAGCCTCATTTCTTTCGATCTAACCACCCGACTCCTTGAAGACCTGATGTAGCTCGACTACAAAGAATAAAAAAAATTAAAAGAAAGCGAACAAAATAAACAGAACGAAATTCTCAAGTTTTCAATATCATATCAAGTGCCCTAAAACCAATAACATAAGGTGCTATTTATAAGCACCAACAGAAAACTCCCTATCGGGCAAATCCAAAAGCCCGTTAAATAATAACTAATATGATAAATCATCATTAAACTTAGGCTATCTTGTGTCATTTTAGATGAGGGCTGCTAAATCTTCAAATCATTTCTAGGATGAAGAGAGCTTCGACTCGAGAGTGAGAGGAAGGTAGCAAATCGTAATGAAAGGATCCAAATGGCGAAGATCATCGCCGTGTATCAAAGTAGCATCGAAATCGGGGCAGCCATCAGTTCCACAATGAGGAAACCGCGAAAACCGTCATCTTTAGTAACAAACTCATCAAGGATAATATCCGTCATCTCATATAATATATCGCTGCGAAGGCATAGTGGATGCACGTTTGCTAGCTTCACCTACAGACACACTAGAAGGTAAAGTAGAAGGCCCACACAGTGCGCACCTGCAGCCAGGTAAATCTACATTGAAAAGCTGGGCTATGTTATGTCATTAGGCAAATCAGGAAGATATGCATTAGTCGGTTCCTGAATGATATAATAAAAGTCAATGGCTCTTGCATAAAAGTTTTTTGAAGCGTTTTGGAATTCTTTCGAGTGAATCATGAAATGTGATATTCTGTAACATTAAATTCGCTACGATGCACATCGTGACCCGGTTTAGTACTCTTCATTTTAGAAATATTTTGCCTAATCTCGGCATGTAAGTCATGGATGTGTTTGAAATTTCTACGAGGTTGAACACACGCATGTGGTGGTAAGGAACAAGATCAATGGAATTGTCTTAGGGTGAGTAGCCATTAACAATTTGAAAATGACTTTCACCAGTTGAACGGTTAACATAATTATTATAACCAAGCTGCTTGTCAGTCAATAATAACACCATTTGCCCAACTAAACACCTAAGCATGTCACTCAAACTACGATTAACAACCTGGATTTGTTAGTTTAAGGATGTAGTAATTTCAAAGTAGTGTCGACGATTTCCAAAGAGTTTTCAAAAATGGTGATAAATTTCACATCCATATAAGATACAATGGTGGAAGGCAAACCATGCAATTTAACAATTTCTCTAAAAATAATTTAGCAACATGTGAAGCATCATTGGTTTGTTACACGGAATAAAATGTGTCATCTTAGAAAACCTATCGCTTAACAACTCAAATAGAATCATGTCCTCTAAACGGTCTAGGCAATCGAGAACAAAGTCCATATTAATATCCTTCCAGGTTCATGAGAACATGTAAAAAGGAGTATATAAACCGAGTGTTTTGTTTCTTAGCCTTAATATGGCCATATTTTGGCCTTTGCAACTATCTAGCAACATCCTTTTAGAGAAGGCTAATAAAATCTATCTTGATAATCTGACGGTTTACTCCCAAAATCGCCGATTCAAACCACTGCATGCATCTCCCAAATTAATAATCCCTAAATGATGTATTCTGATGCACAATTTATGTTTCAACAAATAAGCATTTCAACAAGAAAGTCTTATATCATAGCCAGTTACCATTACTAAACTCACACAAATAATACCAAAGTCAGGACATGCGGAATACTCATTTTTCAATCTATCAAACCTAAGGACATGAGCACTCATACGATGAAGTGTAACAGTTATTCGACTAAGTGCATCAACAACTTTGTTTTCAATGCCAGCACAAAGATTAATCACAAAAGAATATTCATTCAAGTAACCAGCATGTCTGACATTTCATTATTTCTTTGTGAGCAAAATCTTAAAGCTTGATGGTCGAGAGAAAACAACAAAAATTGATGAAACAACAATCAAAACCTCCAACAAGACTGCGCATAACTGCTCTTTATCATATGATATGTGTCTTTACGCATCATTGAGTTTTCACTAAAAGCTACGGGAGTGACCTTCTTGACTAAAGACACCACCAATACCTACACTTGATGCATCACAATCAACCTAAAAAACTTTGGTAAAATCAAGATATCTTAAAACATATGCCTTAGTCATTTTGACCTTGATTTCTTTGAATGTCTGGCTAGTAGCATTAGACCATTGAAACTCCTCATTTTTTAAACGTGCATGATGGAGCCATAATAGTGCTAAATCCATATAAATATCCTCTAGAAAGAAGCTAAACTATAGAAAACCTCAGTCTGGTGATGGTTTGAGTTGGAGCCATCCAGTAACTATTACTGGATCAGGTGAAATGCCATGTTGACACAATAAAGCTAAAAAGCCATGGTTGCAAAAAGACTCACTTCTTAAAGGTTAAACATAAAGCTTGGCCTCTCGAAGAGTGAGAAAAACCTATCGAAGGTGTTCTTAATGCTCTTCTTTGGATTGACTATAAATCAATATGTCATCAAAGTAGACCACTAAAAATTTACCAATGAAAGGCTGAAGGACATGGGTCATAACTCTCATGAAAGTACTAGGAGCATTAGACAAACCAAAAGGCCCTTGACTAACCCTCGAAATAATATCATGTTTTAAAATGTGCAGTTTCCATTCATCTCTGGCTGGCACATTTGATGATAACTACAACGCAAATCTATCTTAGAGAACCGACTAATAGATCCAACATATCCTCAAGGCGAGGGATAGGAAAACTATATTTGATTGTGATTTTATTGATGACTCTACTATCCACACACACTCCAAGATCCATCTTTCTTAGGTGTCAACAAAGTTGACACGCTGGAAGCCAGGCTATGCCTAACAAATCCTCTAAAAGTCCTTTACTTGCCTGTTACGTAGCTCCTCTCTCTCTTTAAAGGATTTATCTAAAATGTGGAAAGATTAGGCAGTTAAGGCCTAAAACTAATCTATAACATATTAGATATCTCTTAAAGGCGGTAGTTCATTAGAGCGACTTATCGGGCACCATATCAACAAAGATCGTCTAGTAAATTCTTCACTTCCCAGGAACATCAACGTAGAAAGATAGATGAAACTCCTTTACCTCTATGCTGTGCTATACCAGTCTCAATTCTCTATCTCTCAAACTTCTTGCATTTTAAATTCAGGAAGTTTAGAGATGTCACGTTTACCATTGCAACCTTTAGACTTAGCAGGTCTCAAAATAATGTTCTCACCCTTGTACTTAATTGAATAAATGTTATCTTTACCAAAATTGGTAACATTAAGATCATAAAGCCAAGGGCGACTTAAAAGAACATGGGAAACATCCTTGGGTAGCACATCACAATAGATTTCATCCTTATAATCCCCCATTTGAATAGAGAGACTAGACTTCTGCTTTGGTGACAAAAGCAAGTATGGTCATTCACCCAAACTACTCTAAAAGGATTTGGACGTGGTTCTACTTTCAAGTTTAACAATTTAACAGCATCCTTAGAAACCACATTCATTAAACTATCCCCATCAATCACTAACTTACATTTCTTATCTCACTGCGCCTTAATTTGTGTGAAAAATACTAGTACGCTTCCAATTATCATTATCTATAGTTGTGGATAGCACACATCTAACCACACCAACGCACGCATCATCATTACAATCTTCATGAAGATCATCTTCATCACCAGAATAATCTAAAGGATCAACAATTTGGTCTTCCTCATCCTCCAAACCTTCTATAACATCTCTATTTGATACAGTTGAAGATGACGAGATCTGATCTGACCCTTGTGATGACACTTATGACATACAATCGATGAATTACTAGCCTTAAACTCAATAGGGCTCAGGGAAGGGGATTCACATAGGCAGACTCTTTACTCATGTGTTATTGGGCATAGTATTACCATTTGATGACATGGATTATGACTTAGGCGTTTATGTGTGCGAAAAGATGGTTTGACTGAACTTCTGAGCTTCTGCCAGAGCTATCACGTGTAAATTCTCTACAGTGTGTGGGCATACATTCTCTTTTGAATGTCAAAACTAAGACCATTAACAAAATGAATGCAAACAGAAAATGGATCCTCGTACAACAGGACTCACTCACTGACTAAAACCCCATCAGGTTAGAATATTCGGCTACTCAGAGTCATTTGTTTTAGATTAATCATGTTGGAGGAGAACAGGTGGCTCTTATATGATGGAGGAATGTACTTTCTTGCAACTGCTTTCCATGCTCCCTTAATGGTGATGTGGTGGTTCACTGACAGAATCTGTCTTGCAACACATTACGCGATTACACTCTTGCATTTGAATTAGTGATTAATTCATTTGTAAAACAAAATCCGTTCACTATTAATCATTTCATACCAATCAAAATATTCCTCAATAGCAACTAATTGTGGGTACCATTGGCTCGGGCTCGGTTCCCCTAGCCAACCGGCCCAGCCCAAGGGCCCCGATGGGACCAGGCCCTAAAGCCAGCCGACCCAGGACAGTGAATAGGCCCAGAAACGCCCGGGCGACTCTCCGCCTAGGTGCCTGGGCACCTCTCACCCTGGATGCCTCCTCTCCCGATGCGCCCTGGTGCCCGGATACCTATCACCTTGGACGCCTCCTCTCCCGATGCGCCCTGGTACCCGGATGCCTCTTCACCTGGATGCTTTCTTTCTCGATCAGCGACTCTACCAAGCGAAATTGCTAACCGACTCTCTATGATATAAGTATATGTTCTCCTAAGAATCAGTCTCCCCGCCTCCAACGAAATAGGAAGGCACTCCAACAGCGACCCGTTTGGGAAAGCAGTTACATAAAAAGAAGAATAAGTCATCCTTCCGAGAAATAGAGCCACCTTCCCTATCTTTATGGGGAGAAATTGTCTCATAGATCTGAATCAGTTCTCCCCTCCATAAAAGAGAAAAGAATCACACAAGATGAGGTAAGTCATTCTCGATTGAGATAACTACGATTACAGCGGCTCCAATCTCTAAAAAGAGCTAGCTTTGTCATCGGAGGAACTGACAGAAACACCACCATCGAATCTTCTTGTTTGTTTGTAGTTCTGTTCGTGGTGACTAGTAAGATGCCTAGGCAGTCCAGCGCCTAAAAATTAGGAACTACAATTGTACCGTTTGTGGAAACCGCGAGCAAAGAAATCTCAAGGTGATACGCCGACATTTGGCTCGAGGTGATCTCGATCTAGGAAACTTTTAATTCTCGGGCATCCAGCGGACGTGGACTCATTGTCATGTCTAGCAACCCAGCAAACCTTCCCCCTGAAGACCAGTTTCTCCTCCGGCGCCAAGAGATGGAGGCGGGCTAGAAAAACGAACTAGGCCAATTTGGCCGAGTTGCTTTCGAACACGTGATCGTGGAGGGATAACAGCGCCTGAGGCTAAGTTTAGAAGCACAGGCAGAAATCTTGGGGTTCTCCACCGCTCATCATTAGTCAGAATCAAAGGCAAGGGGCGTTCTTTGTGACATTGACCTACCGGCGGATGACGAGTTATCTTCGGCGGCTCTCCTCCCAGGAAGTTCTTATCTTGACGCGCGGAGATCAATCTGAAGAAAAAGACCCCTCAATGACCAGTGAATCCAATTGTGCGTATGATACCGAGTGTGGATAAAACAGTGGACAGCGTGATGAACCGACTCATGAATATGCACGGTGATACTGAGGCGTCGCCCCAGGTACCACATCCATATTTTCCTCCTTCGGAGTTGCTCATGATAACCTATAACCCTTGAGGAACTGGCATATGCTCTGCCTCCTCAGTCGACATATTCAGTTACCAGGGCCCCCACCAGGCTTCTCTGTCTGTCTGCGCCATATGACCAGCTCCGATCAGTGATCTGTACACGACAGCGATGATTCTCATGTGGGACTGATCGACTTCTGTAAAGTGATGCAGCGACCTCAAGGGCGAATTTGGCTGGTTGAACCAGAGAGGTGTCAACTCATTCGTTAAGTCTGGTAGCGTTAATCTCCGATATATTTTCGATCGTGAAGAAAGGAATATCGGCTCCATAAAGCTGTCACTCAAACGGAAGTGAATCATCAGACTTCACACGCGAAGTTCGGACAGAGCCATCAGATTGATATTTACGGTATGGATGTTCATACTAAGTTTTCGAAGAAGCTTTGGGCTGACCACCCTGTTCTTCCAGTCTTTATCCTGATCCGCCCGCCTTGGAAGGGAATTGTATCGTGGTGAATCAGTTATCCCCTTATTTGGAAAACAGCGTTCGGGATCTTTCTGACACAATAATGCTCACCAAGAGTGGCAAGCTAGCCACAAGAGCTCATCAAAACGAGAAGAAGTAGCTAAAACAAAGGTGGAAAGCCCGAGAAGAACGATGCGAAAGAGGAAGAGCCCCCAGTTCCTCTCTAACATAACGCTAATGGATCCTACCCTTATCCGGACCTCCTCATTTATGGGCCGAAAATTCCAATTTACGGAAAAGGCAAATCGTATTTTGATTACAAAATTGTTATTTCGGTTAAAAAATCTGGAATTTATTCTCTAGATCTCGGATGATGACGGACTTCACCAGTTGAATCAATCTATAAAATCTAGCTAACATGTAACATTTAATAAAAGTTAAAGGATAGTCGAGATTACAGTATGCGTTTTGGCATTGTGATTGAGTGCGTAAACATTTGATCTCGACGAGTCACATATAACAAATGCCCATATTGCCATAAGTGGCGTGAGTAGAAAAATATAAGAAAATGGGTGGCAGAGATGATCTTGGAGTGTCAGCGGAAGAAGGACATAATTGATATTAGTGGAATTGTTTAAGTGACACAAAACAAAGTATCCAACAGTGTTAATACAAATTCAATTATGAAATGAAGGAAGGAAAAAAAAAAAGTTGCCGAATGAAATGGCGATTTTCTGAAGGCATCTGCACTTTCTCGTTTGCAAGCGATCCAACCGTTGGAATTCGTCGGGACAAGAAGGAAAGGCGCTCTCGCGAGAGGAGAGAACTGGCTTGATTCATCAGTTTAAAGTTCAATTAACTCCTTAGAGGTAGAGTTTCTCCTACTTGGTTTTATTCATTCTTTAAGTACTTTGCAGATGTTTACATTACAGACTGTGAGAAGGCTTAAATGAGAGAGGGTGGTTCCAGTGAATCTAAACTGCGGGACCAAATTGATGAATTTTGAACACCAGTGACGGTATTATTTGCCCGGCTGATTAGGTTGTTCAATTGAATATTGTATTAAATCATGTATTGGTTTGGATGGCGAATGGCATTAAATCACGAGTTCCTTTAATTGAACCGATGATTTGTGAATTTTTCGGGGAATAGTAGCAGGGTTTCACATTCACAACGAATATTCTCAAAGCTGTTCCTGTAAATCATGTTGATCCAGTGATTCAAGTTAAATTGCTCGTGTTTGATCGTTGCTTGCAGTGAGCTAATTTTGTGTATGAAATGAGAATTTACATGACATAGTTATTGTAAATTGAATTTTGTAAATATATGCATGTTTATATATTTACATATGAATCATTATTAGGTGCGCGCTACATAATTCCATATGCCTTTAGAACACCACTAGGACTATAGGAGTGAGTGCATGAGATGAGTTAGAAAATGATTTAGGAAGTTTATCTAAAAATGTTCTGTTATGGAGAGGTATTCAAACTAAAAATATATTATTGGGCATTTGAATTGATATACATGGAGTGATCAACAAATAATATCAAATGACAGAGGCAGAGCGGGTCGATATCTTATATATACATGGGAGGGTTGTCCCTGAGCAAAATAGCCATTCTCAGCTCTAGGAGCTTGAAAGGTGTGAGGGAGGCTCGATGAGGACTCGAGTCGAGAGGATGAGTTGGATGACAGAGTAGGATCATGCATTTGTGATGTGTTCTTTGGAACCAGTGCATACTGTTCAGGAGGCCTTCCCACTGAGGCGATTCCTCCCGAGCATTGCTTTCAGCACTTGTCGAGGATACTCTTTGCAGTGCAGGGCGTCTGAAGATGGCTGTAAATCTCTGAGAACAGATTAGAAAGAAGTCGGGTTGGCTTGGTTTATGATATCTTCTGTATGTTAAACTTCTAATTTTAATATATGAATTGTATAAGAGTAAAAAATATTTGAACTCTTGTAACTATTGGATATAGTTGGATTCATAGTTGGTATGTATGATGAGTATTGTTTATGGGCTGCAGTGGCCATTTTATATATTGGGATTATATTATATTTGGGACGGTATCGGTGTTACTTCAGGTGAAACTCCTCAAATGCAAGGGAGACTCACTTCCCTGATTCTGAAGTGTGTGGGTGGCAGGCATCATGTTCTGGGTTGTGGGTAGTCAACGGACCACAGGTTTGGGCCTCTACAGTTCAAGTGGGCCCCACCTGAGGCGACCTGGTTCAACGCAGGAATCTACAAGGTGCGCGATTATCGCAGGATCTCATGGCCACGAAACCAACCCTTTGCCAAAGCTTGAAATTCTAGTGGCGGCGTTGGTTAGGCACCTCGAAGATATATTCGAGTGCTGCGGGGCCGCGTTAAACTCCCACGGTCAGCCGGGGTCCTTGATGAGGCATGCCTCGGGCCCTTGGCCAGCCATCAACTTTATCTTTGCGAGGGGCGGCGATGGCAATGCTCCAGATTAGCGAAGAAACATCACTGCGGTGAGGCCTGGTCGAGCAAATTGGTGTGGCTTGAGAACATCATAGTGGTCAGCCGGTTGCGACCTGTCTTTCCCCCCCATTAACCTTACCCGGTGCCTCCTCTTCTGATGCCGCCATACTTCACATTCTGTCGTTTACAGTGTCGCGAGGGTTACGATGATCGAATTCAGTGCAACCGATTTACTACTCCGACCTTTAAGCGGATAGAGATCTGCGCCAGTCTCTCGGTCCGTGGTAGGGTTTTGTCCGGTTTAATGTTTTACGTGCGGATGGAACATGGCGCTTTCGGATTAGAGGCGGATTAAATATGCAACAATACGTCGCCGTTCTCGGTAGGTGCTAATGATGCGAGTCGGGCTCGAGTTCGGTCGCTCGGCTCGGTTTCGGCTTCGAATCGAGCTCGACGCCGACTCGAAAGCTACGACCAAAAATAATCGAATGAACCAACGCCGGCTTCGGGCTGGCGAAACGAACTCGAACTCGAGACAGGCTCAAACTCGACTCGAGCTCGAACTCGAGTCAGGCTCGAACTCGAACTCGAGCTCGATAAATAAAATTTTACACTGGGTAAATGAAGTGGCTTTGAGAGACCGACAACAATAATTCACAATCTGAAGAAGCCAAAGGCCCCGGAAAACCGAAAAGCGGACAACACCTCCCTAAAGCCAGGACATGGGCATCGGCCGAAACAAAAAACACCGAGAAACCCCGGGGCTGCGTGCTTTAGTGCTGGGGAAAATGGGAAGAAGGTAGAAAACCTTCCCCAGGAAGGAGGAATGACAACAACCACAACATAACAAACCACCAAAATCAAACTGGGACCTCAAGGTTAGCAGGAGAAAACCTACCAAAGCAGGCCACACCCGGGCAAGGAGAAACAAAACCACCACACTGCTGGTTGTGACAAAGGTAACAAAAGCCTAAAGCACAGGCCTGACGCAAACTAACCAAAGACGCTTTCTGCTGGACCTGACTACAACCCGGGCACAAGCAACCATACATTGAAAGTGGCAATCATCACGACAAGGATTGAGCACAGGGAACACAACAATCTTCCGGCGCCCAAACCTGACCTTCCGCTCGATCCAATCTAGCCGGGGCGGATAACGACAGCTACCCGCCAAACCCACGCCGCCAAGTGGGGGAAGGCGCGGAGGAATACCAGAAACAAGACCCAAACAAAGCATCCCTCTCTGAACCCCCTCGAACACAACATCCTTCGGCGAAGGTAACTCGTGTAAATCAAGCGAATCGGTCCCAGCAACAACCCCGAAGTCGAGCGGCCAAACGCCCCAATCGGAGCAACCGCGAAACCACGGCAGCTAGCGACTCACCACACGGCCGGCCAGAGACACCATACCCGGCTCCGAATATTATCGATCCTCCACACGAAAGCGACGGCGTGGTGGAGCCACAATGATCCAGCGAGAACCCATCGGGCGAAAAAACATATCACCTTTTGACTGAGCGGACCGCCTGATCATCAAAGCGGATTCTTCCACGGGGCCTGTCCTCAGTTTGAGATCGGATCTCTGCTCACGGGCCGTTTAATGGAATCGGTGGAGTCACCACTAGCTTCGTGGCCTTCACCGAAGCCCCAATCGCCGGCGTCGTCTGAGCGCTCTTGGAAGACGCCATCACCGGAGCCTTAACGCCATCGTAGAAACCCACCAACCGGCCGCCATTGACTCCGCCGAAGGATCTAAGATCAGGGTTGAATCCACTCATGAAGCGTCCAGGGGACCTGGCGATGGCATCGGTTTGGCGTGGCCGCGGGCATCCTCGGCCAGCGTGAGCATCGGACATCACCGGCGTCGCCACATCGCCTTAACGGATTAAGGCTGAGTTCGTCCAAGCGAAGATCCCACCAGGAAAACCTCAACACGCCGAAGAGGCGAAATCACAAAGTGTATATCGACGGGAAACCCGTTTCGGGGGAGAGATGAGGATGAAAATGGAATAATAGGGAAAGAAAAGCGAAGAAAGAAGGCGAGTCACGGAGGAGGTGCGAGAGGGCGAAGGAGAGAAATGCCTGTTCTCTAGGGTTTTTTCAGCTAATTCATTAGAGATTAGATTAGGTTTTTTAAATTAATATATGGCGGTTGTTTAAAGAATTAGGGTCGTATAATTGTTATACGAGAGATGTTTAATCTGCGTTTATAGATGAAGTGACTTGATTATAGTTATAAATCGGCTTTATAAATTTTTTTGTTAAGGAAATATAGCGACAACTCATTCAACGGAGTTAGCAATTTATTTTGTTTCGGGGCTCCGCCCGATCCTGGGGGCTCTTGCCCCTGACCGCCCATTGTTCGGCCAGTGGGACCATCGCCAGTGGCCTTACAGGACAATTTAAATGCCCCATAAATGATTAATTGATTCATTATAATCACTGATAAATGATGTTAGATGTATGTTTTGCATGGTGCATGGTTATGACCTTTTTATATGAATGGATTATGTGTGTTGTTCAACGTAAATTAAATACGGCTGAGTCGTGCCTTTTAATCTCTGATTCAAGTTGTAAAAATCTTTTCTCATCTAATTCCCCTGCAGATACCCAACTCAAGTTGTGTAATGTCGATTAAGAATAGTATTAGATTAGATGTTTGGACCTTTAAAAGCGGGCCCAAACTTCAAAGCCCACATTTATCCATTGTTGTTGGGTTTTCTACTTAATTGACAGATTAGATTTAGTCTCTCAAAATGTTTCTTGAGATAAGACTCGGAGGTTAAGTTAGGTTAAACACATCTTATCACGATAAGATCATATTAACCTTAGCAGTTTGACAAACACATTTTATCAGATAAGATCGTGTTGGTTTCGATTAATGACACATCTTATTAGATAAGTGTGTCTGAAAACCAAAGGGAGATTTTGAGGGATCGATTAAATAACCAAATCGTCATTTTATAGAAACTAGCACTTCTAACACCACTTTGGTTTTGTAGACACCAGTAAGCAAAGGTCTCAAGGTTCTAAGCTTGAGAGAGATAGAAAGCAACTTGAGATCCGTTGTGCCGCGTAGGCGGTAGCTGCGAAAATCTGTTTGTGTGGATACGTGAAACGAACACCAGCCAATTGCTGAGTTTGACGATCGTTCGAATCAAAGTTTTAACGCTACAAGAGGTAACATCCTTGTCCAACGTTTACAATTCAGCATTCACTTGGATCTTGGTGCGGTATCTAGTCAGTAACGTAATTCTGATATTAATTTTATAACCCAGCCGGTGATCCTGGCGAGGTGGTTTTCTTGACCGGAGAAGAAGTCAGACTATTATATGGTCGAAAAATGGGTGTTGGATGTGAAGAGAGAAGAGGATGGGTGAGGAAGGGTTGAAGGAGAAAGGATCAAGCGACTTTTGGTAAAAATTTTAAGTACAATTAGATAATAACATATCACAAAGAAAAAAGCCACCTCTAAAATTATTTGCTCTTTTAACGCCATTAGTGATATATATCCGTTTATAAACAACCAAAAATTTATGATTTTTAAGAATACAAAATAGAGATAAATTTATCATATTCTCTTAAATCTTTTTTAAGAAAATTAATTATTTTAAAATAAATATATTTATAACTAAATAAATAATGAAAATTTATGATTTTTAACAATAAAAAATAAGATACCATATTTATGACATCCCCTAAAGTAAAGATATCAAATTTAAAAAAAAAACTTTTAAAATTTTATATACAAAATATTTTCGAGTTTCTCGCGAGCTTTTCGAGTCGAGTTACGAGTTGCTCGACTCGACTCGTTAACATTTCGAGTCGAGCTCGAGCTCGAGTCGAGCTCACTCGAGTCGAGTTTTGACCGAGTTTTGACCGAGTCGAGTTCGAGTAGCTCGCGAGTTGTCTCGTCTCATTAGCACCCCTAGTTCTCGGTGGTAGAGGACTTGGGGCCATACGATGCCATCCTGGGTCGGGTCTGGCTACACTCCATGAAAGCGGTACCCTCCACGTACCACCAAACAATCAGCTACCCTAACTAAATTAGGGCGATGAGTGCCAGAGGGGAAGCCGATTGCGCACGATAATCACTATCGACTCAGTCGGGGGCCGCGAATAAGGGAGTGCTCCGTGAGCCATCCCTTAAGATTGACCTTACGATAACAATCCTGATCATCCGCCCAGAGCGCTTGGGGATAAGAAACCGCTAGCAGTTGATCCTTGAAACACGCCCCCTTAGCGGCGCGGACATATGCATCACATGTTATTACCCTCACAATCGGCGGGAAGGAGGCCCCGAATCATGCCATGTCTTTGCAATTGAGCGATGTATTTGCTTGGACCCATGCGGATATGGCGGAGGAATAAACCCACGCATGCCTCACACAAGCAAATGTCGTCCCATCCGCCAAGCCCGGTCGGATACAAAAAGTGACACTCATCCGAATCGCCACTTGGTTATCCAAACCCGAGGTCGAATGTCTATGTAGACGGATTTATCAGACGGAGTTAAGTACCTTGGAACCTTTGCAGCGTGGTGGTTGACCAAAGAGAGGTCAAATGGAGGTATGTGTGGATTACACGGACCTCAATGACGCCTGTCCAAAAGACAGCTTCCCCTACCCTGCATAGATCAGATTGTGGGCTAGCCCGGCCGGAGCGCGCGTATACTATCTTTACAGGCGGCACTTCTCAGGATCTTACGAGATCCCGTACACCCCGGATGTGGAAAAAACATCTCATCACTCCCCATGGACTCTTTGTTACAATGTGATGCCTTTCGGCAAAAAAAGAATGCGGGAGCCACCTATCGGAGGTTGGTGACGAAGATGTTTGTTTGTACTCGAACTGGTCGCTCAGTGATCTATATTGATGATATCTTTGGCGTGTCAGCGGCGGATCACGCTCTGGCGTGCAATGAACATTCGACCTCCTTAGAGAGTATGGTATGGCCCCGAACCCCTTAAAATGTGCAGCCGGGGTGGTAGTGATTGTAACTATGGTAGCTTAGAGAATAGAGCTAATCACTTGAAGCAAGGCCATATTGTCATGTTTTATCTCGAAGAGGATCCGGTATTGATCGGCCGGTTAGCTCTTGGGCGTTTTATTTCCAGTTCACGGACGTTTGAGGCAGCCTACACTTCGCTACCCTTTGAGGGGGAGCCAAGCGGGCGAATGGAATGAGAGTGCGATAGGGCATTCCACGGTAATCAAGCAATACGGCCAGGCCCAGATTCTTGGCCGCGGGTGTGCTCTACTACTGAAGCCTACGATATAGCAGTAAGCGCCGCCCTGTTTAAAGAATGTGGGGACGCGAAGTTGAGGCCCGTGTTCTTTGTCAGCAAATCCTTAACCCGGCGAGAGACCCGGACCTGCGCCACCTGAGCAATTTGTAGCCCGCCGGTTGTGCCCGAAGCTTTCGCCCATACTTTCAGGCTCGTCCCGTTGTGGTGCCTAAGCCCGATCTTCCGCCAGGGGCACAATTCATGGAGCACGATATGCGGAAGGATGACCCGTTGGGCCATCAGAAATTCATGATGGCACCATCGGTACAAGCAGAGACTTTCGAAGAAAGGGCAATATGGCGGCCTGTCGTAAATCCAGCGACGGACACACGCCTGGAGTGGCTTGAGCTAGTGGACACTCGTTGTATGGGGCTTCAGGCAACTTGGAAGCGGGCGGTGGTCTGCAATTAACTTCCCCCAATCAGGGAGGATTGAATAAGTGATCTGATTGGAAGCCCGATTTGCAACAAATGAATACGAGGCCATAGTAGCGGGATTTCGAGCTCGCACTGCATGTGGTCTTCAGCGATCTTCGGTTTAGAGCGACTCCGGCTAGTTATCCGGACGATTCATAACGATCAGATCAGGATCCCGAATGGTGAAGTATATAACACCTAGTCAAGCGAGAAATTAAGCTTCCCTCTCGGCAGAAACTTGAACATGTCCGGGGCGTAATGAAGTAGTCTGCCTTAGATTTGTTGTGCCGTTGGAATGGGAAGCAGTATTTCTCCCGTCACATCAGCCGGTTCCTCAATCTTTGCATGCGAGTAAACCAGATGAAGTTCTGCGTCTGGTTATACGACTATACATATGCGAAGTACACAATGATGAAACTGAGGCTCACGAGTTGGATTCGGTGAATTTGTTTTCCATGATAGACGGTGACTATACAAGCGATCCACTGGTGGGCGCTGATGTCCTAACCCAGCGAGGCCAAAGTATGTATTGGCTGGTCCATGAAAGCATGTAGAATCACCGGGAAGAACTTTAGCACGGGCTCACACTTAAGGGTATTATTGTATTATGAAGTCGAGGCCATTGGGTCGTTGAAATGTGACCCTTGCTAGCGAATGTCCCAATCTTAATCAGTGCAAGACTTGGTCTCCATCTCTAGCCATGGCCATTAAACTCATGAGTTAAATATAGTCGGTCGCTTCTCATTGCCAAGCTAAAAAAACTATTATTAATTATATAGATAATTTTAATAAATGGATGATGCACTTTCGTCAGCAAAAAGATAGAATGTTATAGTTTATGCGGAAAACATTATTTGCGGTTGGCATCCTAAGATCCAATGCGTGTCCGATAATGGGCTGCGGTTGGCAGTAGAGCCTACTGGACTTTGCGAAATTGAAAATAAAAAATTTATCTCTACCCCTCATTGCAGAAAGCAATGGCAACAGAAGCCTCTAAAAAAGCCTATTGTACCTTGAAAAGGCGGTTAGACTCCGCTAAAAGGAAATGATGAAGACTTCCCAGGGTGCTCACGGGCTACGGGACCCTTGCCCGAAAGCAAGCAGGCATCTCTCATTTCTTATTTAGCTTATGGGATGAGAAGCGGGTTATCCCCATCGAGTGGTGCGCCTACCGTCCGAGATGCTACGCTGGTCGGAAAATGCGGAATCGATAGCTAGGGAGTTAGGCGTGGGTAGTGGGGCTGAGAAGTCGCGACAATGCGCATGTCCTGCGCCGCTGGAGAACTCTTATAACGAGGCGGGTAAAGCCTCGAGGTTTTCGGTAGGCGTGCGGTCTTGAGGAAAGTTTCGAGGAATATTGGGATCCAGCATTCTGGGGGGAGATTCTGACGAGTGGGGATGCTTATCTTCCGTGACGTGAGCCGCGATGAGGTCTGTGTAAGTCAGCAGGGATGGACCCCATCACAGAATGTGAGATACCTTTTGAAGGTATTATCAATAAAGAATCTCACTGTTTTTACTTCTTCATATTCTCATATTATTCCAACCTCGAGGTGATTCTAAGGCTGGGATGACGATAAAATGACTGTCAAACTGCTTACAGGTATCTAGTTGGTTCGATTTCTAAGGCCGATGGCGTAGTAAAATAAACCTATCGCTGATATAGATAACTCTAAGTGATGAATCATCTAAAATCGGATAGGCGTAGTCAAATGGCTATCGACCCAGTAGATAACATCTAGATGGTGAATCTAAAAGCTCGGATGAATTAACGATAAAATAACCTATAAACTTATTTATAGATAACATCTAATTTGGTCAAATCCTAAAAAAGCAGGATGGCCAGGTCAAATGACTGTCATTAGATAACATCTAGTTTGGTCAAATCAACTGGATGATTCGGTCAAATGACTGTCGGCGAAGCGCAGATAACATCTAGGCCCGGTCAAATCTAAAAGCCCAAATGGTTGATCAATGACCTATCATTTAACATAGATAACACCTAGCAGAGTGGTACCAAAAGCACGGATGGCGTACGTAAAATGACCTATCCGGGCCTTCCTGTGGCTAAGCAAACTGCAAAGTCCAATACAAACCAGGACGACACAGTATCAAAACGTACAAGAAGTCATCAAACAAAAAGTAACGAGGAAAGAGAAAGGGATGTAAATTGTTTAATGCAAAAACACTAAATAGTTCAAGTCTCGCCTCACAAAGCACTCAAGTCCTAATTAGTAAACGCATCCTTAACCCCGCCGTCCAACGAAGGCAGAGGTATGGAAGTAGCCTCTCAGTGGTGGTGGAAGTGCCTTCTCCGAATGTTCCTCACGCTATGACTTAAGCGGATCGAGGGCGGGCGTGAGCTAGCAGTGCTTGAGGGAACGGGGTTAGCAAGAACTGCAGGTGCGAGTGAAGATGGCGACATCCGTCAGGATTTGAGGCTTGCTCACCGCATATGTTATGGTAAAAACATAACGCGCCATAGCCATAGTTGAAACGGCGTGTTGCGGCTTACGCGTGAACCAGCCTCCATCGCCTCTCTACTCGGCAACAACCTTTTCGGGAGGCGGCGAAATCATCGCTTTATGGTCGGCTCGAAATCTTGAAGTGGCTGCGTTAATCTCTGGCGGTTGTTTCTTATCCCCACCTTTGTACAAACCTCCCCCACCGGGGACATTCCTTCTGGCGGCTTCGCTCGGACTCGCGCCTTTGGCGCGGTGCTGCGGCGCTGGGCTGTGTTGAACCCAGGTAGCTTAGACTCCATGCGTGCTCGGGTATTGGCGCATGATCTCGATTTGGCATTCAACACTGGTAAACGCATCCCTCTAGAAGCGCCTATCTGGGGTGGCCGCTGGCGATTTCTAGCCTCGGCTCTAGGCGATGGCAGCTGCCAACTTCGGCCTCAGCAATGGCGCCTCACCAATCTCCACTTCGACCATTCCCGGCTGGACCACCTCAATTGCGGCCAGTTCGGCGCCCTTAGCCGAGCTGAACTCGTGATGCTGAGCGTCATGTTCGAATAGCGGCGACCTTTGCAAAGAAACCATTAGGAGTAGCGGAATTCGCATTGGCGCTAATGTCCGCATAACGAAACTATTTATCTTACGGTTAATTCGGCGAGCGTAGTTCGCGATTCTGAGACTTGTATCGGGTCATTGATAATCCCTTTGGATGTCCTTCTTCTTTGGTGATGCGCGAGAGCGCTCACCAAAATCAGTCTGCTCAGACCGCCACGCGACAACTCTGACATCCGAAGCATGTGCGGATACAAATTGTTCAGCCGTCGATTCGCGGACTCTCCACGGTGGAAGGCTCTAGCGTATAGCAAAATCATCGCTACCTCGTCGCCGGGAACGCGATATTTCCACTCGCGGGGCTGCGATCCGTGTTTCATAGATTCGTTATAATTTGCTCTCAATGATATCTGACATGGCGGCCTGAGCGCATAAACTTATTTGCTAGGTTGGCCCTCATCCGTGGAAGAGGATCGCGAGTCTGGGCCGGATCGACCTCCTTCGACTCTATCCGGGAGACCCCTCTAGGCTCTGTTTGATCTGTGGGCCCCGATTCTGGAGAGCCAGGTATGATAATGGCTTTTGCACCTCAGTCACCCGCCAACGGCCCAGTGACGTGTGATCTCACGCGGCTGGCGGGGCGATGTGATCATGGGTGTTGCCGCTTCCTCTTGCTGGCGGCGTAACAGTCTAGCAGCCCTGTCATCCTTTCCTCCCGTTCCTCCTCCAAATCCTGGAAATCCTCGTGTTCGACACTAACCCAGGGAACGAAATCCTCCCCCTTGGACCTAGGCGCGTTCCGTTTCCCGGCTACTCCTTTCTGTTTAATCCTTTTGGCCCACTTTCGGAAATTAGATCGATACAACACCACCAGGCGGAGTAGTTCGGGCGGTACTCTGATTCTAGACTAGGGCAGGATGGCGAACTAGAATCACCAGCAGGGTCGACAAACTGGGTAAAGCTGTACCTTGCACCGACTTGATGCCTCAACTCTTGGGCGTGGGAGGGGCTGAGCCTTTCGAGCGTGGATGTCGTAGGTCGGCAATGAAAAATGCTCCCCTTCCACGGTCCGAAGGCAACGGTTGAAATTGCGGGAGAAGTGTAAGCGACGGGTTATTGCCTCTCAGCGAGATATATTATCTCACGGTCAAAGAATATGGTGGCGCTCACCTTTCGAAATCTCGATGGCTTCGCGAATTTATCGAGCTTCGACTATCACACTACTTCACCAAAGCAACCATGACTTTCCTCTCACGGGCGAGGTTGGTGCATCGTAGCCTGCCCAAATATCAGGAAAAAGTGTGAGCCAGTCTGTTGACACACGCTGAAAAAGTGAGACCAGATTTGATGTTAAGCAGGCTTGGGAGCGGGGGTCAGTCGGGGTCCCCTCACTATGGCGCGCTTCGCCTAAGTCGCCTGGATTCAGTGAAGAACCCGTTAACACAACTAAAGTCAGTTTGACCAAGCGCGTAGACATCGACCGCCACCGCCTATTCGCCGAAAAATATAAATTATGCGGCTCGACTAATGAGAGGTGAGTTGGTACAAAGAGGTTCAACACCTTGATGCCGTCAAAATCTGAATAGCGTTGGGGTGGATAAGAGCTGGGGGCGCCCGGGTGAAATGCAAAAACTACTTGACAGGAGGATGGCATGGGAAGCGTAGCCGGGCGCAGGTGCTCGGGTAAAACACACCATTATGTTCTCCTTGAGGTAGACTCATCAGTCACGTCCATCTTGCAGGTCATTGTTATCGGGCACCTGCCGCGGTAAGCCGTGCTCCTCCATGCGTCGAGGTGAAGATGATCTTCGCTTCTGCGAAGCGTCTTAAACGCCACTACGGGCGGCCGCTCGTGAAGTCTGCCCATAACCCCTCTCAGATTCTACAAGCTTCTTATCAAATGGGAGAAAGCGAATATTAGACTCTAGCCATATACCTGGTGATGCGGCGCCTGCCCCAAGCCTTGCGAGCCACTCGGGCGGAATGAGTTTTAATCGTGTCTCCTCTTTCGAGGCCTTTACGGCTGGAAACCGGTCGCTCGCCACGGTCCGGCTTATTGCGGGGTGATGATCTTGTTTCTTGAATGGTGCGCGGTGCTTGCAGCAATGCCTTGACGAATGCGAGGTTAGACCAGCCTATTCACAGCAGATGGTCGCAGAGAGGAAAGCAGATAAACCCAAAAAAAACAAGAAGGGGGAAAAGAGTACAACTTAATGATGCATATCACCTTATGGCTGCACGCCTAGGAGCTGCGGTCGCATTTGTGCCAGATGGCTAACCGTCTGCTCGGTGGTTTGTCATGCAGCGCTGTAGCGCTAGGGCACAGTAGACGAAGGTGGGCCAAGCCCAGGGGCCCTTAACTCGGGATATTAAGTTAACGGCCGGCCCGTTAACAAGTTACATATAATATTCAACCCAGGCCTCGATTGGCGGGAGATGTCGAATAAGTCACCACTACAAAAATTCTGATAAGACACTAAGTAGTGAAAATGTGCTGTTTATTAATTGCACCAAAAAGGTGTTCGACATTACATAAGGATGCTTGTTACCAAGAAATCATATTAAAATATGACCAACTAACATTCAAAACTTACAATACACCCGAAATACAAAAAAAAAAAAACAGGCAAAGCATCCATCGCCGGAACCGAGAAAGAAGTTCTGCAGAGGCTAAGAAAGAGGAAAAGATGAAGATGGAAATTTGAAGAAAGGCTGCTGACAGAGGCTAGGAGAAAAGATGGAGGTGGGGCTGAAGAAGTGGAGGCTTGAGTCTGAGGTTGTGGGGGTGTCTTCGGATTCCATTCAAGTTTTAGAACCTCAAAGACCCAAGAGTCAATTTAAACTCCGCTCAAACCATGCGGGTCTGCAATTAGATCCATGCTTGGAAAGCGCGCTCAAATAATCGATTACAATCATCCTTCATCCCGTAATCCCCAGTGCGAGTCTACGACTAGCGTTCCATTATCCTTCTACGATGAAGGAACATGGATAACTTGATGGGTATTCGTGCCCTCTAGCCTTTTACGCGTACTCTGGTCTCGAAGTTCAATAAACAGCTATAGCATCTAATGCGGGTTTCAAAAAAAGAACTACAAATTCCACATTGAAATTCAACAACATTGTGATCTCTATTCTCGATATGACGGTCGTAAACTTGTTTCTTTTTTTCTAAGCTGAGGGACGATTACTCCGACCTGCAGGGGCATTATAAGGTACCATTGGCCGGTACCAGTTCTCCCTATTGATCAGCCCAGCCCAAGGGCCCGATGGGACCAGGCCTTAAAGCCAGCTGGCCCAAGACAGTGAATAGGCCCAGAAAGGCCTGGGCGACTCTCCGCCCGGGTGCCCGGGCACCTCTCACCCCGGATGCCTCCTCTCCTGATGCACCCTGGTGCTCGGATACCTCTCACCCCGGATGCCTGCCTCTTGGTGACCTGGTGCCGGATCTATCACCCACGACGCGCCTCCTCTCCCGATCATACGGTGCGGATGCCTCCGCCCGGACTAGCGGCTCCGATCGTGACTCTACCAAGTGGCCCCTTAGCCGACTCTCCATGATATAAGTATGTTCTCCCCAGGTAAGTCTCCTTGCCTCCAGCGAATAGGAAGGCACTCCCCAACGTGTTGATTTGGGAAGTAGTGCAAGAAGAATAGTCATCATTTCCAGAAGCCAGAGGCCACCTTCCCCTATCTTTATGGGAAGAAATCGTCCACTCTCCATAGAATGTGAGTCCACGTTCTCCCTCCATAAAAGAAAAAAGAATCACACCAGATGAGGTAAGTCATTCTCGATTAAGATAACTACAGTTCTAACGCTCAATCTCCCAAAAAAAAGCTAACTTTGCCATCGGAGGGACAACGGAACACTACCGTCGTCTTCTTGTTTGTTTTGCAGGTTGCAGCCGATTGGTGACTAGTGAATGCAAGCGATCCCATGGCTACGAGAATTCGGGAGACTACACTAACCAATCGGAGAAGCATTAGGATCATTCACCTCAGTTGGGAGCACTACTTGAATGTTTTTGTGATCTTCACTGGGTTGTCAACATCCCTGCGAGTCTCTACCCCGGTACCCAGTAACCCTAAATTTGGTATCAGTTGGGAAGCGACATCTTCTCCGCTATTTGTTGATGTTTGCCTTGATGGTTGGTAATCTAATGGGAAGTTGACATTAGAAGGTTGAAATCGATCACTAGGTTGAGCGAAGAGGTCTCCCTGCCATGATAACCTCTGTGGCAAGGAGTTGGCGACGATTAATTACTACCAAATTCATTTGCCAGTTGTCATGCAAACCATTTTGTAAATTCATCTATATTGATGTGAGCTTTCGAAGGACTTGAACCCTTAGTGTGTGTTAACCTAACGTCTTTTCTAATAGTTTCATCAACATATTCTCACCTATCTAATAACACCCAAATCATTTAAAGCAAATCCATTTCGATTCTGTTATGAATTTGTTGTTGAAGCGGATTGACGTTGAGTCAATTGATTACACATTGAATTTAAATTACTTACCAATGCAGTGATTGAATCAAGTTGTGCTTTATTTGCATCATGATGACGGGTAATACAGACTAGACTATCATCTAGATCTTGAGATAAAGCTTGTAGTCTTAAGTCAAAATTATTAAGTCTCTCAGCTAGATCTTTTGTGTTAGGTGAAGAAGAAGATTTAACAGTATTTCTTTTGGTGGCTGACATATAGATAATTTCATTTCATTGAGTAAAAATTTATAAACTACTTCGCCAATGCAACAAGCTAAATCTAAAAATGTAATGTGATTATATATCATAAATTGCCACAAGATCTGAAAAAATAACTAAAAAACAAAAGTATTTTTAATACTCTTTATGCTCTATCAAATGAGCTGGAACCTATAACAATAAAACAAAATATGCTTAATATCTTGAATATTAAGCGTTTTGAAGTAAAAGAAAATGTGCCGGAGTTGAAGGTAGCACCAGGCGCCTCGATTTCGCCCAAGCGCGTTTCTGCGAGGAATAATAAAGTGTGCAATTCTTTGATAAGGAAAATTGATTATATTCTCGAAATAATGATCAACAGTCTCTAACTTTGAAGGACCAAAACAACAATTTAGCAAGCTGGATGCAATTTGAAAATAGCAGTTAGGTTCCTGAAGATCGTATAAAGTCCGCTTTAACGTCAACCCAAAGCTGAAGGGTCCAGCGTTAAATGTGGCCTAATAGTCAACGTCAAAGTTCTGTGCAGCAGCGATGAAAGGTGACAATGGCGGTGAAGGCCACCGCAAGACCGCTGCCGACGCAACCGCGACGGTCGAGAGGCGAGATCAGCGTAGCAACTTGACAGTGTATAGAATGACGTCTTGACCCACTAATAGTCACGATTTAAATTTTTATTTATTTATTTCTTTTATTTTTTGACAACGTGATGATATTTTTCTTGATTAGATTGTTTTTTTATTCAACAACTTGATAAAAAATTTGGAGGCTAATGAACAATTTGAAGAAAAGCTGGAACAGAACTTAGCCAAACCATAATAACGTCTAGGATCAAAATTGTAGT
Source organism: Tetrastigma voinierianum (assembly GCA_016808115.1). Classification (NCBI taxonomy): domain Eukaryota; kingdom Viridiplantae; phylum Streptophyta; class Magnoliopsida; order Vitales; family Vitaceae; genus Tetrastigma; species Tetrastigma voinierianum. Next base: position 65,824 of record JAEQBH010006653.1, on the reverse strand, counting down.
CTGATACAAATTGATATAACCATTGCAAAAAATAATAAAATTAAAGCTGAACAAAATAAGCGAAGGAAGTTCTCAGTTTTCAATATATATAAGTATGTCCCCAAAGCTATAACATAGTTATTATTTATGGGCATGCGACGAGAAAACCTACGCAGACAAATCCAAAAATGCAGTTAAATAAATAACTAATAATAATAATAAAAATCATCATTGGATTTGAGCTTCCTATCTCGTCTAGGCCTAGATAAGAGTCTACTCCATGCCCCATAAAGATCCCTATTTGTAGTTGAGAGGGAAAATTTATCCAGTTCCTGAGTGTAGTGGCAATTTTATATAAATTCCTTTTTTTTCTTTTTGCGCATCAGATCTCCTTATTACATTTCTTTAGAAAAACCCCAGTGGAATGAGCAAAGGAAAAATGAGAAGTGGCCAGTAGCTAACCCAGCTTGCAGATGGGGTGTCAGCGAGTGTCACACTTCGAGTAGGACTCTTCAAACCTTTTCTTTCTCGAGTTGACACATGTACTGTTTCCTCGATCATATACACAATTTATGTAATACTTAAATCACTATATACATTGCCATACCACTGCAACTATTCTATACATATACTTGAGTTCCTTTAATTGTACTATTACAATTTCACTATTACAAAACTATAGATAAACCTGTCCAATGAAAATTAGGAGACTTTTCCCCGAACGATGCGGTGAGCACCTATCTCACGAGCTAGCTGCTCTAGTGTGATCTATCTGTCCTCCTCATATCATACATACGTACATACACTGGATTAAAGCCATTGCTAAACTGCAGCTTAGTGGGAGAAACATATCTGAGGACCGGCCAGATAACTATGATCGTCTCAACAAATACACTTATCTTATCATTTTCATATAACATCACAACCACATCGTGGTTTAATATAACAACTTTCGTATCATTTATTTATGTATGTGCTTATCATTGATCTATATCTTTCTAATGGTTTCATATTACATATCTACATTACGTGCATGTCATAGTCGTATACATATATTGCCGCGTTTATACTCACTATATATCATTTCTTCTCTTTATTTCAATGTCTTTTGTTATCATGTACTGTGTTTATATACTGTTTTCTTGTTATACTTTTCATATTACTTTCTCTTTTTTATATCTTGCCTTGTTCATATACTTTTCATATCTTGTCTCTCTTTCTTATACAATCTTGTATCATCATATACTTTGCATTTGTATTTTCACTCGACTATAGAAGTGGCATTCACGATAGATTCGAGAGGGAACCTCGTCCTGTTTGTCATTCAGTAGCCATGTAGTTTTGCATTTGCTGGTATAGTTCACTTTGACTATAGAATTGACATTCACGACGAGATTCGAGAGGAATCTCGTCTGTTGTCATTCGGTAGTATCTTTCGCGTATATTGTCTAGTCGCTTTGGTATAAATTGACATTCGATAGATTCGAGGAATCTTGTCTGTTTGTCGACCCATTAGCAATGTGATTTCACATTCTGATATGTTCCGCCCGACTATGAACACCATTCTGCTATATTCGAGAGGAATCTCGTCTGTTTGTCATTCCCAAATGAAAAATTTTAATGTGATTTCATGTATTTGTATAATTTGTCATATAGTTTCATCTATATTCTTGTACTTCCCTATATTTTCATCTTGACATTTTCATGTACTATCTCTATGATTTTCACTACCTGCACGCTTTCATATACGGTACTTTCATATGCTTTTCCTATACTTTATCTATCATATACATTTCGTGTCATTGACACTTTACTTCTTGTACTTGTATACTTGTCATACTATCATCGCATAAGCGATATGCTTCTCATATCATGTTATATATTCTATACCTTTCCTTGCATGTTTGGTTTTTCATCTTGCAAATACCTTAGAAGCGGATAGGAAATAACATTTCTCATGATATATCATATGCCAGAGGCATTGATCTCTGCTCTGCATATACTGAAGAGTGTCATCAACATGCGAGATAGTGACCTATGCATATAATATACATTTGAATCGTCGTATATACCAGAAGAGTATCATATTTATACGAGATGATGACCTATGCCATGTAATGATCAAAGCGAGATCATATCGTGAAACGAGCGGGTATAATATCTTACAAACTACATCTTTACCCAATAGCGTATCACTATAGGCATGCTATCTATCTCTGATTAATGATGATCATTTTCTTATATTCGTACATATCTCATCTACATGAATAACTATTGTTATCATGTATCTTTGATGAATATACACTATTATTTATTTAAATGCAATAATGCCTTCACATATTTCTTAGCTTCATATTGTTGTTCTCATATTTCTTTACAATACGTATATTCTATATCTTTTTACGATAATAGTTTTAATCTTACATTATCATATATGCAATCCTATCATATATCATGAATGCATCTATGCACTCTTGTATTCATATATTCATATATATCTTTATCTATTCATATCCACTTTATATGATTTATGCATCATATCCTTTATGCGTTTCTATATGATTTAACTATTCATGTACTTTCTATATTTCTATCATGTCTGCTGCATTCATGTGTTCCTATCATGTTCCATCTATTCGTTTATGTATGACAATCATATATTTATATCATGCTCTCTTATTTTCATATCATGTCATCTAACATAACATCTACCCATATCTTGTTAACTTATATCTTCGTATCTTTCACTGAGTATATTCTCACATGGCATATCACCTGCATTCTGCCTTGTATGTTTTGCATACTTTATCAGACATCCTATCTCGGTGGGATTCTGAGCAGAGACTCTTCCTTTGATACCTATAGGTACTTTTCTTGCTCTCTATAACACATGCAATCTCATACTATTGCTATTTCTTGTTCTTATCTATATCCTTTCTTACCATATGTATTCCATTAACTTTAACAGCGATTATTTGCCATTTAACCAATTAATTTTCAGAATAAAGATCTTGACTTAAATGCCATTAAAATGTATATGTGTTAGATTCTAGACTCAATAGGCTTTCCATAGAGTCCGAGAACACAACGGAGTCCTCTTGAAGGAGTTATGCAAATTGCAAGCCATGAAGAAATCAGCAACTTACCTTGCCCCATTGATGTGTAGCCACTGGTTTTTTGTCATTTTCGGAATTATTATAGGCTCAATATTTTATCAAGCTATATATGGATGGATTCTTGACTCAATGGGATTTTCATAGAGTCCAAGAACACCCTAATCGGAGTTCGGACGAAGAAGTTATGACCTTCCGAAGTTGGAGGTCTCACATGAATAACCAGCCTTACCCGGCTAGCTCTACCCGACCAGTCTTGCTCGATTACTCCTTTTCGGCCTGCTCCAGTACCTAATTCCATATACAGGGATATGGCTATAATCTTGAATCAATGGTCTTTCACCGAGTCTAGAACACTTTCGAATGTCGGAGTTCGGGCCGAAGAGAAGTTATGATATTCAGTTGGAGTTCCATGAATCTTGACACCACGGGCTAGCTCTACCCGACCAGTCTTGCCCGATTACTCCTTTCCAGCCTGCTCCAGTACTTAATGCCATCTACAGAGATATGGTTGTAATCTTGACTCAATGGGCTTTCCAGGTCAAACATACAGATGTGGGTTCGGACGAAGAAGTTATGAACTTCGAGTTGGAAGTCCACATGAATCAGCTGCGACCGCAACGCCATTAGCCGGTGCAGTGCTAAGCGCCAGTGTTGCGTACTAACGCTATGCGGCTGGCCTCGCTCGGTTATTCGTCGCCAGATGGCCCTAGCAGGCTGGCCCTAACCGCCCGATTAGCCAGATTGACCCTAGCTGGGTGTTTTGTTGGTGGCTGCTTGGCAGGCCAGGCCTGTGTGGTGAGCCCCTAGGCCCATTTGCCTTTTCATTTATCTTTGTTCCACTTGGGAGTAAATGGACCATAGATGGGTTACAAAGATCCAGTTGAGAAATTAAAAAGCCTAACATCAAGTTCCAGCGATGTGGCTGCAATTTTGAAGGACTCACTACCGATTCTCTTTTTTCTTATCCAGAAGCAGTCCTAAGACCGGTAACTCCTTAGGATCAAGATAGGGTAGCTTACCTTAGTTCAAAATGCAACCAAACATTTCCAAAAACACATATATAGGAGTCTTAGAGTTTTTCTCAACTCAACCCTAACAAGAAATGAGTTTGGGAGTTTCCAAACCCAACCCATACACGAAATAGAGGGTTCCAAACCATGTATCCATACTTTACATGCAAAACTAGACAATTCCATACTCGAATTCCATGCAGCTGATCTTATTTTTCCTTCCTTCTTTCTTCTCACTCTTCTTCTTCTTCCCTCTCCGTTTTCTTTTCTCTTTCTCCAAGACCGAAGCAGAATCTTCTTTTGGTTTATCTAGAATTTGATCTTATCCTTCTTTTTTGAGTTAAAGCCATGTGTTCGACATACTCATTTTTACTGAGTCGCCGATTTCTATAACTGATAACTACTTTAAGCATGCATATTCTACGTGGCATATGACATTATTAAATTATGACCAGGTCTGATTTAGTAAATTATTAATTCTACTTGACTTGTATTAAATTCCGGTTTCTTGATTATATTATTTTTATCTTTATTTTATTTCAGAAAAATATCTTTCTACTTTTATTATCACACTGCAAATATGTTATAAATGTTGAGGGCATAATTTGGGATTCTACTGTTGACCCATTTCCTTTCAGTCTAGAGGTGTAGACTTTTTCTCACTCAAAATTTTCTTGGAAAAATCATGCTTGGGTGGTTTGTTTTAAGTAACTTTACTAAAAGCAGCTTACGATTTTCCTTCCTTCTCTTGCAATTTTTCTTATAAGTTTTTTTTTCCCAGAAATATTTTACCTTATTACAATGAGTATGGTGTAGATGTTTAATAAATAGATCAAATTTCAATCTATATTTATTGCTTACATTAATCATTCCCAATGAAAAATAAGTAACTCTCTCATGAGAAATGCAAATGATGCCATGAAGGAATCATAATGACATTTTAAATATGTGGTGAGACATTTATTTATCACTTAAGGTAATGGACATCTGCATTGTCATGGCTAGAAGTTGTAATTTACGCATTTTTTTCGAAAATCATGTAGGTGGTGTTTGTTTTACAACCTTTACTAGCGACTTGCCTTTTGCTTCCTTTTTCTTGCAATTTTTCTTATAGGCTTTTCCCCCCACAAATCTTTCACCTTTTGTTTTAAAGGAAAAATAATTTTATTAATTTTTAACAATTTGGATCGAAATGAAATTGAAATTGTATGGAATTCATGGAGGCCCTTGAGTGTTTTCCTAGTCCATAGATGCTTGATTAATATATCATGGGAAGCTTCACAAAGTGTGCTGAGAGTTGAGTTCCTTTATACCAAGAACATAGATGAAGATGAAGATGATGTTTACACCTTAAACTTTTAAGCTACAGCGATGTCATTTGTATGACGTGGTTTGGTTTATCACTACTTATGCAAAACAACGTGTGCGGTTTTTGTTTGCGTAAGACGGAGGTCTAACTGGGGTATTCCGACTACTCTTGAACAAAAATGGAGGTTGGTATATTTTAAAAACATGTTTTTAGATCAGGATATAAATACAACAATCTTAAAACTTCAAGATTTAAACGGTAATTTTCTCGAAAATAACTATTTTTTATTTATCCGTTTTAATCAATTTCTCTTTTTAAAAGATACATTTTTTTCTTTGTTTTCATGTACTAAAAAGGAAATGGTGTAAAAACCCTCGATGTTTTGTAGTATCCAACTTACATATTGAGCTCCCGTTTGGTGCCAAATAGTCCCATAGCTCCAATTAAACTTCATTTTGGTCCCCAAATAGCCCCATAGCTCAAATTAGTCCTTGATGTCGGATTGATTATTTTAAAATGGTCAAACCGTGTTAAAAATGGTTGTTGAATGTTGATGTGGAGTACACGTGACACGTGAGACCCACTTCATATCTCCTCTCTCTTCCATGTCCTCTATTATCTCTTCCCTTTCCTCACTTCTCTCTCCTTGCTCTTCCATTCTTTTGTCTCTCTCGTTCGACCCTACCTAGCACTCGCCTTATCCCCCAACCCCACCCACCAACCATTTCTTTTTATTTTGTTTTTTAACATAATTTTATTATTATTTCTTTTATTTTTAAAAATATATTAAATAAAAGGCATATTAGTTTTAAAAATATAAATACATTAGTCGTTATTTTAAATCTATCATATGAATTCAAAAATTTTATTTCAATTTTTAAAATCTACTAATAAATGAATTATTTTTTTAAAATATAAATAAATTATTCACTTATTTCAATTTTTAAATAAATTATTTTAAAATTATTTTAATTTTAAATAAATTAAATAAAAAATCAAATAGATTTTAATATTTGTCTTTTTATTTAAAAACTAATATATATTTTAAATTGATGAGTTTTTAATATTTAATATTTTTTTAAACTAATATATTTGTAATGTATTAAGTTCAGCTGAAATTTTGATAAATATAGAGTGGATAGTTTTTTTTAAAATCTAAATTTATTTTAAAATGTTATATTTATTTATTATATTATTAAATATTATAAACACACACACACACACACACACACACATATATATATATATATATATATATATATAATAATAGGATATTAAGTATTTTAATTAAAATATAACTTATTTTAATGAAATAAATATACATAATTTATTTATACTTTAAAAATAATAAATATTAAACTAGCTAAAATTCTAATTAAAAAAAAAAGGTAAAGAAAGAAAAAAAAAGATTGGGCTGAGTGTTGGGTTGGGTGCGATGGGTCGGGCTTGGTGTTAAGGGGTCCAAATTGTGAGAGGGGGACAAAGGAAAGGGAAAAGGATCCACGTGTCATATCTGATAACACGTAACACTTAACATCCATTCTCATTGTTTGACCACTTTATTGGAATTTGTCAGCTAATTTGAGTTTGAGGTATGACTAAGATATCGAAAAAAACACGAGTGCTTTTCTGCACATTTTACCAAAAAAAAGTACCTTTGATAATAAAAAACGTCTATTTGAATATATTTTTATTTAAAATAATAATAATTTGAAATGGCTCTATTTGCATTACAACTAAAGTAACTTTGAAAATATTATTATATAAATAAAAAATATATATAGTTTATGGTAAAGTAAATAGACGAGGTAAACCGTAAATGAGAGTATGGTGGTCTATGTTTTTACTTACCGTAATAAATAAACAATAAAAGCCATAAATTTACGGAATGCCATTACGTCAATGTAATGGATGAATGCCTAGTTTAATCCTTGAACTTTCACCCATTTTACTTTATATATTGACTTCTTTTTCCTTTCAAGATTTATTGTAGCAGGTGGATCCACCTTCCTTCTATGACTCGAACCATTCCCCTCCCAAGTTCTGTCTTTAAACATTGAACGATCTATTCAATTAAGTTAGACACATGACTGTTCATTTTTTTAATTTTAACAAAAAAATTGTTTCATAGAGATCATATGAATGGAGAACAGTTGGAGATGAAAATTTTGACAAAATCTTTATATATAATAATAGACTACAGAGATAGAGATTTAATATAAACCACGATGGTTGGAGATGCCCTAAAATTCTAAATCTATGGGGCAAATGAAAAAACACAGCATTGACAAATGTGCTTTTCTAGGTTTTTTTTTTTTATATTTTATTTTAGAGAACAAAAAATTGTTCCCAAAAGAGACAATATGAGCCCTTCCGTGTGTGTAAGTGTCCGCTCAAACACTAGCAAAAAACATGTTGTCCAACCAACAATCCAACAAAGGAGGGACATTTCAACAAGTGTAATTTCTTCCTTAAAAAATATTATTCCATTTATTTCTTTCAAAGAATCAATTTTTAAAACTAAATTAGCCTTGATTTGGGATTACAAGATTACCACAAGAAATGGTTCTTATTATTGAAAGAAATTTCCAATATAAATAAACTCTTAAACCAAGCCTACATTTTATCATTATGATATTATATAGGATAGCATAGCTTCCACACAGCGAATGTATAAAAGTCATCCTATCTAATCTCAGAACGATAAAATGTAGATCCAATTTAAGAGTTATTGTATATTGCAAATTTCTTTCAATAATAAAAACCATTTATTGTGGTACCCTTTGTAATTCCAAACCACGCCAATAGGTGTCCTAAGAAAATTGAAGTACATAATTTAGTTTTAAAAATGGATTTTTTTAAAAGAAATAAATGGAATAATATTTTTAGGGAAGAAATCACACTTGTTGAACCCCTCTCCTTTGTTGGATGAGCTGACAGCATGTTAACCGATATTGCAATGTTACATTTTGAATGGTTAGAAAACTTGTCTTGAATTAGAATAAATAAATAACTTATGATACCCATCAAAGTAATTATGCTACATATAATTAATCAATCCCACTACTTGTCTACGCAGAACATCTTCTCATTTCGAACGAAGAGGAAAACCTGTCTGGCTTGATAAACCAAGCAAACCCTCTAAAATTCAATTATTGCTGCACAAAATCCTTATTGAATTGAAGGAACAATGTAATGAGACGCTTACTTGTCCTTGATCTAAAATTTTCTTAAACATCCCAACACTTGTAACTCTATGTCAAAGGACCATCCTACATAAAGAAAATAAATTTTTAAGATCAATCATTTATAGTTCGATGTGAGATTGTAAAGATCACAATGGAACAAAAAGCACAAAATGTGTAAACATCAAAAGTATCATTATATTTGCAAAGTCACCATTGTTAACCAAGGAGCCGATGGCTCAAGAAAACCCACAAACCCAAAAAAAATCAATTATACCCCCATCTAAGTTAGGAAATCAACCAAAAGGTCTCATTAACAAAAGTCACTCTATTTATTTCTCACCACACAGTCCAAAAGAGTCAAAAGGAAGCTTTGCCCTCCACAGTTTTTTACGTTTCTTTCCCACCTGGGCTCCTTGCCAACTAAGGAGAGCCTGGCGAACAGAAAAAAGGAGAGACCCATCCAATAACAATAGCTAATATAAGCTCCCAAAGCATACGAGCCTACGGGCAATGCAAAAGGAGTTGCTCTATGGTTTTCTCCTCATTCTCATAGTAGTAGCAGCATCTGTTAGCTAAGAGGCGTATGAGAAAAGGTAAGACAGGTTTAACACCCTATACATTAGCTTCATTGAAAATTTGCCAGAATTGCTTCTTTTCAAAATCAACTTGTCTTCCCTATTAGAAATAACTCTCCATTGTTGAATAACATGTAGGAAATTCTCCATTTCTATCACTTCCTAGTCATTAAAAGATCTACTAAAAGAAGGGATCCAACCTCCTCCTTCCCTAGAAAGCCAAGCAAAACAGGGTCAGAAATGTCATGCATAAAGCCTCCTCCCGGCACCTAATATCCTTCCGAAAACTTACTCTACTTCCATCCCTAATCAAAAACTTGGAATTATTCTTTCGTTGCAAGGAAGGATGCCACCTTGCAACCCAACTCGGCCACCAAATCCTCTATTCGCTCCCTAAAGGGAAAATGCACTTTTTCCCCAGAGATCCTCAAAACACATCAAAGGCGCCATTTTGGATAGTCCTTATAGAACCATAAGGTATCATCAGCATAAAGCAGGTGCGATAGCACTAGCTCCTTGCATCCAATCAAAAAGTTCAATTCCACAACCTTATTTATTAAACGACTTAAAACGTCCATGCCTAAAACAAAGAGGTACAGAGAGAGAGGGTCCCCATGGCGTAAACCCCTTGAACTCCTAAAAAAGCCAATGGAAATCCCATTGATTAAAATTGTGAATGAGGCTATAGATATACACCAATTATTCTAGGTCAACAATCTTTGACCAAAGCCCATTCTCCTCGTAACTTTAATCACAAACTCCCAATTTAAATGGCCGTATGCCTTTTTAATGTCCAACTTACAAACCAACCCACCATCATTCCTTCTCTACATAGAATCCACGACCTCATTCGCAATTAAGTTTGCATCTAAATTTCCTCCCTTTAACCAAAGCATTTTGGGAAGGGGAAACCACTTTGTCAATAACCCTTCTCAGCCTACTAACCAAGACTTTAGCTAGAAACTTATACAACCCTCCTAGCAAACTAATGGGCCTAATTTCTTTGATGTCCTTTATATTTCCTTTTTTGGGAATCATCACCAAGAAAGTAGTAGCATTCAGACTCCTCACAAATTTCTTCAGCTCAAAGAACACTTTGAAAAATCCCATCACATCTTTCTTCACAAACTCCCATCAATAGAAACAAAACACAATAGGGAAGCCACAAGGCCTTCTCCCCATTTAGGCCTGATATGGCTACAAAGACTTCTTCCTCGATGGCTTTTCTTGGTTTCCAAATCACCTCAACCCGATTACCTCTAGATGTCTAGAAGTAGAGCCATCCCGAGGATTAGACAAAAGTCTCTTGGAAGCATCTACAACCCCTTTTTGAATGGAAGTGTCTTTAGTGAGCCAATTGCCGTTAACTTTTATCTTATTTATTGCATTTATCCTTCTGTGCGAGTTGGCCATTTTGTGAAAGAACCCAATATTTTGATCCCCCTCTTTAAGCCACAATTCTCTTGACTTTTGCCTCCTAGAAACCTCCTCTAAGAGTGACCAATTCTTGTAGTCCTCCCTAGCTTGGACTCTCTTCTCAGACTCCTCTAAGGAAATCTCCTTCTCCTTGTTATCCGAGTAACACACTCTGCGCAAGGCCTCAGCCTTCTTGGTTCTAACATTACCAAAAACCTCCTTATTCCAAGCCTTTAGAATCCTTTCAATCCGTCGAAACTAGGGAGAGTACTTTGGATCACCCTACTAAAATAACACTCCCAATCCCCTGAAAGTAGGAACTGATCAATCCTAGACCTCACTCAGCCACTTTTGCCCCCACTCCAAGTAAAAGGACCTCCCTGTAGTGGCATGTCCCTCACCCCCAGGTCATCAATGATTTTCCCAAAACGGCGTATAGCCACCCCCAATGCACCACAATCCTGTCCATAAACCTCTAATAGTCCCCAACTCTTCCCAAAGGTTTTCCCTTAAATTCAACACAAATAGGCCATAGACACATGTGAAGATCTAATGGAACCTGTCTTCCACATTCCTAAACAAACAAGAAATGGAGAAGACCCATTCACCATACCAATTAACTCCGAGGATTCTCTTGTCCAAACAACACATAGAAGTCCCCTACGGTCCAATCGCATGTTGTTCCCATTTGGAAAATCTCCCAACCCCTAGGCTACATGCCAAACCGTGGGACATCTCCTGAACTTTTGTTTCCTGTAGACAAACCAGATCCACTCGTTGATCCCTTATGAACCGCTTAATAACTTTTCTCTTCTCGAAATTATTCACCTCCCTTACATTCCAAGATAAGAGAATCAACTTTAGGAGTAGAGATCTTAAACCTGTCCAACAGCTTCGGGTCTGCTTGAGAAGCCTCACACCTGGATCATCTTTCCCATCATTCTCGGTGTCGGTGATCTATCCTTCCTCCCTAGAGGCATCTTCTCTGGGACCTACGAGAAGGGAATCCTCAAAGTCCCCTTATGGCTTAAAAAGGGTTAACATGAAGAACTCTAAGCCCATTCTTTCCTGTCAGGCCCTCCCAAGGACTTGGGCTAAAACATAGGCTTTTTTTTTCTTTTGCTTTTAGAAAATGCCTATTAGATGGAGAGCCTTGTTGAAGGAACTTCACTCAAGACATACGATACAAAATGCAAAGCCCGATCACGATTACGGACTTGGACATAACCCTTAGGAGACTAGTCATGAACCTCTCATATTGCACCAACTATACCTACAGCTGTCTACAACACTCTTCTCCCAAGGCTCCCTCCCCGCCCCTCGACGCGTGTTTCTCCATCATCTTCCCCACGGTGTCGGAATCCACTCCACTCCTCTAAATTCTTCTCTTATATCGGCATAGCCTCCAAAAAGGGAAAATCTTGCACCACAAATGAATCGAGAACCTATTTATGACAACGACCACCTCAACGAATTTTGGGGGTCAGAATCCCCCAAACTCACAAAATTCATAGCCTAAAACAACTCAGAAAGCATCATTGTATCTTCATCCACCAAAAAACTTCCATATGCATCCCCAATTTAACCTAGAATTTTACGACTCAACAGATGCACCAGAAGTCCCACTACACTCACCCACGCTTTCTCCTCTGAATCTCCACGACTCCAATACCTTAGGCCTAGTGCCCATTTTCTTAAGTGGAGCAAACTTGCCTCGCATCATCTTCTACCAAACTTAAGCACACAGTCCACCTCATCCATGCTTTCAAAACCTAAAGCCAGAGGCCCCTTCCCATTTTCACCACTGCAAAGGGTTCTTTAACATTCCATTGTGCGATAGCCCATCTCCTCACGAGTTTTACATCTAGAATTACAAAAATCCTTTTCCCCACCACCTAGCCAAGCCTTTATAGCCTGAGCCTCGAGCCCACAGTAAGTGAAATAAGCTTAACACTTCGAATATAATCCACGAAGTAACAACTTTTCTTCTCACCCAAATGCATCCTTTCAAGCCTTTTGTAGTCTCTTCTACCTCAAAATCGAATGATTTCACCTTAAGCTGGCAGACCATACCTCCTCATAGGAGTGAGGCACTCGTTTTAAGAAATCAATTTTTTTCCCTTGATCTTTGATATTGAGCTATTAATTACCACAATAGCCCATATGTTCAAAGACAAATGTTATGGACATAGGTGTTTCCTAACCACCTATGTGAGATTAAGTTGACAGTATTCAAATTTAGCTTGTTAAATGTTAAATGACCAACTCTCTTAAAAGCTCAAGTTTGTAGGATTTGGTTTTAATATGAATATCATGCCTTTAACACCCCCCTTCACATGCAGCCCCATACTCGCATGTGGAGAGTCAAACAAACCAAATAGAGTCCTCCATGAACCAAATCAACAAATAGGTCAAAGTCCCGGAGAAATGGCTCGATCTTAGGACCTCTTACCAAATCAGGCTTTGATACCATGTTAAATGACCAACTCTCATAAAAGCTCAAGCTCGTAGGCTTTGGTTTAATATGAATCTCATGTCTTTAACATTAAAGAAGACAATATGAACGAATGGGGGCTTGTACTAAGCTCTTAAGAACACCTATTTATGGGTAACTGTAGACCTCTAGAGTACACGATTCTAATGTATCCTCACAAATCTAGAATACTCCAAAGACTACCAAGATACAAGCATTGTCCAAGGTGTATATACAATAATTCTCTAGACAACCCCAAAGACTCTCATCCTACTTCAAAGTTATGTGGATGGCTTTGGGTCTTTCTAGAAGCTTCCTACCCTGTATGAGCTCAATTTGGAGGCCACTTCAGCAGAGTGTGACACTAAGCAGCATAATCCACAATGTCAGTATTTATCATTTTACTCAATGACAATCTATCTTGAGAATGTACAACTCAATAAAGGATACATTAAATCAAAAGGTTTTGGCTTTGTAAAAAAGTGACCAAATCACTTGAAATGGGTTATAATTGGTGGTACAAAAAAAACAAATTTGACTTGCCTATATCACAAAACCCATTGAATCTAATACAACATTAAAACCATGCTTAAGACCAAAGAAATTAGTTCATGCTGTTCAGTTCACCCCGGATAATTTGGCAAAAAGACAACTGAGTCAAAGGAGAAAAACAATTAATGCAAATATGAAGTTCATAGCTCCAAGAAAATGTTGGACAAAAACAATGCCGAATAAATCTCATATTACCTGAATTGAGAAAACATCTTCAATTGGCATTAGAAAAGGCTTGTCAAGCTGTCTCACAGGGTCAGGAATATACTCATCCACTGCATCCATTAACTTCAAAATTGCCTTTTTCCCAATCTCTTCATTAGTTCTCTGTAAAGCGCACAAAGCCGAGCCCCGAATGATATGAATTTCATCCCCAGGGAACTTGTAAAAGCTAAGAAACTCTGCCACAAGTACAAGCTCATGAAACCTTTTAAATTTATGGTATCGCCCATGCAAGAACTATAAATGACTACCTCCACAAGGGACCACCTTACCACGGAGTTCCTTTTCTACAAGGTCCACTAACTCTTCATCATCAGTAGCATCAACTTTATTCAAGAAACAGACCAATGATGGCACAGCAACCTGCAAGATGCAGGAAAAATGATTCTTACACATATATCCATGGTGTAGAAGCACATAGCATAAGGGCAATGGCTCAATACAGTTCAATCAGTCAACAGTGGGAATTCCCAACATGGCGCGCAGTGAAAGGTGTTCCTTTGTCTGTGGCATGGGCCCATCAGGAGCGAAACAACCAGAATACCACCATCCATTTGGGCAGCTCAACGTCATATTCTATAAATAATCAGCCAATATGCATCAGGTGATATATAGGCACAAAAACACACAAACAAAGGAAAGGTTAACTGTATATTAGAAGACAGAACATAAAAAGCAAAATGTGAGAATAGTCCCTTCTATGATGTCACTTCTATAAAAAAAAAAAAAAAAAAATACTGAATATATTCATTAATGCGAATTGCCAGCATATTATGATATTAAATATAATTGAACTAAAGGACTATATGATACCAAATACATGGTGATGATGCTATCAAGTCATTGTTAACATTTAACTATAAGTTTTTTCTGACTGGAGAGTGAAAATAATAAAAATGTAAGATTTTTCATTAAGTGGGCTTCATTAATTGAAATTAACTGGATTAAGTTTGAGTGCAATTAAGAAATGAATTATTAGGCTTCTTAATAAAACATATCATTTGGCAGCTAGTGTGTGGTGAGTGCGGCCCGGCAGGCAAGTGAGGAGGGCGTGGTGAGAACTGATATATATAGAGGCCTAGTCCCTCCCAAACCCCTAAGTGTCGTACAATTCTCACATACAGTTTCGAGAAATATTTTACGAGATCGATGAGAGGCGTCATTAAGCAGGTCGTCAAAAAGTCGATTGGGAGAAGATCTTGAGGTCTCCGTTCTCTTGCGAGTCTTCACTTCGATTCGCATCAAGAAGAAGACAACAATGGATTAAATCGGTATGTAATTTCACAGTTTTCTCCATTGGTATGCTTTGTGTTAACATGGTTATCTAAATTGATAGAATGTCGTATCCAACAGTTTGTTCAGAGCCAACCATGGATTAAATTCAAACATAAGGAATTGGAGAAAATTTTTAAGGTTTTATGAAAAATGGGCATTAATCCAATTTGAATTTTCTATACATCCAAAATTAAAAATTTTGCATATTTGGAATCTACATGGCGAGACGTCGAATCGGTGGGTGGCCGTCGGAGGTGGCGGGGCGCCCTCGCGCCGCCACGAGCCACCAGCGTTGAGGCGCGGCGTGCGGCGCACGCGCGGATCTGATCAAGCGACTGCGGCGTCATGATGGCGTCGACGCGGTAATCGGTGACCAGGCCGGTCAGCCGGATCTACGGGCCGTTTTTGACACGGTTCGGTGATGGATCTTGGCGTGTCGCGGCCCGGCGATGGACAGCGGCGTGGGCCGGCGTGGAATCTTGGCGTCATGATGGCGTCATCTCATAACGCGATCCGCGACGGGCGGTCAGCGGTCAAAGCGACTGAGGTGACCGCGGCCCGATCAAACGGCGGCACGAACGCAGCGGCGCCACGCGGCGCTGCACCGCGGCAAGGCGCCGGTGGCGTGGCGCGATCGTGATGGTAATACAGGAAGATCTTGGTATCTAACGGGCTAAGTATTGAAATTCCCTACAATGTGGCTACTATTCACTTTGCATGTTTAGGCTTTTCTGAGATATGAAAATGCGTATAGAACCCTATTTACGCCTAGAAATTACTTAGGGTATTTTTAAGTATTTTGAGTATTTCTCTATGGTTTTAGGAAATACATATGGTAGCTAACTAACAGCCATATCAGCATAAAGAATTTGTGTAAGTCTATATTGGTGACTATTAATGAATGATTGAACGATTATAATTGGCATAACATATATATATTGAATGTGATACATAAAGTTTATATCCTTGGTATGAGAGATTTTCAAGGTTGATTAGATTTATGTGGCAAGTGGCACACTTGAAGTTAAGGTTTGAGAAATGCTCCCAGTCTCATGTGTGGTGGGATATCTCTGTTCTATTACGATCATGCCCCGAAGGGTGGTCTGTGTTAGTTCATGGAGGGATACATGTATGGCGTAAGTAGCGAGAAATGGTGATCTTAGTGGTTCATACACCCCGAGGTGGTGATTTCACGAAGGGTTAGAATATGTTCTCATGGCGTCATGTGGAAATTAATACAAGCGCATGTCATATTTCACGCCCAAAGGTGATTATGTGATGATGTATGTAATTCTCTGTATGAAGTATTCATGATCTTTGATTGTATTGTTTGTTTTATTTTTAGTCGAACACGTGAGCAGCGATTCCATTTCAATTGAGGTCCTTCTTGGATTGAATTTCAAGAAATGGAAGAGGACTTTCTATTTGGAATGGGCGCGGATGTTCACATAGGCTTCCTGATGGATAAAGCGGCGAATATCCTGACCCTCTAGTCTTGAAGGCGAGAGAAAGCGGTATGCTGCACGGGAAGACGATAAGTTTGCTTATTGACAATGAAGAAATCCATACAAGAACACTTGAAAAGTGGTTTACCAGTAGACTGTATTGCTAAGGAAATGATGGCAACCATAGGAGGCTAGAAATCGAGTTTCATCGATCATGAGGTTGGAACACTTCTTAGCTCTTGACATGAGTATGATGGTGCAATTTGGGGTTAGAGATTATGTCCACGAGGATGGTGGACCTAAAGCGAAACTCAAGCTCTTAATGTTACCATTCTTGATGCTTGCATTGTGCATCAAGCCACGAACACCCCTTTCTGATTTTTGGGATTATAAAGACAAACTACAATTCCCCGAGATGAGACTTAGTCGGTAAATGACTTGATAGCAAGAGGTGGTGGCGAGAAGAAGAAACTAAAGAAGGAGAAAGAGCATATGGCCCTTTATACTTGCTAGTCCACAGTAAAGAAAAAATAAAGTTAAGTGGAACTCATAAAGGTGCTCGAAACTAGGTCAATCGATAATATGGGTCGAAAGACATTCTTGAAAAGGATGGTAGTGCTTTGCTTCTTTAGTAAGAAGAAAGGTCACATGAAGAAGGGTTGTCACCAATTTAAAGCTTGGATGTCAAGCGTGGAAACTACGAGGTAATGAGTTCGCTAATACTTGTTTGTGAATCCGACCTATCAAAACATAATCCGGTTCTTGGTATTTCGATAGTGGAAACTGACTAATCATGTTGCATTTACCATACGGTTCATAAATAGGAGGAAGCCAAACAAGGATGAATCAAAAACTCCTTTGTGGGAAACAATGAAGAAATTTGAAGTCATGTTAAGTGGGAGATGTAATCTTAGTTTAGATTACGGTTTTTTAAATTGATGTTGAAAGACACATTTTATGTACCTTCCTTTAGAAGGAATTTAGTTTCAGAGTATCATGTTTGGATTCATATGATTCTCTTTTGAAATTAAGAGCAATATTATTTCAATATTTCTTAATTCAAATAGGTTAGATCTTGTCATATGTCCAACGGATTATCTGAATTAAGTTTATCTCAGATGACATATACGTAGCTTATACGGTGAAAAATTTGTTTCTAAGAGACCCTTACCTAAGGAAGAGTCTTTATGCATTGTGACATAAGCGACTTGGCCATATCTCCCCAGGATAGAAGTAGAAAGGGTGATAAAGACTAATATCTGCACGCTCTTAAAAATGACAGAGATATGCGTGAAGCTTGTGTAGGAGTAAAATGACGAATAAGAAGAAAAGCGCGGTCAGTAGTTCGACTTGTTGGAAGTCATTCACAGAATATAAGTGGACCTTATGTGGCAACCTTGTGTGAAATTTTTATTTCATCACATTTATTGATGACTATTCGATATGGTTGTGCTTGATTAAAGAAAGTGCGAGTCTCTTGACAAGTTCAAGTTTTTTTCGATTTGAAGTCGAGAAACAATTGGGAAAAGTCATAAGGTTGATAGATCTAATGGAGTGGAAGTATTATGGCAAACATGGCGATCTTTGAATGACTTAAGGGACCATTCGCCAAATACTTAGAGGACTGCGGGATAGTGGCACGGTTACTATGCACAGGAGTCTGACAAAATGGTATATACGAAAGGCGCAATCGTACTCTTATGGAAATGGTAAATTATGATAAGTAGAGACAATTGCAGGTTTCTATGGGGTGAAGCTTTGTACATTTTGAATCGATATTTTCTGGAATTTGTTCCATTGACTCCTTTTGAGTTATGGAATGGAAGAAAGCCTAGCTTAAACCATCTTAAGGTTTGGGGATGTCCTGCAGAAGTAAAGTTATATAATCAACATTAAGTAAGTTGGACTCAGGAATACTGAGTGTTATTTTGTATCTTACCGGAACATTCGAGAAGGGATATCGGTTACATAATCTGAAAAGGGGCACGAGGTGTGGAATCCTGAGACATCCTAAGTTTTGAAGTTTGATGTAGTAGAAGAAAGTAATTTTGCTCACGGACTATTGAGGATGATGTCACGGTGGGTAATGTGGTATCTGTATCTCCTCCCACTCCCACGAGATAATTGTGAAACTCCCACACATCATATTGAACCTGTTGAGACTCGGGATCCTGTTGTTGCAGAGACGGCTCCCCAATAAGAAGTTCATCAAGGCTCTCGGGTGCGGGATGTGGCTAGCCACTACTCCGATGAAGATCCACTAGGGAGAGGCGATCGGCTATACCACTTGGGACTATTTAGTCGTCTATATGGGAGAGCAAGACTACGATGCTCCGGTTCTGTGGCCGATCAGATAACTTATAGGAAGCTGTTTCTTGTCCTCGATTGGCGTGGTTGGATGCAATAGAGATGAAATTCAATCTATGAGGCATAACGAGTTTGGGAACTTAATGAATTACACGAAGGTCATAGACCCATTGGTGCAAATGGGTATATAAGACTAAAAGGGACCATAAAGGAAAGATTGAAGTTTAAAGCGGAGCGGTAGCGAAAGGTTTCCTGGAGAGAAGGAGTAGACTATGGAAGGCGACCTTTTCCATAGGTCTCTTCTAAAGATTCTTTCGGAGTGACCATGGCATTAGTTGCTCATTCGATATGGGTTACACCGGATGGATATTAAAGCGCCTTTCTCAATGGAGACCTTAATGAAGAAGTCTATATGATCTGCCGAAGGTTTTGCCAAATGATTCGGGTAAACTTGTATGTAGGCGAAAAAGTCTATTTATGGTCTCAAACGAAGCTTCTGAACAATGGTACTTAAAGTTTCATAGTGTTGTTGCTTCATATGGTTTGTTGAAGCAAAGTAGATCAATGTATCTTTGCGAGGTCGGTGGGAGGAAATTCATTTCCTAATACTCTATGTGGATGATATCACGCGCAGCGGTGACAGTTTCTTGCATGAGACAAGCGGATGTTGTCGAATAAGCGATATAGAAGGACGGTGGCGTCTTTTTGTCACAGGCATTGAGATTCATAGGAATCGTTCTTGCGGACTATTGGGTTTATCTCGGAGGGCATATGTTGATCGAATTTTGAAGATTCAACATGCAACCGATGTAGCCGGAATTGTCACATGCAGCAAAGGTGATAAGTTGAGTCTATCACCAATGTCCTCATTCAGATATAGAGAGAGAAACTGAGAATGAAGAGAATGCCTTATGCTAGTGCACTTGGGGGTATTATGTATGCTTTCAGTATACTAGGCGATATTCTTGGCACAGCAGAACTAGCGGATATCCAGTCGACGAGGACATGATCATTGGAGTTCTTTGCCGAAGGTATAATTACTTAAAGAGGATAAAGACTATATGTTGATTTACAAACATGTTCGGGACCTACAGCTAGTTGGGTATTGATTCGGACTTTCTTGTGCATCGGGATGAAAAGAAGTCGACAGCGGTTATATCTTTAAGTTAGCGGGAGGTGTGATGTCATGGAAAAGTGGCAATCAATTGCATCCTACACCATGCGAGCGGAGTTTGTAGCATGCTTTTCGACAACTACTCGACGATTTGGCAGAAACCTCATTAAGGGAGTTAGCAGGTGTTTGATTTTGTGGATAGGCCCATACAATTGTATTGGCGATGCTTCTGTGAGTGTTGTTTATTAACTTGGCGGGGTCTCGAGGGTCCCCAAGCACATGGAGGTCAAATACTTGACCATAAAGGAAAAAGTTCAGCGGTGGCGTTGAAGTGGAGCACATAACGATATGATTGCATCCGCTTAACTAAAGGCCTTCGCTTGTGTATTCGACAACATGTCATTAATACGGGCTTAGAGTGGTCATGGGATACTGTAAATTAGTGGGAGCTATTAAGTTTTATGTTGCTCTTATGAAGGATGAATCCAATTTCATTACATTTTGTACATCACTCAGACAACTTCCCTTTACATTCACACAGATTTACAATGTAGGTTTATCGTAGCCGGAAGACATATAATTGTCGAAAAATCTCAAGGCATCGCTAAAACCTTGAATATAGCTATGGGGCATTCTTGGCATCGCCTTAACAAAGATGTTTTGTTACATAAAGTAAAGTTACCTATCAAGGTAACATATATACAAAGTTCGCTGAACCATGACGGATATTCTCTCGTGACACACTAGGTTTTGTGACACTTAAGGAGAGAGAATTCCGACTAACAAACGGATAACACACGCAAGTATCACCACATGGTATTGTCCATTTAAACACAC
This sequence comes from Tetrastigma voinierianum, assembly GCA_016808115.1. NCBI lineage: Eukaryota > Viridiplantae > Streptophyta > Magnoliopsida > Vitales > Vitaceae > Tetrastigma > Tetrastigma voinierianum. Next base: position 45,006 of record JAEQBH010006653.1, on the reverse strand, counting down.
TACCATATTGAATCCATATCAAGAGTCAAAGCACTCGTGACCATGGAAGGGCCGAGTACATGCAATTACCGCCATGATTCAAAGGTTCGAAACTTTACGGGATCTATCAATTATTAAGAATAATCTCTGCACCAATATAAAGGTGCACGCTTTGTTTCAATTAATATCGCCAAGTGGGAGAAATGCAAGATTTTTCTAATAAGTGGGCTTCATTAATTGAAATTAACCTGGATTAAGCTCGGGTCTAATTAAGGAGATTATCGGGCTTCTAATAAAAAACATACGGGCCGGCTAGTAGCCGAGTACCTACTCCTACTCGTGATGAGAGGGCCCGTGGTCAGAACTCAATATATATAGAAGGCCTAAGTCCCTCCTAAACCCTAAGTGATATGCATAATTCTCACATACGCTTTCTTTTTCTCGAGAAATATTTTCTGAGATCGTGAGAGGCATTCTCATTAAGCCAGATTCATCAAGGGTCATTCGGGAGAAGATCTTAGGTCGTTCTCGTGTCTTCATCGATTCCGCATCACATAGCTAGAAGACAACATCGGATTCCAAATCGTGTATGTAATTTGCGCTTTTTCTCCATTAAAATTATGCTTTCAGGTTCTAACATGGTTATCTAGAATCGATAGAATCGTATCCAACAAAAAAAAATTCACTAAGAAGTTAAAATTTCGCAAATTGTAATCAAAATTAAAGGGAATGCACAAACTCAGAACACTGAGTCGATTTTCATTCGCAGCCTATGAAACATACGCACTTATATGTTTTCTAATATAGTGTAAAATGAAAAGCCCTTATCATATCCGTAATCCCGAATATAGTCATTCTTCTCAACACTTCCGCACGTAGACAAAGAAAATCTCAAACAATTAAAATCTTTTCTTCTTAAGAAGATTTATCATTTCCTTCTCCATTATACCTCACATGTGCATAATTTTGCTTAGTTCTACATCAGAACATCCTAAATATACGAATTGTTTCTGTAAACATGTTTGTGATAATAAAGTAAACTATATTTTTTGGAATAAAAGAATGCAAAAATGAAACAAGCAAAACCCGGAATTTATACAAAAGACAAGAATAAATTGATCATTTACCAATTTAGGACCTAAGGGTCATAATCTCATAAGATTGTATGCCAAAGGAGAATATGCCTAAGTTGAAGTACAAATAAATGAAGATGAGAGACCAAAGTGCAATTAACAAGAAAAATGTAAATATCAAAAACAAAAGATAAGATCAAGTTTGTTCTCTCATTTTTGAGAGACCAAAAATGTGAAGAGGAAGGAAGAGGAGGAAGAAGAGAAGAGAAGTGAAGAGAAGAGAAGAGAAGGAGAAAGAAGCAAAAGGTATGGAATTGTATGGAATTCTAAAGCTTTGTATGGATTTCCATGAAATCAGATGGATAGTAGTTTGTCTCCCCAAACCTAGGTTTTGCTAGGATTTCATCATAACCCTAGATTTCTTGAAAGTAGGGTTGGTAAAACCCTAAATGGTACAAGAAAAGTATGAAATCCTCCATTTGAGGTTGGATTCATGGTTTAATTGCAAGTACTGGAGTTTGGGTTTAGAACAAACCCTAACTAATCTTCATGTTAGGTTTGCGCGGGATACGATCCATTTTGCAGTTTTTTTCGGGGAGTAATTCATGATAGGTTTTCGTAAGATAAGTATTGAAAATGATTTGAGTAGAATAGATACAAGATTTAATACGGAGTGGTTTTGATGTGTATTGGAGTATCGAGTTGGCTGGGTGGATATATGGAAAATAGGAGAAAACCACCATTTCGGGCATTGAGAGTTTGGTACCGACCAAAACGCTGTGGTACCCAGACAAACAATGTGGCACCAAAACACAATGTTCTATCGACTGCATCGGCAATCGAAAAGCTCCGCATCTACACTTAAATGTCTCCGTTTCAACCGGCCATAGTGTTTTCAAATACAACATGGTCATTCTCATTCTAATCGGGAGACTTTAAGTCAATGTGGAGAACTAAACTTCGCCGAGAATAAATATCCTCGAAATAGGTATCTTCAAATTCGACCCCATTTGAATTTCGTAAAGTCACCTGAAGTGGGGCTATGTTCAAGTCTATTTATGGTCTCTATTCTTTGGAACATAGAGTAGTCCCTGCTTGTTTAGGACATATTTTGAGTTTCGATGTCTGATTTGGGTGATTCCAAGTAGAGAAGAACCCTAAGACCTAGCTTCAAATGAAAAAGTAAAGAATCAAAGTCATGTATGGAGTTAAGACCCCTAAAAATGAGTATTTCAGACTGTCCCTAGTGTAATATGGCTTCACTCCGCCTCGACGAGTTTGATAGGGGCAGTTCTAATGCCCTATGATAATAAGAACAAGTAGAAGATATGTAGAACTATATTTATAAATGATATGTGCAAAACATAAACAAGCATATGAATAAGTTGATATATGAACAAGTAATAAATTAAATATGCTTAAAGGTTAAGAGATTATTTGATAAATGGAATGACCTCATAAGTATACATGATGACATTGTGTATATGAGATATGTTGTTATAATACATGAAAGATTATTAATAAAACTGATTGTTCGCAGACCGGTAGATGGATGATAAAGCATGCCTATAGAGTGATAATAGTCATGCAAGATACAGATACAGATATCGAGGCCTCGCTTGGGTCGATGACATAGATCCTGCTTGATCACATAATACAGTATAGGTCATTTCTGCATGTGCTGATGATACTTTCTGAGTATATACGGCCCGCCAAACTATTTAATATACGTAGATCACTGCCTTGTATGCTGATAGTACTCTTCTGGTAATATTACAATGTGAGATCATCGTCTCTGCATAAAGGATAGTACCCCTCTGACATACATACATTTATCCAATCAAGACAATAAGACTTGATAATGCTGGTGAATTTACTTCACAAACTCTCAATGACTATTGTATGTCAATTGGGATAAATATTAAGCATCCTGTTGTTTATGTTCATACCCAAAATGGTTTAGCTTAGCCTGGACAAACGCTTCACCACAGCTGCACGACCATGATGAAAACCAAATTGCCAACATCTACCGGGACATGTCTATGCATGCCGCAAGTCTAATAAGAATTAGACCAACATCTTACCATGAGTACTCCCTTCACAACTTCAGATCGTAAACAACCAAATATTTCCCACTTACGGTTTCGTCAGGTAGTCCATGTACCACCGCACCCTCAACGTACCAAAATGGGTCCACAACGTAGACTTGGGATTTAGGTAGGTTTTGATTCGTCGCCTATCATAAGATATTTGGAACCCTTAACAGGAGATGTTTTTACAGCCAGATTTGCAGATTGTCATTTTAATGAAACTGTATTTCCACCATTAGGGGGAGAAAAGTCGATTCCAGAAGAACGACAAGAAATTACTTGTAATGCATCCACATTATCTCATTTTGATCTTCGTACAAATCAATGTGAACTGGAAGTTCAAAGGATCATTCATTTACATAATCTTGCAAATCAATAACCAGATGCATTTATTGATGCAAAGAAAGTGACAAAGTCACATATCCCTACAAGAAAATGCTCTAACACTTCGATACTGTCCCCGGGCTGATCGTATAAATTTAGTCTAAAATATTAATTTAGCTGGGAGACCTATTATTCAAAAGATGTAACTCTCCTAAGAGAACACAACGTAGAATCTCGATACCTCAATGCGCATAACATAAAAAAAAAGGCCCATGTGTAGGCATTTAATAAACAAAAGGCCCCCGTAGAGGCATTATATCAACAAAATATCCCAAGAGGTTCAAAATAAAGAATTACCAAGAGGCACATAAAATTCGAAAAATTTTGAGATCTCAATACCATACAAGACAATGTAGGAAAATGGGATTGAAAATAAAGATATCAATAACATTTTTTGCTTTCCAAGCCTTGTACATCAAAAGAAATGGATGAGGAACCCGGAATCCACAAATGTAAGAACGTCAGCCAGAACATCAACAAACGGCAGCTACGCCAATCAAATTCATAATTAAACGAGACGCTGGACTCTCCAGTGCCAAACATCTAAACTTGTAAAGCCAATTGGGTACAAATGGTTATTTGTACGAAAGCGCAATGAAAATAATGAGATCATAAGATATAAAGCGCGATTAGTAGCATAAGGTTTCTCGTAGAGACCTGGTATTGACTACGAGGAAACATATTCTCTTGTCATGGACGCAATCACTTTCCGCTTTCTAATAAGCTTGGCGCCTCAAGGACTGATATACACCATGGATGTCATCATAGCCTTTTATCTATATGGATCCAGCTACATATTTATATGAAAATCTCCTCAAGGATTTAAATCACTCGCAAAGAATATGCCTTGTAATATGTGCCTCAATCAAATTACAACGACCGCATGTATTAAAGCAACCAAAGCATGTGTGCCAATCAGCCAAATAGTATTTATTGACGTATGGGCATGCAAACAACCCTATATGCCCATGCATTTTTATTAAGCAAATCAAAACCGTGATTCAATTATTGTCAGGTATGTTGATGATCTAAATCTTATTGGGACTACTAAAAAGTTCACAAGAACAACAAAATATTTGAAATGATAGATTTAGGGAAAAAAATTTTTGTCTCAGCCTGCAGATCGAGCATTTTCCTACTGGAGTTTTAGTTCATCAATCGACATATACTAAGAAAATTTTAAAACGTTTTTATATAGATAAAGCACATCCTTTAAGTTTGCCAATGATTGTCCGTTCACTTGATGTGAAAAAGGACCCATTTCATCCTTGTGAAAATGGTGAAAATTTGCTTGGTCCTGAAGTACCATATCTTAGTGCCATTGGTGCACTTATGTATCTTGGGTTAATCAGATTTCTACTAAATATTTTTTCACAATTTATTAGCGTATAGTTCCGTCCAACTCCAAAGATATTGGAATGGTATCGTGCATATTTACGCTTACCTCCAAGGAACAACCGAGCAGTGAGTCTATTTTACTTAAAGAAATCAAAGCAACAATTGCTTCGATATGCTGATGCAGGATACCTTTCAGATCCACATAAAGCTAGATCAGCAAACAGGCATGTGCTTGTAATGAACCGCTATTTCATGGAGATCTCTTGCCAAAACAATGGTGGCTACATCATCAAACCATTAAGAGATTGAAATAATCACAGCGCCTGAATGCATATGGCTAAGATCGACTATTCAACATATCCAAGAATCATGTGGACTCCCCTCTATCAAAGACAACCCGATAACATTATTTGAAGATAATGTTGCATGCATTGCACAAATCAAAGAAGTTTATATCAAAGGAGATAGAACTAAACACATTTCTCCAAAGTTTTATACACACGTAACTCTTGCAGGAGTGGTGAAATTGATGTTCAACAAATACGGTCTAGTGATAATCTAGCAGACTTATTCACAAAGTCATTACCAACCTCAACATTCAAGAAGCTAATACATAAGATTGGAATGCGCCAACTTAAAGATATCGACAAGAGGAGGAACATGCATATGACAAGATGTTACTGCATCGCAATCTTTTCCTTCGCTCAAGTTTTGTCCCACTGGTTTTACTCTGCTGTTTTTACCTTATAGTTAGCAAGGTTTTAATGAGACATATTCTTTATGGTAGTAATTCAAGGGGGAGTGTTGTAAGTGAAACATTCATATGAATGCATTTACAAAGCATTCATATGAAAGCAGTTACATGTGGTATGAATGACCACACTTACATTCATGAATGTTTCATGAATGTACCTTCATGCCTTCATTCCTTCATAAACTCCATTCATTACTTACCTTTAATTTGGAGTAATGAATGGTCTTGTTGTAAGCCTATAAAAGGCCCCCCTTCCATTCATTTATAGTGCATTATGAGCTTTATCCATTTCTCTATCTCTCACTTTTCTCATTTCTCAGTTCTCTCTTTTCATTCTCTTTTCTTATATACAAAAGAGAAAAATAAATTCTCTTTTACTTAAAGTTTGTATTTTACAATATTTTTTTCTTGGCCAAATAAAGATACACATTCTTACCTCAAATAAGTACTTTAAAGCATTGAAATAGCTAATCAAAAGAATCTCGAAGGAATATTTCACCCCTAGCATAATAAGAATGAGCTATCATTATTAATTATTCATCTAAAATTATAGGTTTGAGAATCCTAACAATGTCATAATGTCAATATTATTAATCATAATAATATTTTAAATATTCTAACTATTAATAATTTAATTAATGAGTTTCAAAACTTTTATAAAAGTCGAATTCCTTCCGAATATGATTTCAATATTTATTTATTTTATATTCTTAAATAATTCACTTACTCTACTAAAACTAATAATTATAATATATTTTATATCATATTATCCTCAATATTTATATTGGTCACAATATTATCTAAATAAATTCTCAAATCATAGGAAATGTCTAATTTCCAAAAATATATCCTTAATTATTTATCAAATACATATATTTATAAGCCTTCAAACTTCACATATTTGTTTATTATTATTCTCAAAGAATTTATTATCAAATCTTTACCTCTTTTGTTTTTTTCTAAAATAATTGAAATATCTAGAAACTTTTTTTTTTCCAATATCAATCATTACCCCGACTTTAAGTTTTCTAGGTCCATTTTGTGAAAGACTTTTAAACCTAATTTCTTTTAATATTAAATGATATTAACCATTATAATATGTTTCTAACTTTTTATTAAATGTTTATTTTTGTCTTTTAAATTCCTCAAACAAAAAATCATGATAAGATTATCTTTTGACTTTTCAACTTGCTTATCACATACTTATGTGATAAGTAAGTTGAAAGAAAGAGAGTGAAATTTAAATATGATTTCTTCAGGGTTGATCTAAACTTAAAGAAAATTAAAAAATCTATTCCAAAGTGTTCTAGGAAAATAAATAAGGAAAATATCTTTGTTCTAGGAAAATAAATAAGGAAAATATCTTACATTTCAAATTACTTCTTCAACCTTAGATTTGACATCCTAGGTTTTTTCTAAAATTTACTCTAACAAGAAAAACCACTATTAGGAATAACTAATATAATCTTCTTTTCAATTCATTGTACTAAGATCTAGAAAAATCTTACCCTCTTGAAAGTTTTTTTTTCACACCCTAGCTTATGGGGTTCTATGATCAAGAGAGACTACCCAGAGAGAAACAAAGGATCAAATGAATAATAAAATATTTTTATTTTTTTTTCTATTTTTACCTAGGGTTTCGTAGGAGAATTAACATTATGCCCTTCTTCTAATTTTTAAAATAATATTTTTTGTCTACCCCTTTAAAATTTACGGGGTGCTACAAACACCTCAAAACTGAAACTTGAACACCATGTTTTAAAAATCGAACCGATGACTGAAATTGGAAAGATAAATGGCCACGGCTCACTGTCAACCGGTTTATGTCGAAATAGATAATTAATATACATATACTAAAAATAATTATAAATGAGTTTGACTGATTCAAAGAAAAATAGTTTTAACTTTTGAACCGAGCAGTTTTATTGCCGATTCACGATCCAACCGGTTGAACGAGAATCAACAAGAGTAAAAATACAAAGAAAGAGATTCCCACACTCAAACACCTAAATAGAGTTCATCTCAATGAATTTTGAGAAAGGAAAAATTGAATTTGAAATCAGATTGTTCATATTAACAAGGTAGATGTCATATGGCTAAACACAATCCAGATCGGGTAGCTATGGTTAATTCAAGGCAAGAAGAGGAATATTTGTTGGGATTCTTTGATCGCCACCCTCGAGCACGCAGCCGCAATGTGAACCTCGATTATTTGACTTCCTGGATATCAACGACATGGTGCAAACCTGTAAAAAGGGCGATTCGCTTATAGAGCGCTAAGAAGGTCGCCTTTGATGATTTCATTAAGTCAAAGAAAAATGCGGAGACTGAGAAGAGAATGTGCACAATCTCGACCGTTTACCTTCCCTAAATGGGGATCTTTTTTACTTAAAGGGGTGTTCACGGAATCCCCTCCTTCCTTCTCGAGGTAGGATTTTATCTCCTCATCATTTAAGGGAGGAAATCTTATTTTCCTTATCAATCACTAGTTCTCCATTTTTAGCGATTATTCTTCCCTTTTCTAGGCTTATCTCTCCGAGGAGTAAGGGATTCAGAAGCTGGAAAATTCGTTGATAATATCGCTTTTGCGGATTTTCCGCTCCTAGGTGCTTATTCATAATAAACCTCTCATATGGGGTAGAATTGTCGGCTGGAGGACTTGAAGTCCCAGACAAGCTGCCTCGAGCAAGCCATGGAAGAGTTTGTCCTTGCTTTTCAAGGCAGCCTCCATAGATTCTTCTGTCTGAGTAGTGTCCGCCTAATCTCTCAGTGAGGTGAGTGAGCCTGCCTGTTTCACCACTCCAGCCCACGGCCCGGGCCTATTGAGTAACAGATCCCAGAGAGATCACAGACTCATAATGCCCCTCTTTCCTTCGCCTGAAGCTTTGCGGCTATTTCGCCTGGGGAAAATATTATGGTTTTAAATGTTGAATGTTGAGACTTGAAAGGTTTGTGAGAAATGATTAGCGCATTAAATGCGTTCGGAGGCAATGCTCACTTGTGTTTAAGGCGCATGGGAGATGCACGCCTCCCGATGTGCATCCTACGATCTCGGCTCCTAATCCACAACATTTTAATGCATTCGACGACCCTCACCCTATAAATAGGGATAGTGGTTTCAAGAGGTGTCTCTTTTATGTCTTCTCAAAAGATTTTTTTTTTTACTCCTGTACTTCATTATCCTCTACGCCTCTACAAATTTCCCTTCCAAAGGAGCCATCGGAGACCCTTGACGTTGCGACAACTTTTGATTTTCCGGTGAGTGTTTACAACTCAAACCTTTTCCACCTCGTTGTTTGCTTGAGTGTCTCCATGATTGGAGGTGTTCCACTAGTTTCTGCAAAGGTTTTGGTTTTCTTTCTTTAGGTTTTATCCCTGGTGGGTTGTAAAATCTCTAGGGGAGATTTCTTTTTCCTTCCCTTTTTTTTTTTACTTTTGCTTTATGGACCTCAAGTTGACCCCTTCTTCTTCTCCCCTTTTTTTTATCTGCCTGTAGAATGGCAAGAGGTCACGAAGAGATTTCGACTAATCAAGCTGGGTGTAGGAGGGGTAGCCCCCGGGAAACGCCTACTGCAAGCAGTCTAATTGCTGCCATGTCTATAGAGGAACTAAGGTTATTCAGCCAAATTCCTCGCTAAAATAAGCATAGACATCGACTTACTAATTACCCTAACTGGGGAGTGATAATGTCATCTATTTTACACTCGAGTAGTTTCATTGCGCCGCCTCGTTCCATCACGCGGCGCTTCATCTACCCGAGCACCTTCTACACTCGTATATCCGAACGCTATTCGGATTTTGATGGGTTGTAGTGTGCTAAAATCTCTCTACCATTTGGACATTTCGCTGGTGGAGATATGCTTCATTTACACTCAAGCTCGGGACCTGGGTCGCTCGTCCATGTTTCCGCCCACCGTCCTCACCGCACCCAGACATTCGACCTCGACCCCCCCAAGACCTGAGGTGAAAGGGGTCGCCCCGGTTAAGGGCCCATGGTATGAGACCCGTCTCGCAAGTCTTCTTTAATCTAAACTACCCTTACGCTCTCGCCGTCTTTCATTCCTATTTCTGTGATATCTCTACTTCCCTAGCCGAGGGTGTATTGTCATACTCCATCTTTATGATTCAGGAGATAAGCGCCGACAAGGCCGATTGGTTAACTGGGTGGAGAAGGCGAAGCTGGATAACATCCACCGGCTGCTTGAGATCACAGGGAGGGAACGTCATCACAAGCTACTTCTATTTGTGAAGAACATGCAGATCTGGCACCCGCCCTTTCCCCTACATACAGATGTTCTTCCCTCGCCCTTTGCCCAGCGAGGTTGTCAAGGGCGAGCATTTTTTCCTTGAGGACCTCTTGAAGTCGTTGCCCGGAGGCTCTTCCCAGGCAAAGGCCATTTCGGCTTCCCCTGGTCTCTAAATTATCTACTCTACCGCAGACTCCCAAGCTTACTTCCCCTAAGCTAGCACAGTTAAGAAGAAGAAGTTCTGGCAGCAAAGGCCACGACGAGACCTGGAGGTCAGACCGGATGAATCCAATGGTTAGAAAAATCCTGGTGAAGAGAGATAGGTTGAAATGTCCGCCTCATTGCCGGATTTGAGACCTAACGCGCAAACGGCCGCTAACGCTTTAGAGGACTACACTAAATTTCAACTCCTCCGAGCTAAGAAACGTGTTAAGTCGCTCGACTCGTGAGGAGGTCCGCCGATCCGCTGATTTATGGACTCGTCTGGAACGAGTCCTTTGCGCCCCGTCTGATATCTAAAGCACCCAGATGCCTCCCGAAAGGCTTGTGCAATACTAGAGGAGGGGACCCGCTAGAGAATCCCTCGTGTTGACTTACTCACTGGCAACCAAGTGGCCTCGCCACCAAGCCGATGGGTCTCATCGGCTCATGGTGCCCGGAGCCCCCTAATAGGGTCAGCTCAATTTTGTAAGTCGAGCTAACGGAGGCTGCTTCACGCGAGGATGCACCTACTTCCTAATCAAGAAATTTCCCTAGTTCTCATTAACTACTACTAGGGGCCCTTTAACCAAAGGGACCCTTCTGTTGCACACATGCGCGATCTTTACCCCCTACAGCTTCTACCTACCGGTAGTGGCTCGTGGGGAGGAATACTCCATCCCCCTCACCGTCAGCCTAGATAAGAGGTCTTACTAACGCGTGGCAGAGGACGGGATGTATATGCACAACCATGACTTCACGATCAAGCGAACCCGGTACGGTCGAATCTCCGACGCTTGACTATTTTGCTCTAATGTTATGATTTCTTCTCTAATGCCCTTTACAAAAGTGTGACTCATTCTCGTGAAATACGGGTGCCAAGACAAGGTGTCACGCCTCACTCCCGCCCGAGAAGATAAAGTAGATATTATTCGGACTCCTTACCGCACTCTCTGCATATCGTGGGCCTATTTCAATAAAACAATTCATACATCGTAATATAACTTGTAAACTACCACCGTAAGGTGTTTAAAATATCCCTGTATATATACATGCCCGAGTCTCATTTATCAGGTTTCATAAACTCCACTATTACAAAAACTTTACATTTACATTACAAAACAAAATCAAACCTACATCGTGGATCCCTTTATCATTGTCGCCCCAATGACCGAATGCCCTTTCGATGTCCTCTTCAAAGTATATCTACACGTGATGAAACACTCATGTTGCCGATAAATTTTTAGCAGGAAATAGATAACAGATATGACCACTTGGAGTGGTCCACAATTACAGGATACATATAACATAATGCATATGTCAGAGTTTACGTACAAAATTCTATAACAAAGTTTTCAATAACATAATTCTTATAACGGAGTTTTCATATAACATAATTCTTATAATGGAATTCCATATCTCTCAGAGTTCGTAATCAGATTCAGACGTAAGGTACCAGGTACATTACGTAACAAAGCAAAACTTAGTATTTTTAGTTTCCATGTATCATATTATTCATGTATACAACATATAGAGATTGTCCCGCATGTATCAAGAATAATGAATGAAAGTGGACACAACACAATAAGTACTTCAAGGTACGATACAGCATCGAACGTAGAAGTGTTTCATGGTGAAGTGTTCGCCCACTCTAGTCAAGTATCGTGAGCACTATAGGAGTGCCAAAAGTACTAATCGTAGATGTGTCTCGCCCACGTAATGAAGTGTCGTAGAGCATCAGCAGAGTGCCGGCTAATCGAACGAGGTGCCTCATTAATTCACTATTCGGGTCTTAAGGCATATACGAATATATGCTTTCGTAACTCGTTATATCATTTTTAATCCTATTAGCAAATGAGGTCAATAAATAATGTTTGCCCGAAGCTTCGTGGCGAGGTAGAGAACATTTTTCATATAACTTTTATACTTATATGAACTCTTTCATTCACTTATTAGGATCCTCATTAATCCAATGGATGATTGTTAGAATTAACGGAAGAGAGAAACAAAAACAGATCAGTAGCGCCAGTAAAGCAATTTACGCCTAGGCGTGAGAGGTTCACAGCGGTTAATCGCTACGCCTAAGCGGACCAAAAAGTGCAAAAACTCTGGCTCGGGTTCGCCTAGGCATATTGACCTCCGCCTAGGTTGAGCTCCACGCCTAGGCGAGCACTCCTACGCTTAGGCGTAGGGGTGGCGAGCAGAACGCAGAAATGGCCAGATTTGGCCTTTTTCACCAGAAATTTCCTTCCAAACCAAAACTCAAAATAAATCATAAACTCATCCTATACCAACCAAAAACATTTCTAATAGGATTTTTCCAAACATGAATTCCAAACAAAAGTTCCAAACATGATTTCCAAACCTGGATTTCTTCTTCTTCTTCTCTTCTTCCTTTTTCCTTCTTCTTTTCTCCTCCACCATAACCCTAGCTCTCCCAAATCACAATGAGAAAATCCCTTCTCACAAGACCATGTTTGGTCTTATCCTCATTTGAGTCAAATGTCCATTTTTGCTATTTGGTCCTTCATCTTTCTATTATTTGCAAATCAACTTATCAAATTCTTATAATAACATATACTCTTTTTACATAATGACCTTTAGGTCCTCATTTTATAATTTACTAATTTACCCTTAGTACTTCAGTTTCCAAAAAATATAACTTTTACTTATGTTATACCCTAAACATGTAATAAACTACTAGGGTACAATTTGGGGTGTTACACAAGGAGCTTTGTCGTAAGATAGAAGATGCCGAGAAGTTACAGCTCTATGCTAAGGCGGCCGCCTCCGAGCACCACGCCCTCGAAGAGTCCCTAGGCAAGGCCTAGTCTTGATCTAGATACTAGGAATGGAAGGTAAAGGAGGGCTTTGAGAAGACAAAAGGTGCAGAAAAAGAGAGAGACGAGGCTAAGGAGGAAGCTCAAATGGTCGCAAGAACATGCAATGAGCGGCGAGGGCAAAATCGAGGGTGACTTAGCTAGGTCAAAGATGCTTTGACGGCCATGAGGAAGCTGGGGGCAGAGCCGAAGAGGCTAGGCGAAGGCCGAGTCCGAGGTCGCCGACTAGAGGTTACTGATTTCTCTTCGCAGAGTCGGGGATACCATGACGAGGTGTCTTCCTCCAATCTCAAGCCACAAGGACAAGGAGGCCATGGAAGAGGAATACCAGAAGGCTCTAAAGGTGATTATTGCCTATGGGTACGTGTGTTGCGTTTTCAAAAACAACATATGTGGAGACCGCCCAAAGGTCCCAGCGGATGTCGACTGGCCGACTGGCCGCTCGAGTTATTTAGAACCTCAGGTGCCCTCGTCTGTGGTCGCCAAGGCCACTACAATCGGTTCCTCTGAAACAGCTACAGCTAGTGGAGATTGCTACTGCTAAGGACCATGGCAAACTCTAGTCCCTCTTTTTCCCTTTTTACTTAATTACAATTTTTGTAAAGCGACTCGCTTCACGCCACCATTCAGGTACTCTCTGACACCATCGGGTGCTTTAATGAAATACACCTTGTCTACTCTACTGTTGCTTTTTTTTTTTTTACTTCTCACCCTAACGTCACAGGCGCCTCATAATTTCTAGTTTTCTTAGGCTATCGATTCCTTCTTATCATGTGGCAACCCTTTCATAATTCGGTTAGATGGTCGCTCTAGACATCAATGCTAAGTCGAGAGCTTTTAGCAAGGCTCAGTTTCATGCCTGGGCAAGGCTCCATCTTTAAGCCTTAAGGATAGTCAATGTGCCAAGGACCATCTTCGTCATGTACCAAATAGGTGGAGGCCTCACCGATTCGAAGTGCCAATGTGGATTAAATCCACAGCTTAGTCTTTTCGAGGTGCCGTAACGCATAAAGTCGCGAAAGTGTTCGCGAGCCTCAGGGTCAAATGGGCCATGGGCCAATGGAGTAGTGGGTTTAAAACCACTGCATTCAATGGTACTATCTTCCAAATCTTTAGTATGGAAAGATGGAAAGACTAGAAAATTCAATGGACGAAAAGCACGTGGGCGTAAGGGTGATCGCTACAAAGAGGCGATAACACACGCGTCCCATCGCTCGTCGCAAGTGCATGATTTATGTTACGTTTAAGGCATATGCTGACGCTTTCACCCTTATATATATAGGGGTTCTGACTAGTGTCGGCCATATCCACAAAGTCTTTCGTTTGTTCCGATTTCTCTTCCTTTCTATACTTGTGAATTGGCAAGGATAAGGGAGCCATGAAGGAAGACCGTCAAAGGGCTCTAGAGCCATCTTTCACCTATGGTCAGGTGTTGTGTGTCTAAACACAACATTCAGGTGTAATTCCGTAGAGGTTCCAGATTATATGCTTGACTCTCCGAATTTTCTTTCTGTAGTGCGCCATGGGCCTGGTCTCCGTCCGGTATCCTTGAAGAAGTAGTCATTTGGGAGCATCGAGAGAGGTGGCGAAGGAGTCTCAGTAGGTGCCCCTCTTGATTTAAATGAACATCCACAAGCAGGGCCGCATCTTTCTTCCTCATTTTTCCGTAGTGACCTCTATATGGCTACTCTTCTTCTTCCTCTTTTTCCGTAGTCGCCCTACTACGGTCGTTTCTGGACATCATGTTTTAACTAATGACGCCCTAGGCGTGTTTATGAGATGCAATTTGTAGTAACAGGCCTAATATGGCCGCTTAGACATATATCACTCGTGGTAACTAATTACGCTATCGGGTACATTTTGTAAGATATAACTTTTGTAATTCTTTACAAACGAATTTCGACTCAGGACTGATGCTTTAGAGACGCCGAGGTTGCTTATATCCAAAGCAGCGCCTCATTAGGCTCCAAATTACGGGTGAGCGTGAAACAGGCGCGCCCAACATACCCACTAAGGACCTGGCCCAGTACTAGCGGCATGCGACCGCAAGCTAAGGATCATGCTTGTATTGCGAAAGTGCCGCAGGGCATGGAGCCTCGCAGATGGCTCTGAGGAGCGCCAGCAGGCCGAGCCACGACATTCGGGTCTGGAAAGTGCCACAGGATATCACCCTATATGGACTTTTATGGAGCTGGGCAAGAGCAAATGTGTCCGGGCCTGAAAGAGTCAGCAGGATATTAGCCATATCTGAACTTTTGCGAGTGCCAGTTAAGAGTCATAGTTTGGTCTTTGGAAAGTGCTAGTAGGATATTGTTATATTTGACTTTTATGAAAAGCAATAAGCTAAGAGCCATAGTTTCAGATTTGGAAAGGCAAGTAGGATATCAACCATATTAGACTTTTGTGAAAAGGCGCTGCAAAATTTCACAATATTTTAAAGCCGACTTTATTAATAGTAATACTTTTAAAGGAAATTTTTACTAGTAATACCTCTTCAGATGTGTGGCATTCAACATTCTGGGTACGAGAGTCCCGTCTACCTTATTCAACGTGTATGATCCAACCATTCCCACTCAGACTATCGTATATCGCCCTTCCCAGTTTAGTTGGAACTTCCCGCTGCTGGGTTAGCTGTGTTTTCAAAGACGCTTCTCAAGACTAGGTCTCCGTCTTGGAATGTTCGCGATTTTACCCGCCTGTTGTACAAGTTACTGGCCACCGGTATGACGCCATACACTAGTTATAGCTTCACGTAGCTCGCCTACTATATCCGTGTCTCATTAAATAGCCTTCGTGATTAGCCTTTCAAGAATTTCACTCGGCGTGGGCATCCCACTTCGCGGGGGATTATAGCCTCCATCTCGTAGCGCGAATGGCTATATCCCAATTGGTTTCCTACCGTGGTTCAGAGGGGCACATAGAACTCGTGGGTAAATTTCATCTACCCATTTTCCTTTTCGTCGTAATGCATATGCTTTTTTCAAAGTCAAGTAGGAGAGTCTTGTTAGACGATTTTGCATGGCCATAATTGCGGGCATTGTGGGGTTGAATACAAGTTCTTGATTTTCAACTCATGTAAAAGTTCAGATACCCCGCTTATCAAATTGTGGCCCATTGTCAATTACTATCGACAGTGGTATTCCGAACCGACAAACAATGTTCTTCCACACAAATTAGACGACATCTTTGTCTTTAATCGAGGCGAATGCTTATGCTTCTACCCATTTGTCGAAATACTTACTACCGCACTTCTTTTCGCTGGGCCAGGCGATAGGGTATGGCCCAACTATATAAATTCCCCATTGGGCGAAGGGCCAAGGGCTTGCTATGGTTGTCAGGTTCTGAGCCGGCTGTTTGCCTTTTGTTAAATATAGACTAAACCCTTCAATTTAACACTTATACAGGAGCCTTACAATTTTCCTGCAACCATGTCAAATTGGAATTGAGTTGCTTAAAAAATGAATAAAACCGATTTTATGTTCTGGAATTATAAATGGGTTTAGTCTATGACACTGGAAGTGCACAGGTCATACAAGTAGTAAAAAATGGATGTAAGTCCAGATATTATTCCCTCAAAGATTGACAAGAATTTGAAATCAACTATCTTAACTACTCAAGATCCACACTATTTGCACCTCCTTGTAATGGTTTGAAAACTGGAATTTAAAAGACAAGATAATCCTATATTATGTTCCTCCAACAAAATAAAATTTGGAATTCAAACAAATAAAATAAACTCGAATTGAATCGCCGCAAATGAACACTGCCATGAACTCGCTGTGAAATAACTAATTCCTCTCGCATTATAATTCATTGATTTTCTCAAATTTCGATTTTGATCTCGGATTTAATAAAGATGTCTACTGCACTGATTTCTCCATATTTCACTAATTAGAGGTCCTTTCAAAGCCATGGATCCAAATCACATTCAGATTTAGAACATTCTTTATAAGATCTTAGGTATTTTTCTCTTTCAATACTTCATACCCATTTCTAAGATCGCAGATTTCAGATCCCAAGTCCGGGGCCATCAGAAACCTCTACAAATCGTCAGATGACTCCTTTAGATATGATGGATTTCTCCCATTCCTTGATTAGATTTCAGCTAACACAAGATCAAGATATCTTCATCAGATTAAGGTGAAATCTCTTATTATTTAAATTGATAAATAATCCCCTTCAACTTCAACTATGAGTGAATTGGAAATTTATCGAAATGAACACTCAGAGCTCATTAGTTCTTCAATAAGAAATTTCAACATACCCACAATTTGAATGTTCCAAACTCGTGAATTTCCATCTCGTGTCACTTGGGAGGGCCTCCGAAAAATCGTAGAGCAGATACAAGCCTTTGAAGGGTATTCGATACTACTATCGAGAACAAATCAATTCAAGAACAACATCAATCAAATAAATCCCAATCCAGGAAATTCCATCTAATTTTATGCAGAAAAGACTATAACTAACAACAGGTCTAATTCAGTGGAAGCTGCGCTTCTCAAAAATTGAATCAGAATAAACAATGGAGTATTGATCAAGAACGTCCACTGTAACTGTAATAAAATGAAAGAACTAAATTCTAGAAATTGCCTAGACTTCATTAATTTCATATAGTAATTGGAAAAGAAATAGAACGATTTGATCTAGCTTCACAATTCCAAATAGTTTGCTGGTTCAGATCCAGAAAAGAAAAAAAAAATCAAACGATTCTAACTAATCTAATCTAAAATTATACCAAAGGTCTTCACAACCCCCAAGGATTCGGGGTTCCGAAAGAGTCGCCCTACGCAAAGACGCCTATATATACATTTTCAAAGAATCACCTGACTTCCAAGGCTTCGTGGATTTCTCAAATTAAATGGCCCACCATTGTTCAGTCGTGACTCCCATAAGCCCTGTCGCGATCATAGTCCGTCGTGGTCCTCCAGCTTGTCGCAACATTCTTATGCCTGTTTTTGCAATATCGAGTCGCGACCCGACGTCCTCCCGTCATGACATCGCTCTTCGTAGTTTTCTCTGCCTTGGTCACGCGACATGAATTCATGTTATTTGCTTCTTAGTTAGCATTTTCTCGAGAATCATCAGCGTCGCAGCCGCGACTAATTGCTACTGCCGTGACCATGTTTAGTTTCCAAGAGGATGACTCTTTGCTGCGACTCACATTTTCTTTGCTTGGCATTCGTGTCGCGACCACAATTCCATGTTGCGACCTGGCTTTTTCTTCCTTATCGACCATGTGTCATGAATTCCTCGATTCTCCGTCACGAACCGCTTCTCGTTGCTAGCCACTTTGATTCTCGTAGCGACAACTCTTTTCCGGGTCTCCAAGCGTTCAGGTCACGACCACAATTTCAAGTCGCAACATGGCTTTTCTTCCTTATTGACTATGTGTCACTTACCTGATTCTCTCGTCGCACACATTTCAAGTACAACACTTTGATTCTCATAGCCACAAATTTTTCCTCGGTTCCAAGTGCTCAGGTCGTGACCACAATTTCATGTCTCAACCCGACTATCTTTCCTTTTATCGACCGTGTCGCACCTCACCGTCTGTCGCTACTAGCCGCTTAGCCATTTATCTCATTTTCTTGATTTTCAAGTAGAATCGCAAATTTTCTTCTAATAAAATATGTAAAATATAAATTTGCAAAATCTCCATATTTCGCATAAAAATAAGTAATTACATTGTAACACTAATAAGAAAAAATTAATTAAAAATCAATGAGTTTTTACTCATCAAATTCCCTAAACTTAAAATTTCATTTGTCCCTGCCAAAGAAAAGAAAGATTTGTTTGTCCTTAAACAATTGAACTTTATTTCTAAGACATTTTTCTATTCTAACTTACACCCTTTTCTCGATTCCACCAATTACCTGAAATAAGTAGGTTGGGTAAAGATTATTTCAAACTGGCCAACTAAGAAAAAGAAATGGTTTCAACCTCTTTCATAAATAAACTGATGAATTCTATACTGTAAACAATACAGTCAATTAATCTTGTTTTGTGTGTGTGTGTTGGTCTTCTTTCATTTTCTCCTTGTCAAATTAGTTAATCTTCTAGGATTCTCCGTGGAAGATTAGTCAAAGTCCCATAGACTTGTTTTTCATATTGATCTCCACTAATGTAAGCAAATTCAACCTTCAATATCAATGAGGTCTTTACTGTAATGCCAGCTCGGGTAATCGTGCAGACACTGGCACTGAAACAAATTACCCGTATTCCACTATTCACTTTTTGCTTAATAGCCTTCCTTCTTTCATCCCTTTCCTACTAATATGAACTTTAATAACTCCCCCAAACTTAGCTTTTGTGTATCATCTTGAATTTTATGGCCTCTTTTGTTTGCCACCTTCATATTTATCAGCCCAATTCCTTTTTCTGGATTTCTTTTTGTTCTTCTTCTCTTGTCAAAGTTTTAGGAATAGTGCAATGTTTTGTCTTTTTAGGTTTTCTATCACTCTTGTAGAACTTTTCAAGTTAGCAACTCTCATACCAAAGTGAAGATAGGGTACTAAAGCTGAAACACCCCTACGAACTAACTGCTGCATAGTGCCACAAGACAAATTTATTCCTTTAATTGACTTCTTTTTCTCTCTCTAATCTTTCAATCGATTTTGCTCCAACATTCCATGTAGTTTATAAGAAGCATATTCCCAATCCTTCGTTCCTTATGCACATTAAACTTCTTGTTCAAAACCGGTAAGCTCAGTCCTTTGTCACAGTAGTTTTAGCAGGGATTTCAGCTTTCTAATTCGTCGTTATTTGAAGAAGTGAGGTATATTTGGCTAAAGTTTGAACTAGGTATATGCATTCAAGATATAACAGGTAGGCTTGAAAAAGGTTCAAACTTCCAAAGAGGACCTCTATCCTTTCTTGTCAATTATTTTTGCCTAGGATTTCGCCTTGACAAATAATCTAACAAGTTCTAGTACCTTGTAACCTTGACTGTAAATCACCCCAGAAGATGTCTCTAATTTTTTTTTTTTTCAATTTGTTAAGGACTTACTGGTACCATGTGTGATGTTTTTCCAAGATTTATACTGACTCAACTATTTACACACATAGATTCAAGAGTCTATTGTTCAATTCAGATAATCTTTTCCCAAATTTCCGTGTTTTCAACTTAATTCAACTAAAATCGCAACTTCTTATTTTTACTGCCAAATAGTATTTCACCCTAATTTCTATAACAAAGATTGTTTGGATTTGAAGCAATGGTTGTCGTGCTACCACAACATCACCTTGAATGATATAACCATTTCTTCTGCACAACCCGCACGACAAGCAACCTAATTCACTAATCACATCAATTCATCCAAAACACCATAGTTTCTCGTAGACTCATTCAACCTCTCTCGATCCAAGTTAAGCAGCCTAACAACATATATGTTCTAATCAAGAACATTATCGAACAACAAAACCAAATTGTCAGATTAGAAGAACAAATCACAAGACATTTTCAATGAATTTTACTATGCTTCTATTAATGGTGAAGAAAGAATACAATTAAAGAAAGTGAAAAGAGAAGAATTTGCAGAGAATTCACTTTCTTATAGGATTTTGGTAGGTATGATATCGGGAGGATCAATGTCAAAAGCTTGCCAAACAGGAGGAAATTCTTGGGAATGTGATATCCGGGTCTTTCTTTGTCGGGTTCTTCCTTTCCGAGCTTGATATATCATTTGTGAACCTAATTACGTTGATCAAACGATCTTGATTCTGACCTACTTTATTCACTGTGCTTTCCAACTCAGAAATGCAACCTAGCATGTTTGACAAATTAGTGTTGATCAAATCCAAGCTCTTATGCTAGATTTTCCTCCTATATACATCATTGTCCTCCAAATCCTTGTCTCTTTCCTTCATTAACCTCCCAAATTCCTTGAATTGCTCTTTATAAAGATACTTGAAAGCTTCTATTTTCTTCAGCATATTTCCTTCCATTTCTGCTTCTCTCTTCCTTAGAATTGTCAGTAATTCTGCATCTCTTTTGAATTAATTGTTATAGAAGGCTTCCAAACTGGCTTTCATCTTTTCTCTTGATTCCTCCTCCCTCCTTTTCATCTCTTCCTTCTACTCCTTTTCTCTCTTTCCGCTTCAAGCTTAGTTCCCATTGTTGTTCTTTCCTTCTAAAATCGCCTATGAAGATTCTTTCTTATTTGTCGTTGTCTCCACTTCTTCTCTCTCTCTCTCTTCCATTTCCTTTCTTCTATCGATATTAGTGGTCTCTAGATTTCAATAAGCCTTTCATTTCTTTGGAACTCTTACGTGCTCAAGGAAATTCTCTCTCATATCCGGGGTATGAATGACTCACTGGACTCATTCTACAATGCATCTCTCTTCTATCGAGGAGGCTCTGCTCCCGGGAAATTTTCGATTTCCCCTCATATCATTTCTCCCGCTCGGCCTCCGTTTCTACCTTACAACTCTTTTTCTTTTTATTTCTGGGCCCCTTTGTTACCCCAATCAGGGTTAAAGGAGAAACCCAAGGGCATACCTCTTCTTCTTCCCATGATCCCTTCACTCCAAAGAAGGATGCATAGTCAATGATGGTCACAAGGATCACCCTTCTTTGCTGCTTCAAATAAGATCTCCTGATGGAGCCTCAATTAAATCCCCCACACACTTATATCCCTTCAAAATGGCATATAAAATTATGGCTTCCTCAAGCCTCGACCGAGCTACGCATGCTTAGTTAGGAATTATAACAGAGGCTATGGTTATAATCCAAACCTTCAGATCCTCTATGAGACCCTATCGATAGCATGGTGTGGGTTCTGTTGAAATAAATGACATTCATTGTCATTTAACTTTGAGGAGTCTAAAAAATTTAAGAAAAAAACAAAAAAAAAAAACAAAAAAAACAAAAAAAAAAAAAGAAAAGAAACCATATTCGCCTCGAGGTTTTCCTTTGGATACACAAGGAGGAGAACCACCGTTGACAAGGAAATAACAAACAAACAACTTGGTTTATTGGAAGTCCTTTGTAAAATAAATAAAAATACAAAGGAGAGAATGGAACTCAACACCTTGAGTTCAAGAGCCAAGGCTCATCCCAATAAATCACATGCTTTGTCGTGATATTTCATGAGAATATATAATAAGGAGAAAAGTCTTTAGTTAAAACCCTATTCTCACTTTGTGAGTTTGTGCTAATTCCTTTGTGGTCGTAGGGAATTTGGAAACTACAAACAGAGAAGTTCTCATTAAGGAGGCTAGTTGCTTGTCGTTTACCCACCAGCTCTTCATGGGAATACTTTGTTACGTGTTAATTCCAATTATTCTGCGAATTGGTTTAGGAATAGAAATTGATCAATTTTCTATAATTTTGCATAGAAATGGACATTGGTTCAGACACCATGGTTCCCACTGCATCTGCTCAAGTGGCAACCTCATCGTGACACAAGCAATTCGTTGATGCCTACTACGATGCCTATCTTGTCTCACCCGAGAGGAAAACCAGAAATTCAAGTGACTTAATTTCAAAAGGTGGCAAAAGAAAAAGACGCCGTTTATTCGACCGCTCAATCTGCGAGATTCGACGAAGAAGCCCAAGCTCAAAGAAGATGAGCGATATCCAAGTCAATGTTGTCAGGATGCTTGGAAACATTCCGACTTTCATATGAACTACATCATTAATGCTTAATCGATTCTCTATACAATGTGTATACAGATAAGAAAACACCCACGAGCTATGATTCACTAGACCTGAAATATAAACTCGAGATGCCGGGGCCAAAAGTTCGCTAGGCCAATTTTCGATTATAAAATGCAGATTCCAAGACTGTGGTCGGCCAAGTCCAAGAACTTCAAGTAACCTCCATGAGATTCATGTTTCGAGGAATGATAAGCCGAGCGAAACTTTTCAAGTGGCAAACACATCGAGAAACCGCTCGCTTGGAAAGACTTCAAAAACTACCTCAAACATAAGAGAAATGAGATGAGCATCGAAGATCTAGTTATTCGACTTCGCATCGAAGAAGACAATAAAGGATCTGAGAGGAAAATGGCACACAATCCTAATGAGGCTAAGGCTAACTTTGTGGAACATGGTCAAGGTTCCAAGTTCAAAAAAAGGCAACAACAAAGGAAAGGCACTAAGTCGGGACCAAAAGGGGAGGTTCGCTAGCTACAAAAGTTCACTGAAATGTCAACTGGGTGGGAAGCAAGGTCACAAATCTTATGATTGCAGACTTCCGAAGAGAAACAAACTCAAGGAAGCTAATGTGGTTTGATTTACATCTCCAAGGATTTGTTCAAATTGACCTCACCGCAGCGGATCTCCGAGGTGAACTTGTGGATCAAATCCCAAGGAATGTTGGATTGACACTAGTGCTACCCGCCATGTATGCTCCCGATAAGATGATGTTCTCCACCTTTCAACCAATTCGAGACCGGAGAAAAGGTGTTCATGGGGAACTCTCACTACCTGACATATCAAAGGGCGCGGCAAGGTGGTCTTCAAGATGACTTCGGGAGAGCGACTCTAACAAATGTGTTATATGTATTCGAAATCCGCAAGAACTCGTGTCCGGTTCTTGTCGAATAGTCATGGATTTCTATTGTGTTCGAGTCGATAATTTGTTTCCTCTATCGTTATTTTAATGTATGCCGAAAAGGGTATAAGGAGCGGCAGATGTGGAAGCTTAATGTAATGACTATCATTAAGTCGAAATGAATAAAGCTAGTTCTTCTCGCTTATATTCTTTCGAAATATCTAATCTATGGCATGGTAGATTAGACATGTTAATTAGTGATACATTGCATAAATTAATCAACTTAAATCATATACCAACTTTCCAAATTGATGCAAAGCACAAGTGTGAAAACTTCAGAATGAGGCAAAAACTAACTGTGTCATCTTTTCAAAGTATTGAAAGACACACGAACCTCTTGACTTAATCCATAGTGATATATGTGGATTGAAGTCAGACAAATAAGAGGTGGTAATAACATTTTATTACCTTGTGATGATAAAGCACTGGCATCGTTATGTACTTACTAAAGTAAGGGCAGGCGACAGAGAAATTTGTTTCATAAAACGGTTGAATCAACTCAATAGGAAAATTAAAGTAATGAGGAAGTGATCGAGGTGGAGAGTATGAATCGCCATTTGTTGACCTTTGTGCTCAACATGGGATTATACATGAAACCACAACACCTTTATTCGCTACAATCTAATAGAGTGGCCGAGCTGAAAATCGCACTCTAAAGAAATGATGAATGCAATGTCGATGTTCTCGTCTACCACAAAAACACGGGGAGAAGCCATTTTATCCGCACTACCTTCTAAATAAGGTACCTAAAAAGAGCGTAAAAGACTCCATGAGTTATGGAAAGGAATGAAGCCATCCTACAAATACTTGCGAGCGTGGGATGTCTCGCTGCTTAAGGCTCCTCCACCTAAAAAGGTGAGAATCAGACCCAAAACTATTGATTGCATCTTTCATCGGGTTATGCACATAACAAGCGGCCGCTTATCGATTTCTCGCTTATGAGTCTAATATCCTCGGATATTCACGTAACACCATAATGGAATCGAGGAATGCATCATTCTGAGGATGTGTTTCCATACGGATCCAAGGAAAAGCCTAGCTTCATCAAACGAAGTGTTGGAGACTATTCCAAGAAAATAGTCGGATGAAGATATCGACATGGAGAGGTAGAATCCAAAGAAGAAAGGGCAAGGACGTAAAAATCATTTGGTCCAGATTTTCTGACATACATGCTCGTAGGGAACCCTCAAACCTATAAAGAGGCAGTGAACTCTATGGAGAGTCTCATGTGGAAAGAGGCAATTAAAAGTGAAATTGATTCCATACTGCATAACCATACTTGGGAATTAGTTGATATTCCACTAAGTTGTAAATCTTTAAGTTCCAAGTGGGTTTTTAAGAGAAACTAAAGTAGAACACCTGATCAATAGACAAATACAAGGCAAGACTTGTGATCAAAGGCTATGTGCAAACCGAGGGTCCGGATTATTTTCGACACGATTCTCCCGTGACGGTAACAACCTATATGATGGTGCTTGCAATCACGCACTAAAAGATCTCGAGGTACCAAACGGATGTCAAGACAAATTCTTCTTAAATGGAGATTTGAATGAAGAAATCTATATGGAGCAACTCCGAGGGGTTTTCTCGCTTCCGGACAAGAAATGAAAGTCTCAGAGATTGCGAAATCCTCGTATGGATTTCAAAACAAAAGCAATCAAACAATGGCATGAGAAATTTGACACGTTATGTTGTCACAATGGATTCAAAATCAATGAATGTGACAAGTGTGTCTATGTCAAAGATGATGAACATGGCTATGTCATCAGACATGTTTGTGTTATGACATGTCGATTGGTTTAAAGGATGATAAGATGATTACATCTACCAAGAACATGTTGAATTCAAGATTTTATTATGAGATATTGTGACTACGATGTTATTTTCGGGAATAAAATCAAAAGAACATCGATGACTCGTGCTAAGTCGCAAATACACTATGTCGACAATATTCTCGAAGTTTGATATGATAAACTGCATGTACTCGTAACACTCAGATGTAACTCCTACACTTTTCCAAGAATAAAGGAGAGTGTTGCCTGGCAGAATACTTCTAGTGATAGGAGTCTAATGTACTTAATGAGTCAGACAAGACTTCGTACATAGCCTATGCAAGCATTAAACCGAGTAGGTACAATTAGCAATCCCGGAGCTATGCATCAAGTAAGGAATAATGAGAGTATTAAAATACTTACGATTCACTGGTGACTATGGGTCGCGACTACACAAGATATCCTCATTGCACTTGAAGGATATAGTGATGCTAATTGTATATCTATCAATGTTAAAGACTCAAAATCCCATGATGGTTATGTCTTTACACCGAGGTGCAACTAGCATCATGGAAATCCTCAAAACAGTGGTTATTGCCGTATCCACAATGGAACTCAGTCATAGCACTAGACAAATGTGGGGAAGAGGCGAAATGGCTACGCCACTTCCTAGAGGACATTCCAAGGTGGCCAAAGCCGATGCCTCCAATATGCATACATCAGGATACTAATCAAGTATTGGTAAGAGCATTAAAACAAGTATGTATAATTGCAAGTTTTAGATATGATCCGCTTTAGATAATAATACCATTAAACAACAACTTCAACTGGGTTATTCTATAGATTATGTGTAAAATCTAAGGATAACATTGAGGATCCGCTAAATCCAAAGGGGTTAAACAGAGTTGGCTGAGCAAGTCATTTGCTGGAATTGGACTAAAGCCCGTAAAAGAAGAAGTCGATACAATGGATACCCAACCTAGCTAACTGGAGATCCCAAGATCTAGGTTCAAAGGGACAACTAAATTGTAAAGATCTTTGATACAATCAATTGGGGATATTATCGCGTCCATTCCTATGATGAACAACGATGCTCATAAGAAGGTTAAGTATGCTTTTAATGATCTCTACATTGGCGAAGAGTAACATGAGCTACTTTAATTTACGTAGAGATCACCTATAAGAGTGAAGGGGGTCAGCTTCGTAGGGGAATTGAATAAAGGGCCAATTTCTATTAAACTCGTAATCAAAGCATGTCCATGGCCAAAATGGACATAAAAGTGAGAACTGAAATATGTTAGGAAGATTCCTGTGTGGAATATGTCATCGCCTACACCAATGACAGAATGGTTCAAGGACATCATGTCTACTGTTTAGTTATTGTGAGTAAAACATATTTTATAAGGGAAGGTTCAAAGGATAACACCTACCTCTCCTATGCAGGTTTCTTCTGATGAATCTATCACCCAGTCTTTTAGGATCTTTGGTCATGAATGTCATTCATGTGGGGAATTGTTGGAATAAATGATATTCATTGTCATTTATCACAGGAGTCCAAAGGGCGGACTCCAACGTCAGACTTGTTAACATTGGCTCGAATGTTAAGGGAAGTCTCACCCTTTAGCCTATGGCTGTGTGAGACTTCCTTATTCAGAAAAGAGAGGTTTTTTTTTTTTTTTTGGTTTTGAGTTTATCAAAGAGTATGGTAAGCCTTGGGTGATAGCCTCTACTGCAGCTTCCGGGCCACGGAGCAAGAGCCAGTGTCGGGAGCAGACTACTGTCCGCCGTTGTATCCTAGGAAACAGACGTAGTCGGCTGACTTCTCCGAAAGCACCGTGGAGACGACGAATCTGTTTTGTTGAGATCGCACTTCACGAGACCTCGGCATTTTCGTATTAATTGGCTCGGCTCTTTGCCTTGTAATGGTCTCTTCAAGTACTTTACTTTCTCTCTCGTAATCCTCGTAAATGTATGTACTGTGTTCTTCTTCGTTGCCTCCCACTTTCCTTGTCCAGTAGTTAGCAGATTTATAATTTTTCCATGGTCTGGGTCTTTAACCAACTTTTTGAATTTCGAACCATGCTTGAATTCTTTCAGTTGAAAGACTTCATTAATTCTCTGATGTCCGAAAGGAACCCATACTCCTCGAACATATACTAAGTCCTCCCTCATCCCTACCATATTTGCATAAAACTCCCTTACCAAAGCAGAGAAACTAGGCGCCTTGTGCGTACAGAAGAATTCCCAGCCCTTCTTTTCTATTATTTCTGCAAAAGGGGAAATAAGCTTTCCAAACCCCCTTTCGCTGATGAAGCCCTTGTTAGCCATTTGATTGTTCCATAAAGCTCGAGCCTTCATGTGAGATGAAGTATTTTTTCGCTCTCTGCTTATTTTCTTCTCGTATGCCTTATCGTTTCCTCTGGCCTTTTTGTTGCCTTTTCTTCCTCAATTGGTTCTTCTACTTCAGGTTGGGCTTCGTTCAGCATTTCATCATGCCTCTGTGCCGAGGTTCCGTGAACCTCTTCTTCCTCATGAGCATATTCATTCATTATCTCATTGATCATCTCATTAAGATTCATAACAGGGTTCTGGTTTTCTGCCATGAGTGAGAATTTGGAGTTGAACTTTTTAGGAAATTGGATCTAAGGTTTTGGTATTCGAAGAGAGAAAGAGAATGAGCAGTTGGGTGAGGATGCGACTGGATTGACATTTTGAACCAAATTGATATTCCGGCCACTTTATGATGGATGGGCTCAGAATGTTATTATTGTCTTATGGAATGTCGCTACATTAATTCCTAGGTCACAACTCTAATTCATAACAATAAATGTCCAATTTAGCGTTGTGAGTTCAATCTAAGGTTAAAACCTAAATTTATCGATTTGCACAATTTTGGTCGCGATCTACTTAGGGCTCATTATGATCTTCAAAAGTGGTCTCGGTTAAATAAAATTTTTGTCACGACAAATTTTTCTCTCTTTCTTCGGGCCATTCTGTGCGACATACTTATACCGTCTCGACATTGTGCCTACACCGCTTATCTAGGTTCACATATGTTTTACACTCCAAGAATTCATGTTGCAAATCTTAGTTTGTTTTTACAATAAGGCTTTATATTAATTAAATTTTCTTAGTTCTCATGTTATCAGTTCAGAACCTTGTCACGACCTCAAAAGTCTATCACGACCTAGAAATCTCCAAGTCTCTATAAACTATTCACATTTAAACAAGATCACTTCAAAACATCCAATTCAAATCAGAACAATTCATATTCATCATTTAAATATTCAACAAATCAGCTCATCAGAACATCAAATTCAATATTGAATTAAAAATTCCAATTCCCCCAAACTTCAATCATGTATTCTCTAGAGAAGAAATGATTATAGACCAGAATACTTCCCTTTGTAGCCTTTTATGCATCCTGGGAGCAATAAATGAAGACTCCATGTATGTTAAAATTCTCACCGACCGCAAGAACACTAAAAATTTTAAAACAAGAAAAACACACAAGTCTAACTAAAAACTTAAAATTTCAAACACATTAATTGACTATAAAACACATCAATTAAAAACATTGTATGGGTTGCCTCCCCACGAAGTCAGCTCTCGGGCTTTTGAGTCCTTAATGGACTCGCAGCCTATGATTCTCTTGTTTCAAGAATTTCTTCTTAACTCGTAACTCCGAATCGGGCTTTCAATTACATTCCTTCCAAGGTAATGCTTTAATCTCTGACCATTCACTTTAAATTCTTCTCTAGTATTAGTTTTCAATGTCTCGCTTCATAGGGTTGTATTTAAGCACTACTATATACGGACCACTCCATTTTGATCTCGCTTTCGAAATAGTTTCACCTGAGCTGAATAACAGGACTCACCCTCGTTTAAATTCCTTCCTCAAAATCTTTGATCATGCCATTCTTTGTCTTATCCTTGTAAATCCTGGCATTATCATAAGCTTCATTTCTCAACTCTTCCAATTCCTTCAGTTGGAGCAATCTTTTCTCTTTAGTAGCCCTGAAATCAAAATTCAATTTCTTGATGGCCCACATAGCCTTGTACTCCAATTCAAGAGGGAGGTGACAAGGTTTACCAAAGACAATTCTGTATGGGGACATACTAATGGGAGTTTTATATGCAATTCTATAAACCTGCACGTATCAATGCTTTAGAGACCAATCTCTTATGCTAGAACTTGCGCCTTTCAAGAATTTTCTTTGATTTCTATTGGAAATTTCAGCTTGCCCATTTGTTTGAAGATGGTAAGCCAAACTCATTATGTGTTTGATTCCATACCTGCTCATGAGTTTCTCAAACACCTTGTTTGCAAAATGGCTCCCTCCATCACTTATGATAGTTCTGGGTACCCCAAATCTACTCAAAATATTTCTCTATAAGAACCCCACAACTGTATTAGCATCATTTTTTTGACAAGCTGTTGCTTCCACCCATTTGGATACATAGTCCACAGCTAGGAGTATGTATAGATTCCCAAATGAAGATGTAAAAGGTCTCATGAAATCTATTCCCCACACATCAAAAAGCTGCACCACCAAGATACCTTGCGTGTGGCATTTCCATGTCTTCGTCGATACTTTCCATTCTCTGCATTGATCATAAAGTTTAAACCTTAATTAAAACAATCTTTAAAAATGGTAGCCAATAAAACCCGATTGAGAATCTTGCGGATGTTTAAGCCCCCGTAAAATGTCCTCCATATGGTGATGCATGACACTCATAAAATTTGCCTTTGTTCACTTTTTTTGGCACACACCTCTCGATTATCATATCAGCCCCTCTTTCAATAATGCATCATCCCATATATAAAATCATCATTAATCCTCAACTTTTTTCATCAGAAATAATTCGGCATAACTCCATAAGCTAGAAAATTTACAATGTCAAAGATACCGCAGGATTGAATGACAACTCGGAATGGAACGCCATCCGGGTTTTTTGCCAATTCGTTCCCTTCTTTCACAAAGAGTCTTTTCACTCGGAGGCTACCGCCTATCACATTATCACAACCCTTCTTGTCCTTGATCTCTAGATCAAATTCCTGTAATAACAATACCCATCTGATCGGTCTTAGCTTAGCTTCTTTCTTTACCATCAAATATTTAATTGGCAAAGATGATCGCATGGATGTGATGACATGGGCCCCAATATGTATGGCCCGAATTTTTCACATGCAAATACCATGGTCAACATCTCTTTTTCAGTAGTTGAGTAGTTCTCTTGAGCTTCATTGAAGGTTTTGTTGGCATAGTATATGGCCCTAAACATCTTGTCAGTTTTCTATCCCAATACAACTCCCATTGCATAATCACTGCCATCACACATAATCTCAAATTCATTGTTCCAGTCTAGTTTGGCCATGATGGGAGCTTCAACTAATCTGGATTTGATCTCTTCAAATGAAGATTGGCAGGTTGCATCAAAATTAAAAATTGGTATCCTTTCTAATAAATATACTGTCTTGCAATTTTGAGAAGTCTTTGATAAATCTTCTATAAAAACCAGCATGTCCCAAGAAACTTCTTATTCCCTTGATTGTTGTAGGTGGCAAAAGAGTCTTTATAATGGAAACCTTGGCTTTGTCCACTACCGCCCCGCCGCTAAATTCGTGTCCAAGGACAATGCCTGCTACCATAAAATGCATTTTTCCCAATTCAAGGCTAAGTTCTTATCCCGCACCTATGAAAAGCATCAAGTTCCCAAAATTTCGTGGGGCAATGTTCAAAACTGGATCCATAAACTCGTGAAGTCATCCATGACATTCCATAACCTCCTCCTCGCCAATCGAGAACATAAACATCATGCATCTTTGAAATGTAGTAGGAGCATTACATAACCTAAATGGCATTCTTCTAAAAGCAAAAGTAACATAAGGGCATGTGAAAGTGGTTTTCTCTTGGTCCTCAGGTGCAATAGCAATTTGGTTATATCTAGAATATCCATCAAGAAAACATAAGTGAGGATGTCCTACTAACACATCCCGACATCACGATCGATGAAGGCAAGGGAAAATGATCTTTCACGGTTCACGATTATTGATTTTTACGTAATCTATACACACCCTCCATCCTGTCACAGTTCTTGTAGGAATTAGTTCATTCCTTTCATTTTCTAATCTGATGAATCCACCCTTCTTGAACCACATGGCTAGGCTCACCCAGTATACGATATTGCATAAATAAAACTGCATTTAACCATTTCAACGCTTGCCCTTCTGACATCCTTCATTACTAGATTCAGCCTCCTTTGGTGTTCAATTGAAGTCTTTGCATTATCTTCTAGCAGAATTTTGTGCATGCAAATAGAAGGACTGATACCTTTAAGATCTTCAATTGACCAAGCAATTGCTTTCTTGTATTTCCTTAGAATCTTTAACAGCTTTTGTTCTTCATTTTCAGTCAATGCATTAGATATAATCACTGGTGTTGTCTTTTCTGGTTCTAAGAAAGCATATTTCAGATGACTAGGCAATTCTTTCAATATCAACCCTTCTGTATTAGTTTCTTGCTCAGTTTGCTTTCTTTCCTATCTTGCATGAATTCTCTTCTTTGATTTTCATTCAAACTCAAAAACATTTACGTATATTCTGTGGAATGCAACAATTCATAATCAACACTCTTAAAATACTGGAAATTCATCTCATTTTCATTAATAGAATGCTAAATGTTACAATTAGAGTTCAATTCAAAACTGATGGGACTAATTTTATCTCTTCCTTCATACAATTTTCTTCATCAACATGTCGGCGTGTTAAGCTTTTGTTGAGGTTGAAGTGCCTTTGCTTCATTCCCACATCTCGGGGTTAGCTCGCCCCTTATGTACATCGTCAATGTGATTGCTAAGAAGGTCTTCCTAACAACGAGGGAGGGGACTGTGTGTCCTCTTCCATTTTCATGACAACAAAATCCACGGGGAAGATGGAATTTCCTACCTTGGCCGGTACATCCTCGGGACTCCTGGTTGTGCCATGACTGTCGGCCATTTGCGATTATGATTAACATTGGAGTAAGTTCCCGAACTCAGCCTTTGTACCATTGATAAGGGCATCAAGTTATCCTTTGAGTCACCTGAAAACTTTCTTAAACTCATATTTCCCGATTGTTAGGGAATGGTAAAAATGCGAGTCTTTCATGTCTTAAATTTGGTAGGCTCTTACGAATAAGCGCATTGGATGTTGCGGTAGGCTCACCACTCCCCTCCTCAATTCTCTTCTTTTTGCTCTATATATCAGCGAGGAAATTTTGCATGGTTGGCATTTGATTTATAGCATCTGAGGAATGTTAATTTCTATCTTTTCTTGAACATCTCGAGAATTTAGAAAATTGTTCTCATGCTTTTGCCTTACGAAGTCTTTATGGAAGGCTGCCCAGGTGTGTGACTTGAACCTTCTCATACCTTTTGTTCATAGTTTTCACCTTTGTTGCTCAGTTTGCACTTGTTCTCAGTTTCTGTAGTTAACTCTGAACTGTTATTTCTATTCTCTCTTCCAGTTTCTTCCTCTTCTTCTTGTTTAGTCTTTTCTTTCTTTTCTACTCTACTATTTCTCAATTCCTTACCACTCCTCGAATTTTGGGCGCCATACGAGTCCACCCAGTTCTTCAGGTGTCACTAGGAAAGCATCCTTCATCTTGTTACGAGGTTGATGCAGTACTTGACTTGGTGTTTTCTAAGTTCTTGAGTGAAGCATTAGTGTTTGCTTGAAAAATTTGTGTGTTGGATTTAAAAGTTTCTAACTCGGCAAATTTTTGTTCATGGTGGTTTAGCAGCTTTTTGTTATCTCCCATGAACTGCAGCATTTGCTTCTCAAAAGACTGAGTCATCTTTTGACCTTGATATTCATTTACATTTTTCTCCTTCTTTGTTGTTCTTCTTCTTCTGCTGGAACAACGGTGGATTATATCCTTCTTTGAAAACCTTGCCCATGTCTTAGGCCTTGTGATGCCCCTCCACCATATGAGAAGTTCTCATGGCCCCTAAGTGTTGGTGTGTAGTGTGTAGGCAAGTTGAGGTTAGGCTTGAAATGGTAGCTTCTTTGTTCATTCAAATAATTGGCCTCCTCAACTTGATAGGGATCCTCATCAATAGGGTCCCTTAACGCTAACCGATTCATCTGCTTTCCCGGTACTCCAATTTCATGAAGCGAGTCACGTTCTTTTCTTGATTCCCCGACTTGGCCATGATTGCATCAAGTTTTACTTCACGCTTAATCATTTTTATTAGAGCTCGATAAGCCCACTCCCTTTTGTCCTGTTGTTGCTCCTGGAGTTAGTTGGGCTTTCATGTTGCATTGGCGGAGTCTTCTATCGGTGCTTTGCTTCCCTCTGCACTTCTTCGGCCGTACTTGTGACAAAGGTACGCATCGATGATACTATAGGGTATCATCCAGGTGGTAGACAATATCCATTTGGGTCTTTAGGTCTATGCCATGCATAGGGCACCTTTTCAACAACCTTTTGTACCGTTCCTAGGTAGTATATAAGCTTTCATCCTCCCCCTGTTTGAACACAATGATCTCCCTTCTTCTTTCTGCTTTGAGGGATGGGGGAAAAATCTGCCTAGGTAGGCTTCCACCAGCTCTTCCCATGTATTAACTGAGTCATATGACAATGATTCATACCATGTGGCTGCAATATCTCTTAAGGAAAAGGGAAAGAGATGTAGCTTTATCACCTTTGGTCTCACACCATTTAATTTAACTGTGTTAGCCATCCTAAGGAATCTGCCCATGTGCTCATTAGGTTCTTCAATAGGGATGGCTGTGGGTGTTCCTGGCGCACCATGGTGATCAACGGTTTCATCTCAGAGATTTGTTAACCTCTATAGCGAGGTTGTCTAATTCTTTGAATATTCTTCTTGGATAGCGGTCTCGAAATCCCTCCATTATCTTGCATGGATGTTTAACTTGTTGTTTCTTGTTCAGCACATGCGATCCATTCTTTCATATGTCATAATTATTTGTTTACGCCCGGCTCCTTAAGTTCCTCGATGTTCTTTCGATTCGGTATCTAAAGGAAACATATGCGAATTACATCTTCTATTGCATGGCTCTTCTGAAATGAAACATATTGAGATTAATTGGAAACAGTGGTATTAAAAATCATATATCCTTTAAGCTCTTTACAAGATCAGTAGCTTATTCAACTACTGCAGTAAAAACTGTTTTTGTGAATTTTTTATGAAATAAAGAAAAATGTCCAAATTAGAATTTCTCTATTTTGTCTTAATAATGATTTATTCAAATCCCTTCAATCCCTGCAACGGTGCCATAAAACTTGTTTGCCTTTTGTTAAATATAGACTAAACCCTTCAATTTAACACTTATACGGGAACACTGAATTATCCTATGACCATGTCAAGTGGAATTGAGTTGCTTAAAAATAAGATAAAACCCGATTTTATATTGCAGATTATAAATGGGTTTAGTCTATGACCTTTGGGAAGTGCACGGAGTCATACAAGTAGTAAAAAATGGATCTTAAGTCCGAGATATTATTCCCTCAGATTGTGAGAATTTGAAATCAACTATCTTAACTACAAAGATCCACATTGCACCTCCTTGTAATGGTTTGGCTTGGAATTTAAAACGAAGATAATCCTATATTACATTCCTCCAGTCTAAAATAAAATTTGAATTCAAACAAATAAAATAAAGCGAATTGAATCGGTTCTACTAGAAATGAACCTTGTCAGGAATTGCGTGAAGCAGTCGATTTACGCATTTATAATTCATTGATTTTCCGATCCTGATTTTGATGGGATTGTCAAAGATGTCCCCAATAATGCGACTTGGATTTCTCCATATTTCACTAATTAAGTCCTGCTTCTTTCAAAGCCATGGATCCAATCAGTTACTTGTATTTAGAGCATTCTTTATAAGATCTAGGTATTTTTCTCTTTCAATACTTCATACCCATTTCTTAAGACTGCAGATTTCTTGCATCCCAAGTCTGGGCCATTGCAAAACCTCTACAAATTGGTTGATGACTCCTCCTTTAGATATGATGGATTTCTCCCATTCCTTGATTAGATTTCAGCTAACACAAGATCAAGATATCTTCATCAGATTAAGGTGAAATCTCTGATTATTTAAATTGATAAATAATCCCCTTCAACTTCAACTATGAGTGAATTGGAAATTTATCGAAATGAACACTCAGAGCTCATTAGTTCTTCAATAGTAGTCTAACATACCCACAATTTGAATGTTCCAAACTCTCAGGAATTTCCATCTCTGTGTCACTTAGAGGGCCTCCTGAAAATCAAAGTAGGATACAGTCTTTGAAGGGTATTCGATACTACTATCGGGAACAAATCAATTCAAGAACAACATCAAATCAAATACCTAAATCCCAATCCGGGGAAATTCCATCTAATTTTATGAGAAAAATCATAGCCCAACCATGAGTCCGGTCGGTGGAAAATGCCTTCTCAAAAACTGAATCACAATAAACAATGGAGTATTGATCAAGAACGTCCACTGTAACTGTAATAAATTGAAAGAACTGAATTCCATAAATTTCCTAGACTTCATTAATTTCAGATAGTAATTGGAAAAGAAATAGAACGATTTGATCCAGCTTCACAATTCCAAACAGTTTGCTGGTTCAGATCCAGAAAAGAAAAAAAATCAAACGATTCTAACTAATCTAATCTAAAATTATACAAGTAAGTCTTTGTCAGCCCCGAGGATGGGTTCAGGAAGGCTACTTTCTCCTTACGCCAAAGACGGCTTATTTATACATTTCGCAGTCAGGCCCTAATTCCAAGGCTTCTGTCGTTTCCCTAAATTAAATGGCGGGAAGCTCAACATTCGGTTCGCGACCTCGAAACTGCGACTTGTTAGGTCTATCGTGTCCTCTGGAAACTTGTCGCAACATTCTTATGCCTTGTTTTTGCAATATTGAGTCGCGACCTGATGTCCTCTGTCACGACATTGTTCTTTGCAGTTTTCTTCAGTTGGTTGTCGCGACATGAATTCATGTTATCTGCTTTTAGTTAGCATTTTTCCTGAGAGTCATCATGTTGTAGTCGCGACTTGAATTGCTGCGTCGTGACCATGTTTAGATGTCAGTAGTGATGACTTTTGTTGTGACCACATTTTCTTGTTTCTAGGTATTTATGTCGCAACCACAATTCCATGTTGCGACTTGGCTTTTTCTTCCTTAGCTGAATTATGTGTCGCGAACTCGATTCTTTGTCGCGACACCTTTCTGTTGCTAGCCACTTGGATTCTCGTAGCAACAACTTTTTCTGGTCTCCAAGTGTTTGTGTCGTGACCACAATTTCATGTCGCGACCTAGCTTTTTCTTCCTTAGCTGAATTATGTGTCGGGACCTCGATTCTCTGTCGCGACCTTTATTTATGTTGCCTAGCCACTTTGGTCTTGCGCGACAACTTTTACAGTCACAGTGTTTGTGTCCAGACCTGATTTCATGCCTCGGCTTTGTTGTCTTTCCTTTTACCGAATTACGTATTTGCGACCTCAAGCATGCATGCATGGCTTCATTCAACATGATTCTATCTCATTTTCTTACGGATTTTTCTTTGAATTGGCTTTCTTCTAATAAAATCTGCAAAATATAAATTTGGTAAAATCTCCATATTTCTGCATAAAAATAAGTAATTACATTGTAACACTAATCAGAAAAATTGATTAAAAATCAATGAGTTTTTTACTCATCACCGGCACCCTCGAAATCGGGCTTACCATTGGTAGCGATCACACTTCCTGACGTAGGCGATTGCATCTACCCTCATGGTTGGCCAGTAATAACCATGGGTATGGGCCTTGTGCGCCAAAGTTCTGCCTCCTGGATGGTTTCCGCATATTTCTTCATAGAGTTCCGCTAAGGCATATTGCCCTTGCTGGGTGGTGAAGCATTTAAGATACGAGACATTTAGGGAATGTTTATACAACTACCCTTTCACCCTGAAAAATCGAGCCACCTGAACTTGAATCTTGTGGGCTTTGACCCTGCTATCCGGGAGTTCTCCAGAGCTAAGGTAGTGAACTATCGGAGTCATCCAGGAGGGACATGCTTCTTCTATTTTGTTCACCCGATTGGTAGTAATTGACGACTTCAGCTGGTAATAGATAAGGAGGAACACTGTTTCTTTGGTTGGTAGGGATGCGGCCACTACTGCTAAGGCATCGGCCTTTACGTTTGAACCCCTTGGGATATGCTCAAGCTTCCAAGCCGTGAAGCTTGCCAATCGGAGCTTAACCAGGCATACATAATTGGCCATGCGCTAGTCTCGTGTTTCGTACTCCCCGTTTACCTATTCGACAACCAACTGGGAGTCACTTTGTATGACGATCTTTTCGAGGATCACGAGGGTGCGAAGTCTATGCAGCTGGATTGCTTCATATTCAGCCTCATTGTTAGACGCGGGGAAGTCTAACTGTATAGCATGTTGTATCCTCGCCCTGGTTGGGGCTTTAAGTTGCGAAGCTGACAGGCTCTGTTTGTGAGAAGAAGCACCATCCACCTTGGGATCCACGGTCGGCGTTACTGGGTCAGGTGTCCTATTAGGGGACCTGCGCTTCCAGGTTGTCAATATGTCCCTTTATTGCCAAGCGGGGTTTGTATTGGATACCGAACTCGCTTAGCTCAATAGCCTATCGAGCCATCCTTCTCGACAAGTCGGGTTTATGTATGGTGCTTCGCAGAGGAAGATTGGTCATAATGATAATAGGGTGTGCTTGGAAGTAAGGGGCGGGTTTTAGCGCCACACAGAATAATACCACTGCTCTAGGCGAGTTATGCGAGTTTCTACCTCAAATAGAGATTTTCTTACAAAGAACACTTGTCTCTGTTTCTAGTTTTCATCTTCTTTGAACAAAGTTACACTCACTTAGACATCAGAAATTGGTAGGTAAAAATAGAGCGTATCACCTAATTCGGGGCTAGCCAAAATTAGTGGTTTGGTGAGATATTGCTTGATTGCCATGTGGCTTTAGTGGCATTCCGCTTATTCAATAGGTATGTTTGGCCCCACTTTAGAGTTAGCACTTGACTTTAATCGATGCGTAAGCGAGAGATGAATAGCCTCGAGCCTTGACCAACTAGTCAATTGTTGCACTCCTTTTCTAGAGGTAGGAGTATGAGATTCTATAATAGCTCTAAGCTAAATAGCATTGGCTTCAATCCCCCTTTGCTTCACCATAAAGGCCCAGCTTACTGAACTAGCAGGCACATTTTAGGGGTTGAGTTTCATCACCGTCATTTATAATGACTCGAAGTTTCTTGCAGATGCTTCATATGATTGGGGTGTTCTTTGGATTTGACAAGCATATCGTCAATATAAACTTCCATGGTCTTGCCCATCGATTAGTCGAAATAATCTTTGTCACCATCCTTTGATAGATTAAACTCTGAGAATTTTAGGCAGGCGTGACATTGTTGTAGCGGCCTGGCAGGTGTGGTGTAATGAAGGTCTTTTTCTCCACATCAGGCAAGTGCATAGAAATTTGGTGGGTAGCCAGGGAAAGCGTCCAGAAATGACAGCATCCCATGCTTGGCTGAGGCATCAACGATCAAATCTATTTGTGGCAGGGGGAAGCTATTTTTCGGACTTGGCATTGCAAGATACATGTAGTCCACGCATACTCTCCACTTACCACCCTTCTTTGGAAACACCACCACATTGGCAAGCCATTCAGGATACTTTACCTCTCTGATGAAACCCCGCTCTCAGAAGATTGTCCACCTCTATTTGAATAATCTGATGGCGAATCCGAGTGGAAACGCCTCACTTTCTGTCTCACAGGTTTTGCCGATGAGATAACATTCATTTGTGAGAGGCTTTAGCAATGGGTCGGTCAGATCATATGCGAGGTGATTCAAGATTGAACACGTCGTAGCCGCAACAATACACTTGTTATATTTGCTCTTTTTCCTGGATGAAGAGAGGCGCGTATGAACTTCTCGGCCAGATGCGACACTCATCTTTAGGGATCCACGGATAATGGATCATAGCTTCCCACTTTGACCTGGGCTGGCCTTAGTTTGCTACAGCGAGTGTGATCTTTTAGGGAGGACTATCGAATCTTGCCTCCTTTTATGTTCTCATATGGATAGTTGGTAACAGCATTGTGTATTGAGTTGATTACTTAGGAGGTCGACGCGTTGGTCAAATAACTATTGTTTGGTGCTATGTTGAGCGACCTTCATGGGTACCGGTCGAGTCCGACCCTCTTTGTGACATTGTAAGGCCCCAAGTCTTCGACAACTGAGAACAAAACCTGTTGGGTGACTGGTCCTGCTTGTACAAGGAGCGTGATGTCTCCCAATGTCGTGGTTGTTGAGCCATTGAAACTAGAGAAGATTCATCCAGTTAAGTTCAACATTCCTGAGGAAAGCTTCATTTGGTTAAAGGCAGGTAGCTGCAACAAGTCTATCACGCTACCAGGATCTACCAGCACCCTGTGCACATCAAAACCGCTAATACATAGGGTGAGTACAAGTGCATCATAATGGGGCACAGTGACCATATTCGAGTTTACCGAAGGAAATGATATGGGGCCATCTATCGGCTTGGTTTCTTCATGCATTTGCCTCCGTGTGGATGCTTTACGGACCTTGGCCCAGTGGCCGCTCGGGGGCTTTTTTGTTGGCGCTTAGTTGATGCGATCGTGGACTGGCCTCCCCAATCACGTAGTTTATAGGCCGTCTGGTTTTGAGGGTGGCGGTCCGCCCATTGTAATTTTGTCTTGTGGCCTAAATTAGCCCCCTCGATTGACTTCACGATGTACCTTCTAAGGTGCCTGCTTTGATTAATCTTTCCATAGGAGACTTTAGGCTTAGGCTGTTGGTCTTGTGCATGTCCCATTTGTGATAATGTATCGTACGAATGGGTTTCTACGAGAGGATTCATACGGATTGGTGCGGGGCCACCTAAAGTCTAGCAAAGTTGTGAATGAGAGCGACAACCTCATATGTGATGTTCGGAGGGTGAATTACGGAACCCTCTTTTTATGTGATTGATCACGGGATCGCTTTTGGTTTTTGTTTTGACCTTCCTTAGGCTAAGACGACTTCTTCCCCTCCGGCTTGTTGCTTTTAGCCGGCTTGCTTATGATCATGACAGTTTGTGTTGCTGCGCAGATGTTATCTTCAAGCGTTGATTACCTATCTGGCCTCCTGTATAATTCTTCCATTGTCGTCGATAGGTCTAAAGACAGTGAGTGGAAGAAAGTAGTAGATGGCCTGAAGCTTCTCCTGAAGTTCTAAAGGACTATGTCCATGCTATAAGCCTCTACTTGCTGAATGGCTTGCCCGAATCTCCTTGTGAAGTCTCGTATGGACTCCTCTTCTTGATTTATAATGATGCACAAGGTAATGTTCCTTTTCTGATGCAGAACGAGAGATATTGGGAGATGAATGCAGTCCAAAGCTCATTGAACGAGTTTATTGAATTACGGGGGAGCTTGTGGAACCAGGCTAGCGCAAGCCCTCGCAGACTAGCCGGGAATACTTTGCACAACAAATGGTCATTGTCGGCATTTAGTGTCATCGCCTGGTTGTAATGGAGCATGTGATCATAAGGGTCATTAGAGCCATCAAACACGGTAAAAGTTGGCATGACAAACCCTCGGGGTGGCTCGTAATTAAGAATGTGCTGCCCTAGAGGCAAAGAGAGCATGTCGTCGAGCCCCCGAATCAGGGTTGTGGGTTGCATATAGAATATCGGCCCTGCACCGAAGGCGGGATGTATAGGCGGCATCGGCGACATCATGTTGTTGGGTAACACTAACATGTTTTGAGGAGAAGCAGAGCGGTTGGTTTCCTCATGTCGACTGCTCCTAGCCTAGCCCCGGAAGTGCCAGCGGCGACATCCGGGCGGGGCGGTGCGAATGCTTCCTTAGCGATTTGGCCCTCGTGCTGCCCCGAGCATTCCTTCCTGATGGGGGACTCGTGGATGGGGACGATCAGGATAACTCATCATCTGCTGAGCCCTCGTTGTCTGAAACAACAGGCTATTTTTCTTTATTGCGGACTACTAGATATTCAGCACGATCGCCATCTCGTACATCCTTTCCAAGTTCGAGGCTTTTTTCTACCTGGGACTACAACTGATCATTCTCACGTTGCAAGCGTTCAGCGAAAGCTTGTAACTGTGGATTTGTCTCGCTTGTTCCTCCTACCTCCTCTCCATCTCCTGACGCCAATGAAGGAATTGATCTTTAGGTGTTTGATGCACCAGATTGTTTGACATTGCAACTGCTTTGGGAAGATCAGATGTGGAAAGGGGAGTCGAAAGAGTTCTAAGTAAAGGGGGGTTGCTAGAGAATCGTTGAAGCCAAGCCCTTGCAACCCATCGTCGAGTTGGGACTTTGATCGTCAGATTTCCTGAGTGTCAAGTTATAGGGGCTTTGATCGTTAGATTCCCTAAGCATTAGCAGTGCAATGTGAACCTCGATTATCTGACTTCCTGGGTATCAGTGGTGTGGTGGAAACCTGCAAAAAGGGCAATCTGGTGGCAGTGGGTCGGTCGCCTCTCCGATGATTAAGTCAGCAAAAAATGCTAAGAGAGAGAAGAGAATATGCACAGTTCGAATTACTTACCTTCCCCAGCGGGGGATCTTTTTGACTTATAGGGTTAGTCTCACATAATCCCCTCCTTCCTTCTCGGGGTAAGATTTTATCTCCTCCTCATTTAAGGGAGGAAATCTTATTTTCCTTATCAACTACTAGTTCTTCATTTTCAAGGATTATTCTTTCCTCTTCCAAGGTTATCTCTCCGAGGAGTAAGGGATTCGGAAGTTGGAGAATTACTACGATAATATCGACTGCGGATTTTCGCATTTCCTGGAGTCTTTATTAACAAACTTTCCATATGAGATAGAATTCGCATGGGTGAAGATGGTCGGTTGGCGGACTTGAAGTCGGATATTTACTGTGAGTCATGAAAGAGTTTGTCCTTGCTTTTTCGGGCAGCCTCCATAGATTCTCCCGTCTCAGTAGTGTCCGCCTGATCTTGGTGAGGTGCGTTGAGTCGAGCCGTTTCACCACATGAGCTGGGGGCCCCCCCGGGCCCATCGAGTAGCAGATCCACAGAGATCATGGTACTCCACAAATGTAATCTGAAATGGTGAGGTGATGTCCCAGAAACAATTTTTTTTTAAAAATAAATATCTAGTTTAATACATCAAATAATCAAAATTTTAAATTTTGACCCTTCCATATTTTTCTAGAAAAATAACTTATTATAGATAAAAATACCCTTTAGTCTTTTAAGTATTTACATGTGTCTTATAAAAAAATAAGGTTGTTTTTATAAGAAAACAATAAAGGTAAAAGGATGCCCCAGATGTATGGTAGCGAGGGTTGGAGTCCGATGCCTAAATGATATGAAAATATGTAAATAAAATTAAACAATAGTTCTTATATTTTTACTATTCAATTAAAGAAATTTTAAAATATAATAGTTAAAATTTATTCATTTACTAAAATATTTTTTAATAATAGAGTCTTAACTTTTAAGTGATTCAATAGATTAGATGTTATATACTTAAAGGGTGATTTGATTAAAAGATCATTTGAAACATGAATTTCGAAAAATATAATCTTTCATCAAATTTGACCATATTTTGACAAAAATGCCCTCATTATTTTTTTGTAAAAATAATCATTTATTTATTAGACACATATAAATATCTATAAAGGGT
Source organism: Tetrastigma voinierianum (assembly GCA_016808115.1). Classification (NCBI taxonomy): domain Eukaryota; kingdom Viridiplantae; phylum Streptophyta; class Magnoliopsida; order Vitales; family Vitaceae; genus Tetrastigma; species Tetrastigma voinierianum. The sequence continues at coordinate 2,086 of JAEQBH010006653.1, read as the reverse complement.
ATTTTTTTCAATAATGAATTAATTTTCAAGAAAAAAAAAGGAAAGGGTTGGATTTACAATTTTTGGATTATTTGATATTTTTTGACCAAATATTTGTATACTTAAATAAATGGATAAAATACAGATAATTGTAAGAAATATTTAATTAAAAGGAATCAAATAGCTCCTAAATTTATAAATCTAACAATTTTATATATTATTAAAATATATATATATATATATATATATATATATATATATATATATATATATATATATATATATATATATATATATATATATATATTGAAATAACCAATTTTAAACAAAAATGCTTACACTTTATTATTGTAATTTATATTATACTGCTTAAAGAATGTGTTATTTTGAAAAGCGAATGAAGAGCGTTTTGTGCAAGCGAACAATAAAATTCAAAGGGAGTTATTTTATCAAAAAATAAAGGGTATTTTGGTCAAAGTAAAGAGCCAAAAATGCCAAAATTTGAAGAAAGTCAAATTTTAAAAATTGAGTTTTCAAAAATGAAGGGTATTTAGTTGCGAAAAAAAGGAAGGGTATTTATTGCAAAGTGGAATCAATAAAATCATTCCTTTTGAAAAACGAGGTAATTTAATCAAATTAAGCTAATTATAATGGTTATCCCTCTAATTAAAGGGAATAATAATAATAATAATAATAATTACTAGCTTTTGAATGTAAAAAGAAAAAAAATAAAAAAATAAAAATTCCACCTTCTCGAAATCGTTTATTGGGGAAGGGGTTCTACAAAAAGGCAAAAAGGGAAACCGTTTATCTCTCTTCTCCTTCTCCTTCAAACCCCCCACCCCAAATTCCTTTCGATTTCCACATAAAAGAAACAAGTACAAACCACGAAACAGAATCAGAATTCAGAGATGTTACTTCCACAACAATAAAAATGAGCCTCTACCGAGCCGTCAAGATCACTCTCAACGCCCTCAGAGCCTCCGAGTTGGCCTCTCCTTACAGGCACCTTTCGCCTCTTCTTCTCAGCCACTACGCCGTTGTCCCGCCGCCCTTCGCCGCCTCATTCATCCGACACGCCAGCACTGGCCATAAGTCATCCTCCAGGTAACCCCATCGCCATTTGTCAAATTTTTTGGTTCCAAGTTGTAGAGATCTTGATTGTTTCTGCAATATTGGTATTGAAATTTGATGGAATCGGAATTTGTTTATCTCTCAAAATCGTTTGCATCTGTGAAATGAAATGGGGTTTGGTCTGTTATAAACGAGCATTTTGATGTGTGCGTCATAGTTAAAAAATTTTAAGAGAAGAAATCTATACATTATTTGCTTCTTAGTTACAAAATCACCACCGAGCACTTGGGGAAGAAGCCCAGGGGTCTGTATAGTTCCTGGTTTTAGAAACTGTTTTTTCTCCATTAGTAGGAACAACAGGGAGAACACAAATGTTTCTTTTGAAACTGTTCTTGATTACAGTTTTTTGAAAGCACAGATCTGAAAACTGTTTTTGTTCTCTAATCTTTTTTTTTTTTTTTGGTGTTTTTCAGACAAAGGGAACCAAGCGTGTTGTCCTTCTTCTCCTTGTTTTTTGAGAACTGAAAAAAGTTTTCAAAATAGGATTCGAACAGCCTAAAATGTTCATTTTATCTTCTTCTTTTTTTCTGAACAGTGATAGTGAGTCCATTTGAATGCGAGTTTTTGTTTCACGAGCGTCTTCAACTATGATTATTTAAGATTTGAAAATTTAATTTCTTGCTTTTCCTTCATTTTTGCGGGGGATATGATTTGGTAAAGGCTTCGAGGAGTGGCTTCCAATGAACAAATTGAACCTTCAAATGAGAACATTTTCAATTGTAAATTAAGTCACATTTTTTATTTACATATTATGATTTTATGTTGACAGAAAGCCTCGTGTGAATGTGGGAACTATTGGGCATGTTGAGCATGGAAAGACTACTGACTGCTATTACAAGGTTAGGTTGTTGAATCAATTGTCTATATGAATCAGCTTTTTTTCTTTTTAATATTTGGATTTTTTCCCTTGAATGAGTAGCATGGCTTGGAATGATAAACTCTTCCATTTATCTAGTACCTGAACTGGTTCTTT